>WOVY01015303.1:0-64590 GCA_013436015.1 Rhipicephalus annulatus
GTGGAGCGACTAAATCGATTTCGCGGGAATCGAATGGAACCACGCCGTGCAAGTCGGCGCTAATTATAGATAATTGAGAAGCCTTCGTCCTGCGTTGAATCACAAAACATACACGCCGCTCAGTGTCATGGTGACGAAGTAAACATGTAATGTACTGTGCGCGACGTACCACACCATTTCATATTATGTACGGCGCATTGACTTTCAACACTAACGAGGATTGAGTGAGAATGTGACCGATGCTTTATGGATGATAGATGGATGTAGATTCGTTCATATTAGAGGCCTGCGCTCGGTGGCATTAGCGATGGGGAAGCGAGGCCACTGCCCGTGATCAATGCACAAGCGTCCTTGGCTGAAAAAAAAAAGAAAAAAAATTAAAGCTCTCAGTGCAACGTCAGCTTGCAAAGCATGCACTGAGACGCGCACACTGGAGCGAATAGTAGCAAGTTAATCCGCGAAAACATTGTTACACGTCACCCTGGTGATTCGTCGTGCCCGTGTAATCTCTGAAATGAATGCAATAGCGTTTCTGTGTCAATCACAAGGCCGATTCTTTCCTTTTTGTTGACATCGTCGCAGTTGTTTTCTGTTGCGTTTCTCGATGATAGCTCGTGACCTTGTGTACTATATACTCGATTCGTGCGAACCGCGTTCGCAGCTACTTCCGTTTGTTGCGTGTCGCAGTGCAATGCAGGTGACTGCGTCGTTCAAGACCTTGTGTGTAGTATCAACGCGTGGACGGGACGTGTGTGATTGCGCTGCGATTTTCAATCTTCATTGTTAAAAAACACGATCAGAGATCTTCACTCTTCATTCCATATAATTTACACTGCATCTCTGTGACGAAAGTGGTGGACACCTTGTTCGGACATGGTACCACTCATCTAACACGCAAGCTTGCACACATTTACCAACTTTCGCTCACGGTCTACGCAACGCAGTTTTCTCTTCTTTAACGCTCTTGCGTTAATGATATATCCATCGTCTCAGCAACTCAATGTTCGCGCTGGTTGAATGAAACCCTCTTTAGCGATGAGTCAAGGCATGTGGACGGCGCCATCTCGGGCTGTTAAGTCGATATGTAGATGGATGCGAAACATTAACAAGGCCATTCAAAAGTCGTGTGCACCAACTCTACCGTTTTCATGTGTACATGTCGACCGTAACACTGTTCGTTTAAGTTCTTAGATACAAAGGTTAACAGCCAACATGGCGGCGACCTCTGCATGACCCGGCCTCTCTGCAGAACGGCCGTCGTTCCTGTTTCAGCAGTTTCAATTGGTCAATAAAATTCATTTCGTGAGCATTTCCTTGTTCCTTTGTGAGCATTTCCATGTAGAGGCTCTTGTGACAGACGTGACGGCTGACATGATCGGTGATTGAAAGGTGACATTAATTGTATAAAATAAAAAAAGAAACAGTAAAGGAAAAACAAACACGAGACAGATCGCACAGGGCTAGCGCTGTCTACCAACAAATGCCTTTGTTTTTGCAGTACAAATATGCTATACGCTTCTGGAAAGAGGGAAGACTAAAGGAGGAGGAGATTTTTCTTAGCACAATATGATGATGATGATGAAAACTTTGGTCCAGAGACGTGGGGGAGGCCCGGCTTGTCCCACGTAGGGACCGCATGTGCACATGCCGTAATTCGTCAGAGAAGCGTATAGAACGCTCCACTGCGGAGGTATAGTTAATCTCATTTGTCCGCAGTTTTTGGTGATCGGCGCTATTCCTGTATTGTCTTTGTTGTTTTCGCGCTATTTTTTTTCTCTATGAAAGTGTGCCAACAAGCTCACGTTCACACGCTCCTGAAAGGTGACGGACACGACCGCTAGGGCGAATTTAATAACAATCCAAGCGCTAAGCCCCCCCCCCCCCCCCACTCCCACCTTTTTTTTTTTTCGCTTGTAGATTGGCGGCACTGTCTTCGTACATAACGCGGTGCAATCAATGCTCGCCGCTATACGACGTGCCTTAGACGCGTTTGTATGAATGCGACCGTAGTGTGCGTCATTTCTAGCGTATCGATCGCAGCATCAATCGTGCAAGACAGCGTTTTGAGATGCGGAACGACCTGTCGGTAAATAGATAAAAGCGAGGAACAAAGAGATATTGCCTCGAAGCAGCGTGTTAATCATTTTAATAGATGGCTGCCAGTGTGTAAATAGCACGGCTGACAAAAAAAAAAAGCCATCAGGTATAGGAAAGGGAAGTATGCGGGTCTAAGAAAAATTTTTTTTTCTGACACTGAAAGACACCCTAACGATAATTGATGGGGCTTAGCGTCCCAGAACTATATAAGATATGATTACGAGAGACGCCGTAGTGGAGGCCTCCAGAAATTTCGATCATCTGGGGATGTTTAAAGGGATTGCCTACCGTCCTTCGTTGCTCTCTTGTTTTGTGTCACAATAAAAAGCGTACAATGTGACGAGTCTAACCTTGTGGCGGTTTCTCCGGAAAGTGCGTAGAATTTTTTTAAAGCAGAATTTTTCTGTCCCGCGTTATGTCTCCTTCCATTCGGGAGATGATTTCCCCCAACACTGGTCGGTGCCGGTGAAAGTCGAAAACTGAAACCGCGCGCGGTTTTTGCAGGCTTGATCATGTTTGGTTATTAATGAAAGAAATACCTAAGTGGTCATTTTAGGGACGCACACACTTTTTGTTGGTCTCATGAGCGGACGCGGCATGCAGGCAAAGGAACACACCGCCGGCAGTCACTTTTTATCGACTTTCAACATCAAGTTAAAATTATGATTCGTTTTTTCTGATACGAAAGCATGCTTGTTTGCCGCAAATGTGATGAACGATCTTTTCATTGGCGCCACCATCAGAAAAATTTTTCTGAGCGGGAGACAGTCCCTTCAACACGCACACAAATCTAAAAACACGGGCCTGAAACATTTTCGAATCCATTGAAAGTGCTGCCTGGATTCGATCCCGCAACCTGCGGGTCGGCAGACGAGCTCCATAACCGCTGTGGCGGGTGGAAAGACGCACGTCTCTTAGCATCTCTATACTGCAATGCTCACGGCGACTCATGCCGCGCTTTCTGCATTGAGGGAGCGTTCTTTTTTTTTTTTTTTGAGCCAGGATTCTTGGTAGAGCAGAAATCAGCTGCAAAATCTGCCTTTTTCGTATGTTTTGCAATCGTGATGTTACCCCAACTACGTGTCATATGGCAATCGCAGGGGCATCCTAGAATAGAGTTTTTTCCTGAAGCCCTTGCCGTTGCCGAGTTTCCACTGTAGGTTCGCATTTGCTGAAGCTCAAGTGTGTGTGACCCCTGCATGATCCTCGTCGCTGCCCGTCTGTGATGACTTCTGGTAAGGCTGCGGTAAAACTGTTGTCAAGGTATCTTATGCAAACCAAGGAACGCTATAAAAGGAATCCAGATGCATGCATAAACGTAAACAGAGCGGCGCGCATGGTGGGAACTAACTCAAAATGGCGACACGACGGTCTTTTGATGCAGGACGTGATATACGTGCAGTGACGCGCGGAAATGATTACAGTTAAAGCGTGACGAATGGATGCTGCTACGAAATGTATGGCTCGAATTCGTTGTTAAAATTTCTCTATGGTGATTTCACGTTACGAGTTAATTGTTATCCCTCAGTCTAGACGGACAAACTCCCTTCGTCGGCAATGTACATTACCGTACTCCCTTTGCGAGAGAGAGAGAGAGATAACTAAAAGACTTACTTAATTACCCGGTGGACGACTATCTTAGCTCCCTGTGCGTAGGAGTTGAAGATCGAGGGAGTCGAAAAGGGAGTTTTGTGGGTACCCGCACTCATGTGAATGTTGTATCATGCTTTTTTTTCTCTTATAGCGTACCTCAAGGGCCGAAGCGTTCGAAGGGGAGTGGTATCAAAGAGTATACATGTATGCATAACGAAGTGACGTCGGGTAAATTATTTAGTTACTTGTTAAAGTTGTTAGGGTTACTGCAAGTTCTTATAGTATTAAGGTCGTGGTTGTCTCGGCTACTGTACAGATCTCTGTAAACTCCTCCGCTATTTTAAGGAGTTTTACTGAGATCTGTACAGTAGCCGAGGTCGTGGTTGTCTCGGCTACTGTACAGATATCTGTAAACTCCTTAAAATAGCGGAGGAGTTTTACAGAGATCTGTACAGTAGCCGAGACAACCACGACCTTAATACTATAAGAACTAGCAGTAACCCAGATTACACCGCACCAGTAATGATAGAAGAAGTCAGAAAAGCTTTGGAGAGCATGCAAAGGGGCAAAGCTGCTGGTGAGGATCAGGTAACATCAGATCTGCTGAAAGATGGAGGACAGATTGTGTTAGAAAACTAGCCACCCTGTTTACGAGGCGTCTCCTGACGGGAAGAGTACCAGAGTCTTGGAAGAACGCTAACATCATCTTAATACATAAGAAAGGAGACGACAAGGACTTGAAGAATTACAGGCCGATCAGCTTGCTCTCTGTTGTATACTAGCTATTTACAAAAGTAATTGCTAACAGAGTAAAGAAAACATTAGAATTCAATCAACCAAAGGAACAAGCAGGATTTCGAACAGGCTACTCAACAATTGACCCACATTCATACTATCAATCAGGTAATAGAGAAATGCTCAGAGTATAAATAACCACTATACATAGCCTTCATAGATTACGAGAAGGCGTTTGATTCAGTAGAAATATCAGCCGTCATGCAGACACTGCGGAATCAGGGCGTAGATGAAGTATATATAAACATTCTGGAAGAAATCTACAGTGGATCAACTGCTACCATAGTTCTTCATAAAGAAAGCAACAGAATACCAATCAAGAAGGGTGTAAGGCAGGGGGACACAATCTCCCCAATGCTATTTACCGCGTGCTTTACAGGAGGTTTTCAGAAGCCTAGAATGGGAACAGTTAGGGATAAGAGTCAATGGAGAATACCTTAGTAACCTGCGCTTCGCCGACGACATTGCATTGCTGAGTAACTCGGGGGACGAATTGCAACTCATGATTACGGAGTTAGACAAGGAGAGCAGAAAGGTGGGTGTTAAATAAATCTGCAGAAAACGAAAGTAATGTACAACAACCTCGGCAAGGAGCAGCGCTTCGAGATAGGTAATAGTGCACTTGAAGTTGTAAAAGACTATGTCTACTTAGGGCAGGTAATAACCGCAGAGCCTAACCACGAGATTGAAGTAACTAGAAAGAATAAGAATGGGGTGGAGCACATTCGGCAAGCACTCTCAAATTATGACAGATAGATTGCCACTATCCCTCAAGAGGAAGGTATATAACAGCTGTATCTTGCCGGGTACTTAGCTACGGAGCAGGAAACCTGGAGACTTACAAAGAGGGTTCAGCTTAAATTGAGGACGACGCAGCGAGCAATGGAAAGAAAATGGTAGGTGTAACCTTAAGAGACAAGAAGAGAGCAGTGTGGATTAGGGAACAAACGGGGGTTAAGGATATCATAGCTGAAATCAAGAAGAAGAAATGGACATGGGCAGGGCATGTAGCGCGTAGACAGGATAACCGCTGGTCATTAAGGGTAACTGACTGGATTCCCAGAGAAGGGAAGCGGGTTAGGGGGAGACAGAAGGTTAGGTGGGCAGATGAGATTAAGAAGTTTGCGGGTATAAATTGCAGCAGCAAGCACAGGACCGGGCTAACTGGCGGAACATGGGAGAGGCCTTTGTCCTGCAGTGGACGTAGTCAGGCTGATGATGATGATGATGAAAGTTGACCGGAAACGTTGATGATCAGTAATGCGATGAGAGCGGGATTGTGGTTTCAATTCTCACGAGTGCGAGGGAGAAAAATAAAGGAAGTCGTTCGAAAGGCAACTGCAACCTTATGTCCGTGATCAATGCGTGACGATACGTACTGAGGAGGAGAGATTAAGTCATCTTGTAGTAGACATGTTATGGCATACGTATGCGGGGAAAATAACGCCAATTGTATTTTTCACTGCGCGATGATAATGATCGTAGGTTGAGGTCCGCCTCCAGGCTAGTAACAATATCGCTTATTTTTTTAATATATTTAGGTCACACTGTATTCATTTCCGACCAGGCTGGCGAGGAAACACAATTAATTAAAGGTAAAACAATCAAAGGAATCAAATTCGCATATAACAACGTACAGCAATCCATTACGTCGCGCATAGTTAGACGTAATGAAGCATGTCGAATTGTTCTGATCAAGTGAGAAGTAAGTACTCCTGATTTCGATACCATTAAGGTACATATCCGCGATAGTTGAGTCTGGGCCCGATCTCTGCCGATCCCTGAAGTTCCGTAAACCTCAATAAATGTCCCGGTGATGACTTCTCAAATGCGTTCATAGTCGAATCGTGAACCGAGGGTTATGACGCCATTGAAAGGTATCTAACTGATCGGTTATGTCAAAATTACGTAAGGTACACTGAAGACGGAAGTTAAGCTACGTTTATTGATTATCCCCTCGTGATAGATATAGAAGAAGAAGGAAATACTATAAAAGTCCAGCGGCTTTTCCGTGAAGGAAGGGGCAACGTAAGCTATGGGGAAGGAAAACAAAGAAAAAAAAACAAGTGAACTTCCTTCGCCGGCTTGCCGAGACGTAATAACGCAGCGTCTACTCGCCCTTAATTGCTTTCCGGTAATTGCATTCCTGAATTATCCAAATATTCAAGTAGGCGAACATCTTTCTTCAACGTTGACTGGGACACGTAATGAAGAAAAAAAAATATATTAAGACAGAGAAATGCGAGAAAAGTATTTTAAAATCGAGTACTTCAAACTGACATGTGGTACTCGTGTTGTGTCGCGAAATTCCGAGGAATACAATTGTTCAGCGGCTTCAGCCTTCAAATTCTCTTCTATACTCATCAAGCCTCTCCGGTGACGCTTGAGCAATCGGCGGTAATGATTTTCTAAAAATAAATAAATAAATGGAATCTGAGAAGTTCTGCGTCATAAAATGTTTCTTGATTTAGGTTCTCTTTGAGTGTGCAATGTTTAAAACATTCTGTTGTGTTAGGAATTTGCCGCCCCATATATATATATATATATATATATATATATATATATATATATATATATATATATATATATATATACACTAGACAATACCTGCGGGCCGCTATCATAGGTCATTAAATTTGACGTCCGGCTTATTTTGTAGGGCATTTTTTGCAACGCATCTTCAAAGATGCGGGTGTGATTTTTGGCGGACAGAGTAGATCTCTGCTCTGCCGCTTTATTGACTAAGCTGCGCGTGCTCGGTTATCTATATGGCTGCGCTTCTGTCTCTCTCTGCGGGATCCAATCCCGGCTGCGGTGGCTGCATTTGCAATGGAGGCGGAAACGCTGTAGGCCCGTGTGCTCAGATTTGGGCGCACGTTAAAGAACCCCAGGTGGTCGAAATTTCCAGAGCCCTCCACTACGACGTCTCTCATAATATAATGGTCGTTTTGGGACGTTAAATCCCACATATCAATCAAATCATCAATCAATCGCTCTCTCTCTCTCTCTCTCTTTAAAGAATCCGGGCTCTGTCTACAGTATTATGGAATTCATTTCGCTAAGGCTTTTCGCCTCTTCCACGACCGTTGGGATGGCAGGGTGCCCAGACGAGTCTTTTTTTTTTCTTTGTCATCCTTTTTTTTCAGGAGATGGCGCCGTTTGTATTTTGATCAAAACTCTGCCTGTCATCTTACGTGAGAGCGTATAGCAACGCCCTCGACGGAAGCTAGGTGGCGCGTTCATAATGTCTGCTTGTATGCATGCTTTTAAGCGCACGAAAAACAGTGGTTCTTCTTTCTCTCTTGGTCAGTTAGTTCTTAGTATACCATGGGCGCAGTGGTCAGAATTCTCGTTGACCCAGTCTGATGACCCGAGGTGTTGGGGTTCGCCGTGAAGGGATCCGAGAGGAGCAACCGAGGGGTCGGAGCTTCGATTCAGGCTCCTCTCGGCTGTTGTGGTCGCGCCACTCACGATCGGAGCTTTGCACTTTTTGTTTCTGACGAATTTAACGCGACGATACCGCCTTAACTTGATATAGTCGTTCGCGTATGTGTGCGTGCGTGTGTGTCTGCGCGTTTGTTCCTATAACAGTCAACTGCCGTCCGAATCTCTCCTCCTTTTCACCTCGATTCAATGCGCCATTCGCGGTTGCTTTAGCTGCTTTTTAACAGCCGTTTTCCGGGAGGCTTATTAAAGGCTATAGATGTAACGCCTCTACATATGATGTAGTGCATGTTCGCTGGGCATTGGCCATTCGTTTCTGCGCCGCTATGGAAGGCCCCATTTAATGCCAGGAGCCCTCCATACTGCAGCAGTTTCTTTTTTGTATCCTGTAAGCATGCGGCACTTTCACTAATGGCACGCGTAAGACTAACCGGGATTATGTTGCGAATGTGGTCTGCGTTTTTGTTTCCCCCCTTTACTCCACTTTTCCTACTTCCACTTCTCAACCTTCCTTCACTTCTCGCTCTAAATTCTTTTTTTATTTTTTTAGTTTTACCCGTCTTGTTTCCGGTGTCGTGCGTTGCTTTTAACCCGGAACTTCTTTTGCGACTCTCGGCGACTTCCTCTCAAAGTGTGACAGGCTCCTGTGAAGAAAAGCACCGCGAACTAGCTATGTACCGGTGTCCCAGAAACATAATCATCGCGGGCAACTTCCGGTGCAAGTTAACGTAGGTTACTTTCATAATTTCGTTTTTCCTCTCGGTCGATAACGGGAGTAATGGTGGCCTATAGAATATGCGAACGCCACTATCCAGCGTGTACGCAAGGCGTTGTAATTCAGTGCAGCAGCGATGACAGAGGACAAAGCGCGTGAGAAATTTTGTTGTTTTTTTCGTACACCTGATCAATCAATGGTTAATAATAATAATAATAATAATAATAATAATAATAATAATAATAATAATAATATATAATAATAATAATAATGATGATGATGATGATGATGATAATGATAATAATAATAATAATAAAATAATTCCTCCTATACAGTGTTGATGGAGGGATTGGGAAAAAAGTGACGGGCCACTTGACTACGTTCCCACCCACCCCCTTTACATCAGGCAGTGGAAGTGGTGCTGACAGAATACATAGAATGGTCACAGTAACTCGCTTTAACTATGCAAATATATGAACGCACATACAATGGAGATATGTTTAAATGGAGACAGTTCAGGTTGTGTACACTTGATATAACAAAAAAGCATGGATGAGCATGGTTGCAAAAGCTTTTGTCAAATATGGCAAAAGAGAACATTAAAAGCAGAATAGAGAAGAGGCATAGAACATGGCAACACATAGCATTACACATAAGGGGGGTAGTGGCTAATTATATGCTTCAGCAGTTAGAATTAATCAAAATTCGTGGAGCTGTGCTAGTGTAATTTTTGTAATTTTAACGCCTGCAAAATGGGGTTTATTTAATTGTAACTGTAACTGATACAATGCTATTCGCATACCATAATTTCTTCTTGCGTGAGAAGTACCCAACATCATTAGGCTGGTATCGATGTTGGTAGTATGACTTGTACGTTTGCATATTACCTAACTCTGATAATGTAGACAAAAGTCTTTTTTCTTTCATCTTGTAGTATCGTATCAGTCTATATTTGTATAAGTTGAGAGCGTTGATAATGCTGTGTTCAATAAACTAATTATATTAAAATTTGGACTTGATTGGATCGTGTAGGCTGATCAACGTTCTACCTGCAATTTTTTTTAGGTTTGAACATTTTAAGAGCGAGGAGGGAGGGGGTTAGAGGTAACCCTGCTAGGTTTACGAATTTCGTAGCTGTAAGTCTTATCGTTTTTTACACGCATCCGCATTTCATTGATGGTCACGCATTTCTGGAATATGTCGCAAGGACGCTCTCTTCTAGCGTTGGGACCGGAGTTGGTGGTCTTTGAAATACCCAAGTTACCCGTTCTACGACTTTTACTGGTTCCTCAGGCGCGCATTTCAGAGGTGTCAGTCGGAGCGCTGGGCCGTCTACGCAAAGCTGTGGGAGCAGCAGTGGGTGTCACCGGGGCTGATGATTGATGACGACGATGATGATGAACGAATTTTCAGTGGGCAGCTTGGTTGTACATTCCCACGTCCATCCTGCCGAGTCGCCCAGATTGGGACCATGTCTTACGTTTGTGCTGTTGACCGGAACATCTCCCGGAAATCGCGATTTCTGCGCGTAATCCGGTTACATTAACAAAAAGCGAACCCAATCTGACTCAGGCTTTTTTTTTTCGTACTAAGAAAATTATTCGACTCGGACCACTGTGGCAGAATGCGCAAAGTGGAAGAGCTTAATTTTATTTATTTATTTGATCAAACCGACGCAGGAGGCGTTGATGCAAACGTAGTCGGGGGAAATCATATACCCTGCGTTGTTTGTTTGGCCGCTTTAAGCCGTTATAATACTGAATCTCCGATACTTACACTATTACTCGGCTTGCCTCTCTTCCTCCCCTTTTTATTGTTTCCTTGAAACTTGACAGGTATGCGCGTCTGATTGTGCACCTTACGCGCGCCGCAGGTCCGCTGTTTCCCGTCGAGACCATCTGTGTATCGCCCGGCTACAAAGACGTGTATACCCGAACGCTGCACGTTTGCGATTGACATTGAAACTACCAGGCCGAGTCGCGCCTTGCCGCGAACTAACCCCCGTATTCAGAAACGCTCCTTGAACTCGACTTGAAACCACCTTCGATGCAGCGCGTTTGAAACGCGTCTGTGTGTTCTTGATGCCTTGGCACCGCCTAAAGACGGCGCATTCCAAACGCGTTTGTGCTGCATTGAAGTCGGTGGCAAGTCAAGTTCAACTCGAGCAGTGTTTCCGAATACGGGGGTAAGTCGCCGTCACGTAGCTCGCCCGAAGCGTTTACTCCGTGCAAACGTGCTCGCGCAGCGCGCCACATCTTGCGCAGAGAAAGCTTCGCGTGTGCTCGCGAATCGTCATTACGGGACCCCTCCGACGGATCAGAATGTAATAGAGAGTTTTAGTACTGCGGAATGGTGCTACGTACGCATCACGCAAGCGCCTTTCGTTACGTGGCGTCGTTTGCCACTAATCGGCTTTTAGTACGCCGTAGTACCCGCGTATGTAACGAGCGTGAAGCGTTGTTGCGCCATCTGGTAGGTCAAAATAGAAGCACGTGTTTGTTGACAGCCAATCTGAGCCAATCCAAGTGTTATAGCGAGATTATGGCCATAGTTTAAGCCACAGAGCCGGTCGGTACTTGCCTTCGATGCCGCCATTTTGCAAAACGAAGTCTCGCGCTGTCGCGAAACTTGTTCGAGAGCGGCGCGATCAGCTCATACGTACGCACGCACGCATCTCATGCGTGCGTACGTAGCGGCTGCGTACGTAACGCGATACGTGCGCGTTGCGGTCTGCGCATGCGCACTACGCAGAACGCGGCGTCCTTACGTACGCAACGCCGCCACGTACGCAGCGTACGCAGTACTAAAACTCTCTAATATCTTTCCAGCACGATGGCCGCTGTATGGAGCCGCTGCAGGACACTCTGCATTTCAAAGCAGAAACGCGCAAGTGCAAACCGGGATTTTTTGCTTTTTCTGAACGAGTCGGTTCGTGTTCTACGCGTAAAGGCAACGAGACTCGTGACACCTTTTTTTTTTTTTAGCTTTCGCTAATGCTGGCGGCTATGTTCGTGCGAGAAACTAGGCATGAGTGGAAGCGTAGACACTCTACGAGGATGTTGCGGAAACTGGGGGGGGGGGGGGGGGTGCGTGGAAGGAGCGGGCGAGTGCATTGCGGGTGACATAATGAGCGGTGCAACTGTGGCACAGGTATAGCTTGCGTATCGCCTATAGCTATAATGGTATACTACGACAGCTAGTGATCTTGATTGACGGATAGCGTGCGTGTTGAAATGGTGTTGAACGGCATATCTATTCGCTTTGCTTGAGGACGGTCTTCGCGACGCGTCTATCCACTACATTTAATGAAAACGAAACTATGCGAATATTGGTCCCTTATGGGCGGAGCAAAACGTGCGTCACAAAGTGCAAACTTTGGATTCACAAAGCACTTGTTGCCCAAAAGCTCGCCGATTTATTTTTTCTATTTGTGAGATGGTGAATCTCCTCTTGAGTTACACCTTTGCGACTGCGACCGCCCTAGACGTGTGGGCGTGTACATATGCGTGCACACAAACTTGTGCTAGGGTTGCGCACCCGGGACCACAGCCTGGGATCCTCGTTTCACACATTTATCTGGCTGCTCATTCGTTGGCGCACTTGCAGGTATCGGCAAAAGAGACGTACTCTTCAACTTGATGTTTTGTCTTGTTGTATGTGATCACTGGGCAACTTGGCAGAGTTAGACGGGGGTGGTAAGGGCGGTCCATTTCTTCCCTGCTTGTTCAGTGCCTCTCCTCCACCTGTGTCATCGATGAGGACAAATGAGTGGCACAATGAAGATTGTGCTGTGATGGAGTTCTTTTGATTATAGTAATTAAGGAAGAGCCAAGAGCCTCTGTGGATCAGTGGCTATGGTGCTCGGCTGCCGATACGAAGGTCGCGGGTTCGATACCGGCCGCGATGATCGCATTTTTATGGCGGCGAAATGGTTATAGAGGCCCGTGTATACGGTGCCATGTCAGAGCAACGTGAAAAAACCCCACGTGGTGGAAATTTCCGGAGCCCTCCACTATACGGCGTCTCTCGTAATCATGTCGTTGACTTTGGTTCAACCTCATAGAATATTAGAATTAGTGTCTGGAATCGCCCTTGTAACTGCGCATCGCTTGTTGCTCCAAATTGCGCGCTGCAGGAAACCAGACCTTCGGTCAAATCGTGTATACGGCTTGTTGGGCGTCAGTGGAGGCTGCAGGGTTTGCTGAAGCCCTTAGCTGTGTGACGTCACGCGATGCTCTTATTCCTTGCTTTAGTTTCTCGGGGCCCCGGGCGTGACGCGTACGTTACCGGTGGATTTGGAAGGAAAGTACGTGCAGTTTCTTGCGTTAGGCGCCGGGGGGTGGTAGTTAGAGCTATAAATAAATTTCGCCTCGGCCGCCTCTTCCCCCAACGTGAGGACGCCAAGAATGTCGCTATGTTCCAGCCGTTTTCCCCGCTTTTGTATTCATTCGTTTTTCGGACTGGGTATACTGCGTGCGGTTTTTTTTTTTTATTTTAGAAATAGGCATCTCTAACTCTAAGAACATGGCGCGCTCACACAGAGAGGTAGAGAGGAGAGAGAGAAAGCGAGAGAAAAAGAGTAATTTAGATAAAAGTCGGGCTAGATCGTCCCAAGGTACGGTTAATTGACTAAAAATTAGGATGTCAAGCTCGCGGATTCTGTCACGTATGCTGCGGCCGCATTTGGGTGAGGCGAAATGCTATAGTGGTCCGTGTGTTGTGCCACGTTTAGTGCTATTTAAAGAGCGTCAGATGGTCAAAATTTTCGCAGCCCTCAACGTTGGTGTCTCATAATTCGTCGCGATTTTTTAACGTAAAAGTTCTATTATAATATTATTATTATTATGTAGTGGTGTCGGTTGTTTTACATGATTTTTTTCCCCGAAATCTATGACTTGAGTATGATGGTTACGATTTGATAATGAGCTAAATCCACTAGTACTTCTGCTATTCAGTGATGTTCCGTGCAAGGGCTTTTTCCTTTTTTCGGGGAATTTTCGCCTGTCATTTTGAGCCAAAGAGAAAAAGGGACTCTTTGTGATGTATCAGGGCATTTCAGGAAATGTTAAATTCTTCTATGACGACGGATATTTAGCGGTCACAGTGCGCCTTCAGCTGCTGTAATCTGTTCTGGCGCATGCACCACTCAAACATAGCCTTTGAGATTTGTTTCTGATGTTTACGTGTAGTGATTTCTAGTTCGCTAGTTGCGTTAAACTTAAAGCCCACACTGTGCAGTATACTTACTAGCAGTATATGAATGAATAAGGCCATGCTTTTGTTGTGTGTCAGTGGAGAAACTAGTGATGATTTCAGAAGTCGCCTGTACGCGTGACACGTTTAGTTATAGTATGTGTGTGCGTGGAGAGGGGCGGTAAGTAGTACTGTTGTGCAAGGAAATATGCCAGGAACTTCGTCAACGTTTGCAGGGAAAAATCCCCGAAATAGGGAATTTCCGTGCCTCTGAATGGAGAATTCTTCGGCGTAATACGGAACATCACTTCTGTCATTTCACCCTAATTAGGAGGTCTTGGAAATTGGGTCCCGTGTATTCTGAACGCGGTCCTTTCTTTTACGTATACACTATCAGACGTCAGGTTCGTTTTAGGGGCGAAGCTCCTTAAGGCGTGAGTCGTACGTGCGTCTCCTGTGTGTAGTAGCCACCTCTAGTTTTAGTCATTGGAATGTCCGCTGGATGGCGGTACTTGTATATGCTGAATAGAGAAACTCCAGTTGCTCTAACGATGAATGTATGATGGCGGTACTTGGAGTGTTCACTAGCCGAACGGACAGACAGACGATTAATGGTGTGCCGATAAAACCTTTCGAAGCTTCGCCCCACTCATCATCATTCACTCTGTGGATAAGCTGTGATTTTTTCCCCCACGTTGTTATGCCGTATTTACCAAGATAAATGGTAGTTTCGAGTAATTTCTTTATATGCATATTTCCTTGCCCGTGCGTCTTCAGCGGTGGTACGTGTAGTCCGCTTCAGTTTTGTTCTTATCGCAGTCGTGGCGGCCGAGTTTACGAGGGAGGCGTACTGACTTGAGGCCTGTGTACTGATATTTTAAGTGCTCACTAAAGAAGCCCTGGTGGTCGAAATTTCCACAGCACTCCGATACGGCGTCTCTAACAATCGTATGGCGGTTTTGGGACGTTAAGCCCCCAGCACTTACCACCACTACAGTTTGGTCCTTAGGCCCCTGCATTCGTGTTTGAATCGAACATTTTTATGCGGGTATCTTTGTTTGCACAATGTTCCTCGAATGCCCAAAGTGTCGTCTAGTACGTAATTTTACGCCCCTTTGGGGAGGAATATTTTCGCGGAAATATAAGTCGCATTCCGTGCTGCATTGACGTCTTTATTACCGAGCTTCAACCGCTGCAGGTTAGGTATATCGTTAGCGCGGACAAGGCCCGCTGATCAATCGGACGATCCCAGTTCGCTCGGTGTTGTAGGGGTTCTCTTCGTGCATGACGTGGTGAAACCCGACGAGTTACTCTAGACCGACGCGTGCATTGAAGTTCTAAAGAGAGAGAGAGAGAGAGAGAGAGAGAGAGAGCGGCGCAATCGGCCGTAACGTGCTATAGAACAGCCCGCCCCGAATCGTCCGTCTCTCGCCTGACTGTTTCTCGGCCGCGTGCGTGGCCCGTCGATTTCGCAAGCCATCACGCTACCGCCTCGTGGGAATTACGCAGGCAATAGCGATTCAGCGAACTTAATGTTTTGCAGGTCGTGCGTGAGTGCTTATTAAGTATTTCTTCTTTCTTTCTTTATGGTTCCGAGTGTCCTGGTATGTGACTCAAGAGACTCGTTAACTATCTTTGTAAATATCATTATATGCCCCTTGGTAAGTCGTGGGAACCAATTATTATTATTATTATTACTTTGCCGCAAGCTCCGAAAAGTGACGACGCCTCTTAATATGATGTCCTTGCAAACAGCGAATGGGGACCCGGTCCAGCCTGTAGCCGCCTGTACTGTCCGACTGATGATCGCGAAGGACCACTACACTGTTGAGTTTATTGTCCTGTCGTCGTGCTCACACGACATCATACTTGGATGGGATTTTTTATCGCGTAACCATGCCGTTATTGATTGTGCAAGGTCGGAGCTTGAACTTTTCCCGTTTTACGACCAACCAACCAGCCGCATTCAGCCCGCCGTACACAAGCTCGTCGTCAAAGAAGGCACTGAAATTCCTCCGACAGCAGCTGTGTTGCTCCCCGTGTTCTGTGACGGCATTAGGAACGAAGCTGCATTCTTTGAGCCATCAAGCCTCTTCCTTAGTCGAAGATCACTTCTTCTGCCTTATTCAACCCTCTCTATTTCTGAAGGAAACAGTGCTCTTTGCCTCATCAATCCCCTTCCGTATCCCGTTGAACTGTTTCAAGGTGAATCTCTTGGACACGTGCATGCCATTGATAAAGAACAAATTTTTATCATGCCGCCAGATTGTTCCGGTGACTACGACGCCATCAGTGCCCTCAACCCTTCCAATATACCACCTTGCGAGCTTTTCGATTCATCGATTGCCGACGGACTATCGCCATCTGAACGCTCTGAGCTCCTTCAGCTGCTCTACCAGTTCCGTGAATCCTTTGACGTTGCTCAACCTACCCTTGGCCGAACTCCCAGTTTTTCCCACCGCATCGACACAGGTTCCAACGCGCCAGTACGACAGCGACGATACCGTGTGTCCGCCACGGAACGTCAGGTTATCACCGAACACGTTGACGATATGCTCAAGCGCGACGTTATCCGACCTTCCCAAAGTCCATGGGCATCACCTGTCGTTCTTGTTAAGAAGAAGGATGGTACAATTCGCTTCTGCGTTGATTACAGGCGCTTAAATAAGATCACTCGCAAAGACGTATACCCTTTGCCCAGGATTGATGACGCCCTTGATTGCTTACAAGGTGCCGAGTTTTTTTCGTCGTTAGATTTGCGTTCGGGGTATTGGCAGGTGCCCTTAGCAGATGGTGACCGTCCAAAAACAGCATTCGTGACACCGGACGGGCTATACGAGTTCAATGTCATGCCCTTCGGCCTCTGCAATGCGCCGGCCACATTCGAGCGCATGATGGACTCGGTTCTGCGGGGTTTGAAATGGAACATATGCCTCTGCTACCTCGACGATATCGTCGTCTTTGCACCCGATTTCGCAACACACCTTGTACGCCTCAAACATGTCCTCACGTGTCTGAAGAATGCGCATCTCCAACTGAACCTCAAGAAATGCCACTTCGCTGCTCGGACGCTCACCATTCTCGGTCATGTCGTATCAAAGGATGGTGTTCTTCCCGACCCGGCTAAACTACGCGCTGTTGCTGAATTCCCCAAACCAACGACTGTAAAACAGTTACGCAGCTTCGTAGGATTGTGCTCCTACTTTCGTCGGTTTGTGCGCAACTTTGCCTCCATAATTGCCCCTTTGACCCAACTTTTAAGCAGTGCCAAGGACATCTCATCATGGTCTTCCGAATGTGATCACGCATTTAACACTCTTCGCCGTCTCCTGACATCTCCGCCTATATTGCGCCACTATGATCCCACGGCAGCAACTGAAATCCATACAGACGCCAGTGGTGTCGGTCTCGGTGCAGTTCTCGCTCAACGCAAGGCTGGATCCCCTGAGTATGTCGTCGCCTACGCCAGCAGAACGCTCAACAAGGCTGAGGTAAACTACAGTGTTACCGAAAAAGAGTGCTTAGCCATAATTTGGGCAATTGTGAAATTTCGCCCATACTTATATGGCCGCACCTTTGCTGTAGTTACAGACCACCATGCCTTATGTTGGTTGTCGTCGCTGAAGGATCCATCAGGTCGCCTTGCTCGTTGGGCTCTGCGACTTCAAGAGTATGACATCCGCGTCGTGTACCGTTCCGGCCGCCAACATGCCGATGCTGATGCGCTCTCGCGATCACCACTGTCGACTGAGGCTGCCTCTATATCTTCTATGGAACACGCGCTGTCCGCTCTTGACATCGACACAATGACCTCTGCACAGCGCGACGATCCATGGATAACTTCGCTTCTGGACGTCTTATCTGGGGTACCGACACTTCCCAACACTCGAGCATTGCGACGCCAGGCTTCGCACTTCACCATTCGAGGTGGCCTTTTGTACCGGCGCAATTACTCACCAGACGGCAGGAAGTGGCTACTCGTTATTCCCCGAAAGCTGCGCTCTACAATCTGTGCATCATTTCACTCCGACCCGCAATGCGCTCACGCCGGTGTCTTCAAGACCTACGAGCGTTTAAGGAAGCGGTACTACTGGCGTGGGATGTTTACTTTTGTTCGACAGTTTATTCGCGGCTGCCACGAGTGTCAGCGACGAAAACAGCCACCGAATGCAGGGGCAGCTCCACTACAGCCGCTTGCGTGCCCTGACCGCCCATTCTATCGCGTCGGAATCGACCTTTATGGACCACTGCCATTGACCACAGCAGGTAACCGGTGGGCCATCGTTGCTGTAGATCACCTGACACGGTACGCCGAAACCGCTGCTCTTCCTACAGCGACCGCTCAGGACGTCGCATCGTTCATCCTCCATCGGTTTGTGTTGCGTCACGGCCCTCCTCGCGAGCTCCTCAGTGATCGGGGCCGTGTATTTCTATCCGACGTAATCCAAGCACTTCTCCGTCAGTGCCATATTGTACACCGGATGAGTACTGCTTACCACCCCCAGACGAATGGCCTGACTGAGCGGTTTAATCGGACCCTGGGCGACATGCTCGCGACGCATGTGGCATCTGACCAAACGAACTGGGACCTGGTTCTTCCGTTTGCGACCTACGCGTACAACACCGCTACCCAAGTCACCACCGGCTTTTCTCCATTCTACCTTCTATACGGACGTCAACCATCGCACACAATTGACACTTTGCTGCCATACGCACCAGATGTATCTGAGTGCACGACCGTGTCTGAAGCCGCCCGTCACGCCGAAGAATGCCGCCAACTAGCGAAGCAGTTTACTACGGCTGACCAGCAACGCCAGAAAAAGGCCCGCGAAGACGACCATCCTCCTGCCGCCAAGTTCACCCCTGGAACCCTTGTATGGCTGCATGTACCACCCTGTGCGCCTGGTTTGTCTACCAAGCTACTTTCAAATTACCATGGCCCATACCGCGTGGTAGAGCGCACATCGCCCGTCAATTACGCCATTGAACCGCTTACGCCACCCGGTGACCACCGTCGGCGTGGACACGATATTGTTCACGTGGACCGCTTGAAGCCGTACTTGGACCCGCTCGTTCCTACTTGTTAGATCGCCAGGATGGCTTGATCTTTCTCGACGGGGGCAGTTATAGTGAAGGAATGATGAGAACAAGAGGGAACAGTAAGCATCATCGCAGAGTAAGGCACCACGAGATCGGCGCTTGAGCTCCTCCATCTTCCTCGTCCTGTCGCTATCTCCAATCTCCCACCTGCCCGTTTGGTTCGTCCAATAAACCTCGTTACATTAGTAGTAGTAGTAGTAGTAGTAGTAGTAGTAGTTTTGTCATTATGGTCATAGTTCACCGAAAAGAGTCAAAAAATGAAAAAAAGATGCTTTCGTTTTTGTGAAGAGTGCAGTAAACGCCGCTCCTGCAGCTGTGTGCGCTTGTAATTACCGCACGCGGTCATCGGATTGCGTACGCGGTTTTTGGTTTGCTCATCGTCTAAAGATTTTTCGATTGTCTAACTGTTGCTTGCTGTCTGCTAATACAGGCCACTTCGGTATTCAACTTCCGGTCTTTCGATTATGATTCACTTCTGGCCTATATTTCACTTCCACGTGTCGGCCTGCAGCTAAGGAAAGCCGCCGAGACAAATTCTCTTAGAAGTGACGTCGTGCACTTAAGCGTTTCGCGGAGATTTTTGTGAAAGATCGGTTTATTCGGCGAAACCCGAAGGTGCGGCAGAGCTTCGCTGTATTAATGTAGCTTCCTCCGAGCCGCGTTCTTTTGTCAGACCGTGAAAGCGTGAAACAGCACTGCTGACGATAGTTACAGTGCGAGAACAACACGACGACACAGAGACAATAAGAACACACTCTGCTTTTCTGTGACATGCAAACCAGCATTCACTTGTATTTCGTGTGTATGGTGTGCATAAGTGCTGATTGTATGCTTCAAGGTTGCTGATTTGTATTTTTACACATTATTTACCAATTTACGATCCTGAAAGTGTTAAGTGCTCTTTGTAACTGTATGCTGTAGTGCCCACCTGGTATGGTCTCTTTGGAGACTGGCAGTATTGTGAATAAATAAATAACACGAAGGACACGAGCGCTCGTGTCCTTCGTGTCCTTCTTGTCCCTGTGTCGTCGTGTTGTTCTCGCGCTATAACTATCGTCATGCCATACCAACTAGCCCAAGCTGCCACACTTCTAAGCGTTGCAGAACTGCAGCCTGTTTCCGCTATGCCCGTGCTTGTGGCAGAGCGTACTGTATACAAGGCACTCCTGTTTATGATGTTTTCGAATGGACGCCGCGGCAGCTCGTCGCATTGTCGATGAAGCGCATAATGGTTAAGTAATAGTGTTAGTGCCACCGTCCGCGCGCACATAATCGATTTCGTCGCGCAGCGGCGTCCCGAAACGCAGGTTGTAGTACAGCAGAATCAAAAGTAGGGCTAGTTGGATATGCATGGTATAACTATAAACAGTTTAAGTTGCGAGAAAGCGCTTGTCCTGTCTTCCTGTCTGTTTTTCGTGCGCTTTAACTGACAGTTGTAGTACAACACAGCGAGTGCGCGTCACGGGCCGACATACGAGGGTCACGTGACTGCCGGCCTATAACCCGTTCTTTTTCGGGTGAATGGAACGCGATACGCTGGCTGTTAGCTATTTTTTACGCGTGTCTGTCATGGCTTACTTGTCGTTCTCAAACGATGTTTGTTACTGTATCGCGTTTGGCGCATTGAAGCTGTCTGCTTATAGCGTCAGTGCGTTAACGACTACTGGAGTGGTCCGCTGCATAGAAAGCGCCACATTTAATAATAATAATAATAATAATAATAATAATAATAATAATAATAATAATTGTATCCGTTCCACGCTTTAGGAAGCCCCCCCCCCCCTCCTCATTTTTTTTTCTCATCGGCAAGTGAACTGTAGCGTCGCAGCACCAAACTTGCTTTCACACAAGACACTTAACCTAAACAACGATTTCACGAAGAGGAGGACTTTCACCTCGAACCAGGGGCGTACCCAGCGGATCAGTTATGGGTTCTCGGACCCTCCCCCCCCCCCCCCCACTTGAATATTTTCAATTTTGCTGCTGTATATATATACACGCGCACATACAAACCCACAAACATGAGTATAGTTTAGTTAAATCCCCCCCCCCCCCAAAAAAAAATCTGGCTACGCCCCTGCCTTGAACGAATGCAAGTTCGTCACTCTGCCACGGTGGCCTAGCGGTTAAGGTTTTAGACTGTTGACCCCAGAGGTAGCGAGATGCAATCCCTGAAGCATTTCGATTGAGGCGAAGTGCTGTAGACCCGTGTAAGTTCACATTAAAGAATTCCATATTGGCCTGATTCCCGGGGCCCTATAGACTATGCGGCGTTCTTTATAATCGCAGCGGAGTTTTGGGAAGTGAAGCGCCAACAGATATGGTATACATCACAACTCAATGTTTGGCCTGTTCGACGATACCCGCACAGGTGGTGATTGTTTTCTGCGTTCAGATATCATAACCCAGTAGCAGAACGCCGTGCTTATCTCAAGCAACCTTGGCCAAACAGTTTCGTCGCAGGGCACCGTGTCTGAACACTGTTCCTTCCATTCTGCGCGTCTCGCAGAGGTGGTGATCTGTGTGCGAGATGCCTCTTATACACGCGAGCTGTGCGGTGATTAGTGCGACGAGATTGATCCTCGTCTCCTGCCGAGGATCAATCTCGCACAAAAATGGCAAAACAGAATAGGGGAAGCTATCAAGAGTACGGGAAGGACATTACAAACATTGATCGAAACAGGAAAGGAGAAGAGAGGAAGGACGTCCTTCCCTATATATGCGCTTGTATAGCGCGAAAGCTCAAACACTGACAGCGTCGATCCTTTTCGGGGAAAAAAAAAGCGGCTGGCCCCTTTGTGTGTAATAACGCGCGCACGTTTGCCGTCGTGGCTTGTATTCGCCAATGCTCATCGATACGGGCTATATAAGATACCTTATGCCCGTGTGTGTGTGTGGACTGGCTCTCCTCGTGCAGAGGTGGGAGCAGGAGAACCGTTCGATGGAGAGGGCGGATCTATCGATCCGTGCGCGACTCGCTCGAGTGTGCTTATATCAAGTGATCGCTCCAGGTGGTGGCGGTGGCCGTCTCTATATTATTCCTGTCATTTGTATATATACTCGTAAAAAGGGCGACCTTTTTTCCTTCTTTTTTTTTTGTAGCATCCTATGATATGAGTGCGTATCTACGTGTGGTGAATTGGACACAAACACGTTGCATTTGCGCAAATGAGGGCGCAGTGTATCAATTGTTTTGTTTTTTTTTTTCTCGAGAATTTCTGACGTTGTAACTTCTGTTACAAGCAGCGCTTGGCAGCGTGTATCTCCGAGTTGAAATAACGGCCGAGTGTCGTTTATACGTTCCGCATTTACACTTCGGTTCCGCTAGCCGTGAGTTCGAGTTTTAAAATGCGCCTTTCACTTGAAATCAGTCGTTCGTCTTGTGTAAAGTACCTCACTTTTTTAAGTGCCGCAATGGTCGGGCCTGTCGTATGCTGTCATCGCATTGGCGTAACGCAGGCAAAAACCACGCATAAAAAAACAAAAAAATTCAGATCCCACGTCCAGTGGGAATCGATGATATGCGAGGCATGAATGAGGAAGGTTTAAAATCACTTTAAATCAGCACAACGTTACTGGGTGGAAGTAACTGATGCCGCACATGACTTCCGTGTCGTGATTATCATGTTTGGATGTGTCGTTTACCTTCGTCATCCATTCACGTCACGTGATACCAAATTTAGTATATGTGGAGATAGCGAAACGGCCGTGAGCACGCAATGATCGTGGTATGTTGTCATGTTCTTACATCACACGCGTGTCACGATTATCATGTTTGCACCAGTCATAAATTTCTTCATCCATTGACGTCACGTAACACCAAATTTCGTATATGTGGAGCAAGCAAAACGGCCGCGAGCACATCATGAAGGGCCCCTCCAGTGTAGCGTTGACGCACGTGCACGCTGGGCACAGTGACGCTACGTTAGCAAAACAGGAGCACTCTATAGTCTGACGCCAGGCACGACCAGCGTCCGTCGGCGCGGACCGACGGCAACCGGTGCGAAATGCAACATGTTGCATTTCGCGCCGATGCGTTACCCAGGCAACTTGGCATATGTAAAGCTAGTGATACGGCCACGAGCGCATCATGAGTGTGGCATGTAGTCATGTTCTTAAATGACAGGCATGACGTGATTATCATGTTTGTATGTGTCATTTTCCTATGTCGTCCGTTCGCGCCGCGTAATACCGAGTTTGGTACATGTGAAGCCTGCGAAACGGCCGCCAGTGCATCGTTAGCGTAGCATGTAGTCATGTCGTGACATGGCACGCGTCTCATGTTTATCATGTTTGCACCAGTCACATACCTTCGTCCTTCGTTCACGTACCGTAATACTTAATTTAGTATATGTGACGCTATAGTGAAACGCCCGCGAGCGCGTTACGAGCTTGGCAGGTAGTCATGTTGTTACATGACACGCATGTCATGATTTTCATGTTAGGGTCTGTCGCTTGTGTTCGCCGTGCAATCATGTCATACCATACCAGATTTGCAACATGCCATTTGAACGAAACCACCGCAAGAGCTGCAGTACGATGAGATGTAAATCATGACATTCATGTCATAATTTTCATGTTATGACTAGTCCAATATGTTCTTCATACAGTCATGTTATGCCATACCAAGTTTGGTATCGATACCATTATCGAAACGACCAGGAGAGCTAGAAGTCGTATAGGCGGCTTGATGGATGCGCGCAAAGTCGCCGAAGTTCGCTAAGAAATGCTTTCCATTTAATAGAGGAAGCTAGCAAGAAAATGGGAAGAACAATAGAAACATTGATCAAAACGGGAAAAGATAAAAAGAGAGGAAGAACTGAAAGGAAACAAAAAAGGCTACCCTTCTCCGCACCTTCTTGTGTAAAGCTAAACTTTTTCGTTTGTTTATTTAAGCCTTAAGCTAGTAATGGGAGCTGAAGTACAGGGTAATAAAATAGTCAAAGGCCGCTTGGGGAGCGTGTCCTCTTCTTAGTCTGTGCATGTGCGACGCAGCGAACAAAAAGAGAGGACATCTCTGCCGCCGAACTCTTTCCGCTTCGCGGGCATTCGAGAAGATCCACCGATTCTGGCCTGTCTTTCATTGTATAGACGGACGTTCTTAGCGAGACCAACCACCACGACGAACACGAGATCCACGACTCGGACGAGTCGTCTTTTGCGGCCGCCTCGTAAATCGACGAGTCTTCGAGCGTATACACAGCTGCGCGGATTTCTTACAGCGTCGGGATGCCTGGCTGTGGGCTGAAATCCCATTCATAAATGTCGCCTGAAGACGTATTATTCTCCGCTTTCTTTTTTTAAAATATCTTTTTTTATTAAATTTCAATTCCCGCTTTGGATTTAGGCTGGACAGCGATGTGTGGGATACGGGAAGCGTGGGGCCAATCCGAAAGATATATGAAACCCTTAAATCCCAGTGCAGGGTAGCAAACCGGATGTGCGTCTGGTTAACCTCCCTGCCTTTCCTTGCATCTTTATCTCTCTCTCTCTCTCTCTAAATCGTGCACTTCTCTGACACAGTGAAGAGACATGGTCGTAAAGGTTGTTTTTCGTTTACCAAACAACACGTTCCGTTTTAGGAAAGAGGGCGACGAGGGGAGGGGGAGGCACATGTATCTCTTAACGATGTCAGGCTTCAGCGAGAACTAGAAGAAGAAAAAAAAACACACTCAAGAACCCATGGTTCGTTTTTCATTTATTTGCCTGAGACGGTGCGAAAACCTCGAAGGTGCCAAAAGTTACCAGTCTCGTCGAAAGTGAAACCAGTCTTACCTTCCTCCTCAGCCGATTGTGTGATATATATAATTGATGATGGTTTAACGTCCCCAAAAACATGCTATGAGGTACACCGTAGTGGAAGCTCAATAAAATGTTTCGGGTCTATACTGGTACATATTTCCGAAATAAGCATCAAGTGTTTCCGCTGTCAACTTTATTTAGTTCAGGGCCGTAGTCGAGGGATTCGGAAATTTTCGAACACCCGGGGAAGTGCGCTTCAATCTAGGCACACGGGCGTCGAGCATTTTCGGAGCCGTTGGAAATGCCGTCGTTACGACCCACGGATTCGATCCGGCGACCACCTCCGTGACGGCCGTCGAGCACCGTCGCCACTAGACCACCGTGGCGGGTCCAGTCGATTGTATTCTCCAGAAAAAGTCCCATTGTGTACTCGACATTTTTATTTTTCGCCATCGGTATCAATTAAAGGCTAATAAAGAGCTCGATATAACGAGCTTTGGATAAATCGAACCTTCTACACAATACGTTTGTCTCCATTTAAGTTCATTTTGCTGCAGTGTATTGTTGCGTATATGACCACAAGGCAATAATACCAGGAGGTGCAACGAGTCGTTTGACGTGCCGTTTCCTACGAGTCAACGTGTGTAAAGTGTAATTTTTCATTGCTCCAAATGGACATAACCGAAAAGGAACTCGCTCTGTATTTTTAGCCTCAGACTTCATTCTACTTGTGCCAGTCAAAGCAGAGCACCAAACACTTCAGGATAAATATATTTAATTACAACTTAATTAGGCTGTATCGATTCAGCATAACAGGCGGCTCTTGATAGGTACCCACAGAGAGGTTTAAAGAAAACAAAATAAGGGGACTTGAGAGGTGACCTTGAGACGCCATAGTTCCTTCTCGATTTTTTTTTTTTGTTCTTTGGTGAGCGAATGGCGCGCGGCTGGCATTTCACCGTCGAACACGCATTTACGCTGTAAGTGCGGCCGCAGAAACGTTTCCGAAGACTTCCTTGAAGTCGCAGAACTGTGACGCTTGCGATCGTTGAGACACCATGCGAATTATGGGTAGTGCACTGATTCGCCTATAGTCTTCGTGCTTTTGCAAGTTTGGAACGTACTGGCGGATTCGTTTATTGCTGCGTTTTGGTTTTGTTTCGAAAGAAAGAACGGACCGTTGTAAATTTCGTGAGCCGATTTGAAGTGGTGAGCCTAAAAAGGTCAAGGTGGTGAAGTGTAACTGCCAAACCTTTGCTGAACTTCGTCACGCGGCAAAGCGGATTCAGTCCACACGAAGATTGGAGCTGAAAGAACGAAGACTAGACAAATCCGTGTTCCACCCAGCATTCCCATGCAGGCCGACGCGCCGCGCGCGTTGCAGCTACGATAGACACGAGCGCCAGAGTTCCCTACATAATGAACAGGAAATTCTATGCTTGCAGTCTGCGGGCAGACCTCGACCTCACCATCTGCAGGCTTTACCAGCAACCCCATGAAGGGGCCAAGCACCAAGTGCCTGAACATGCAACAGCGGAATGCATCCAGGACTGCAGCTACAAGTGATCGGGCAAGCCGAACGTGCCCCTATAGGGCCCAATGACTCCTAGCAGCTATCTAAGGAAGAGGATTTGCCCCTCTTTCTCTCTCTTGGATGAGGAGGGCATGCTTTTTCTCGAGATTCTAGTAGCAGCATTGTCTTTGGAGATCGCGTCAAGATTAGTCGTGTGCGTTGGCTCTGTTTGCTTCGGGAGATTGGCGGACGCGTACCGTTAGTTAGTCACCCTGTTTCCGTCGGCCATCGCTCAGCTGTTGGAAGACGTGAGCACTTCAGTCCAAAAGGGGGGGCCTCGAAAGCGACTCTTATCTTGTTGTGGTCCTTTGTCTTGGCGAGTCGCTGTAGCTCGCGCCGCTACAATCGTCGGCTCCCCTCTCTGGGCCAAAGCTCAAGTGATCCCTGCAATGGGCGCATATGCGAGGAAGTCACCCGGTTTTGTTTGGTTTTCTACGTTTTCAATCGTCTACAGTGCGCGTGGTTGTTGCCACAACCGCTGTGGACGAAACCGCGGTCGTTTCTCGCAGTACTTCGAAAGTGTGCGCGCGTCCGATGCTCAACCAGTCAAAGCAATGCTTCTTTCCGCAAACTCTGTGGACGAGACCGCGGCAGATGCGATCATAGATAGCACAAAACGATTTAGTTTTGAAGGCACGTGCGCAGCCAACGCACGCGGATTGAAAACGGAACTGCAGTTTGCCGCAACCACCGCGCAGAGAAAACCGTGGTCTTGGCGGCGCGATAGCGATCTACGAGCTCGGAGGACATGCTGCGGTATAAGTGATTGATTGATTTGTGGGGTTTAACGTCCCAAAACCACCGTTTGATTATGAGAGACACCGTAGTGGAGGGCTCCGGAAATTTCGACCACCCGGGGTTCTTTAACGTGCACCCAAATCTGAACACATGGGCCTACACCATTTCCGCCTCCATCGGAAATGCAGCCGCCGCAGCCGGGATTTGATCCCGCGACCTGCGGGTCAGCAGCCGAGTACCTTAGCCACTAGACCACCGCGGCAGGGCCATGCAGCGGTATATTAAAGGCAGTAAAGACTTGAAAAAAAAAAAGGTGGGCTGGGAGTGTTTTGGTGTTCCTGTTCAAAGAATCTAGTAGCGAGCAAAGCCAAAGTTCTGACACGCGCTTTCGCGGCCACCAGCAGCGCCGTCTCGTCCGTTCACGTGTGTCCCAGAAAGGTATACGCGAGTTGTTTTGACGGAAATAAAATTTGCTAGTTGTTTTGAGGACGTGAAATATAAAGGGAGTATTAGCGCTCCCTTTCGAGACTACACCACATAGTGCGAAATTTACGTCCTGTGTTCGGCCACTCAAAGCCATTATAAGACCGCAACGCCGATGTTGGCGCTTGCAATTGGCCCCTCCCCCCCTTGTTGTTTACTGCGATGTCTTTTTTTATTTTGGTGCCAAAAAAGAAAAAAAAAATAATCCAGTGCGTCAGTACTCCCTCCCGCCCCTTCCAGGTTGTGTTACCGCAATACCAGGTTTTGAGTTTGTCTTATCAGGGCGCATGTTTTAGCAAATGGTTACATCTCCACGCATGCGTGTGCAAATCTCTCCGTATCGCCGTCATAAATTATGATGAGTGCATTTAACCTGCCTCGGTGGTCTTGGCGCTTGCGGCGCCTCACTAGCGACCCTAAGGTCGCGGGATCGATATCCGGCCGCATTTTTGGTCTGAGGCGATGGTGCTTGTGGCCCATGCACATGCACTTAAGTACACGTAAAAGAAACCTCAGGCGGTCGAACTTTTCGAAGGCCTCCGCGACGGCCCCGCGCATAATGATATTCTGGATTTGCGACGTTAAACCCCAACATTTATCGTTATTCCAAAGACTGTATTAAGTAGGACGCATGGACGCCGCTCATCTTGAGCTGTTATACGCTTCTTTTTGGGTATCGCGACCCGTTTTAAAGGTCGTGAAACTTCGGATAAAACCCGACCGTTTTAAGGCGTACACGTCAACTGTAGCCCCATCTACACCGTAGCGCTGCCCGTTTTTGTTGGTCAAGATACAAAAATGACGAGGCTGCAAGTCCCGCATGGCGTCCCCGAACCCCGTATGATACGTAAAAAATAGTTTATACGTAACCGTATCTCAAGCAGAACCGCTATTTCGCGTTTGCCGAGCCCGTTTATGTTGTTGCCGCGTGGTCGGTTCGCTCGTTTTTTTTTTTTTTTCGAAAAGAAAGCGCGATTTCAGATTGTATCACGGCTCTACTTTCGTATGCCATCTCTTCAAAAGATGCGGCCTCTTGTCCGCTCGACTGATGGTCATGGCTTTATAGAACCAAGTGCACGAATTCTCTTTTCGCCGCGGTGCACGACTTCACGTATGTCAATCAATTGCGGTGTCTTTCTTTCTTTTTTTTCTTGCCTCCGCGTCAACTTGGCGAGACGTGTTGAAAAAACACGCTCATGACTCCAAAGCCGAGTGCGTGCGTGTGTAATACCGATCTTCCGGCGAGTCTGTAGTATATCGCGTGCCGTTTAAGTAACGACCCCACGGTCGTGCTAACGCCGTTATTCCGTCTCATTCTTCTTGGTCGGTTAAGTTCGAGTCCTACTTAAAAAAATAAATAGAACTAATGACTTTAAGATGAACCGATAAGAAGAATACTAAGTATTAAAACAAACGAAGATTACAAACAAAAAATAACGGATGGCCGTCTTGAATCATCCCGCTTTAATATTGAACTCGTGCACTCGACGGGATACTGAACAAAAACAACTCGGCTGCTGACCCGTAAGTAGTGGGTTCGAATCCCGGCTGCGGCGGCTGCATTTCCGGTGGAGGCGGAAATGCTGTAGGCTCGTGTGCTCAGATTTGGGCGCACGTTAAAGAACCCCAGGTGGTCGAAATTTCCGGAGCCCTCCACTACGGCGTCTCTCATAATCATACGGTGGTTTTGAGACGTTAAACCCCACATATCAATCAATGAACAAAAACAAGAAAAACTGACTAAAGTGGTGCTTCCTTCGCATGACATAATCCTCCCATGCTCTTCAGCGCGCCTTGGTGCAATTTTTATGCGTGCTCATGAAACCGTGCACGCAGTTTCGTGGTCGCTAACACTTTGTAGCGACGTGGTTTCTCTGTTTACCATTTGTCTCAGAAATGATGTGTGCTGCTAGCGCGGCACGTTTTCGGTGGCTTGGCTTGGCTCGTGTGTCGGGAGAGTAACGACGACGGGACAAGCCATCCATAGAGTTTCTCAAAATTAACTGGAGGGCACTCTGGCGCTGCGATCGTTCAGCGACCATGGGAATGGTGGGTAGTACACACATTTGTATAGTCTTCGTACTTGCAGGCGGCGAATCGTACTTGCGGCTTCGTTCATTGCTGTGTTTCGGCTTTGTTTTGAAATAGAGATTAAAACCTTTTGAACACCGTATCCCAATTTGGAAAGGCAAGTCTAAAATAATGAGGTTGTTAAGCACAATCGCTGAACATTTGCTGATTTTTGTTTTGTGAGGAAACAACTCCAAGCCACACGAACACACACGGTGCCAAAGTCAGGCCAGAAGTACGAAGATTAGACAAATGTGTGTACTACCCATCATTCCCATGCTCGCTGAAGCGCCGTGAGTTGCAGCTCCCATAGACACTAGCGCCAGAGTCCCCTCTAGTGTATATTGTTGCGGCTCTCGGCGCTGTTCACCAATAGTCGCTCCTGGTCCCAGCGTTGATCACCAGTTGTTGCGGCTCTCACCGCTGCCACCAGTTGTTGCGGCTGCTAGTTTTTCGTATCCCCATCTTGTCATCGTTCGTTTCCTCAACCCGAAGCTACACCACGCTACTACAAAAGACCGGACAGACCCCGGTCCACAACAACGGGTCCTCAGCACTGGGACCCGCAACAACTGGTGGCAAGCCGCAACAGCTGGTGGCAAGCGGTGGGATCCGCTACAACTGGTAGCAAGCGGTGGGATCCGCAACAACTGGTGGCAGCGGTGGGATGCTCAGCAATATTAAGAAACTCTATGAAGCCACCCACGACACAGGCTCGGCAACCTTGGGCGCGAGCGCTCGCAATGCTGTACAAATACAGAGAAGCTGTATAAATCCACATGGTCTCATTGTAGCGGCTTGTAATTTTCGAAGCATCAGTTGTAAAGCTCAGAATAAACGTGGTTAAGCGTAGTTACAGGAACTGCAGCGATAGCAGAACGTCAGCATGTGCAAGTCGCCAGAAAGGCTACCGGCATTGTTATCGATTCTAAGCGTTGCTGGATGAAAGCGCTCATCCGTGTTAAGAGCCTTTCCGATTGAAAAATACTGCTTATAAAATGAATACGTGCTTTTGGGATTAATTACGGCAGCTATGCACACTACGAAGGGTAAGCTGTCTGTCGCGCCGAAAAAAAAAAAAAAGAACTGGGTCGGAAAAAATCGGCTGTCGGTCCCTTTAAGAACAAGATAACGCGTCTTGCATTCGAGTGGCGTTGGATCGAATATATACTACGGGCCTCGTTATGAATGTATGAACTCGGCCAAACGTAACCAGCGCCGAGTTTCGCGGTCCTACTCGTCTGAAATATTGATGTAAAGAAGTGGAAAAAAAAAACATAACGAATGAACAATATCTTAAACAAATTAAAAAATGAATTGTTCACAAAGAAAAAGGGGACGCTTTTTTTTGTTTTCGCTTTCAGAATTTGCTACGATGTTCCTCCTAAAGCGGACGACCTGTATTCACGCTTGAGAGAGAGAGAGAGAAAGGTACAGAGACCTGTTTTGTCGTCGGATGGTCTCTGTTAGTAACGGCCTTAAATAGTCAGTGAACGTATGAAATCGTCACGAAATAGAAAATAATGGCGTTACAGAGGAGGGTACGTAATACAAAGAAACAGAGAAACATACAAACGCAGACTACAAAATAGAAATACAACGAATGAATGAAAATATGACAAACTAAGCTATTATAGGCTGAAGACTTAATTGGTTAGTGCAACAATGAATGATGACGGGTCCTCGATGCAGGGGGATGGCGTTTATTATTATTATTATTATTATTATTATTATTATTATTATTATTATTATTATTATTATTATTATTATTATTATTATATGTTAAAAACCGGGATCTCACGCTAAAAAGATAATTTCGCGGGTCTTTTTAAAAAAAAAAGGAACACAACCAGAGAAAGGCGTGTGCATATTTTCAGAGCTTATCGAATCGGGTTTGGGGGAACAAGCGGGTTTTAGGCGATTGCTGGAACAAAACGAAAAAACAAAGAAGAAATAAGATGTGATTGGTGAAACCGTAGTCATTACGAATCGGGTGCGCGTTTTTTTTTGCGTTAATACTTTAAAGCAGTCGTGCCACGCCAACTTCAGCTGACATCCAAAAATGTAACAACAACAAAATAAATCCGACGTGCCGTCGCGCCCGAAGTAGACGTCTCGTGCGATTTTCATTTGGGGGTTCGAATCATCGTTGCTGCAAAAGTGCAGGGAAAATGGCGTGTGCTTTTAATATTTATGGGGAATATATGAACGAAATGGCCGATTTTTCGAATTCGAAGTTCGCTTTTGAATTGTCGTGTTTCGTCGAAAATACAGGGCTCTTTGTACATACATACATACATACATACATACATACATACATACATACATACATACATACATACATACATACGTACATACATATATACGTACATACATACATACATACATACGCACATACATACGTACATACATACATACATACATGCATGCATGCATGCATACATACGTGCATAAATACATGCATACATACATAAACACATACATACATGCATAAACACATACATACATACATACATACATACATACATACGTGCATAAATACATGCATACATACATAAATACATGCATACATACATAAATACATGCATACATACATAAACACATACATACATACATAAATACATACATACATGCATAAACACATACATACATACATAAACACATACATACATGCATGCATGCATGCATGCATACATAGTGCATAAATACATGCATACATACGTGCATAAATACATGCATACATGCATAAATACATACATACTTGCATAAACACATACATACATGCATACATACATACGTACGTACGTACGTACGTACGTACGTACCGCGCCACGTGTTCCACCCGCGTCGCGATAAGAAAACTCGGGCCATCGCGTCGTGCAAATAGCGCCGCGGACTCGTGATCTGTCTCTCGCGTGCCTCCCGCCGTGCGAGTCCGCGAACGCATCTGCACTGTACAGTCAACACGTCAAACTTTCTCCGCGGGCGGCATACAATTGACCGCCGCAGTCTTTTTCTTGCTTTTCCGTCCTTGTCTTGGCCGCCGCGTTTTTGTCTCATCTCGTATACATCTATCGACTGCGCGCGCCCAGGGCTGTGTTCTGTGATGTACTGTCTCTCTCTCCTCCCCGCTTTTGTGGAAAGAAGGAAAAGGCAGATAGGAGAAGCAGAGGTAGTCTTAATGACGTTCGATCAAGGGACAACGCGGCGTTTCGCCAAGCTTGCGTACTATACTACACGACAACACCGTGCGCTGGTGGTTTCTGTGCCTCTACTTTCCACTCACTTCCCTATATCCCCCACTCCCTCTCTCTCTCCCTACCGATTTCCTGCTGATAGAGTGCTCCCGTGTTGCACACGTGTCGAGACTGACCAATCGGCGTTGTTCGCGTGGCCCGGATTTTTTCATTTTTTTTTTCTCCCCGAACATGCACATCGCTCGTCTTCGTGTTTGTCAACCGCCTCGGAGCCCCGCTTCCTATCTTTCTTTCTCTAACACACACGCTTGCTCATTCTCTCTCTCCTTTGTCGTTTTCTCGCACAAGTGCATGGCGTGACTTGCAAATGCTTTCGTGGGATTTTAATTACACCCGCTTTGTTGCGCCGCGTAGCGTCTATTCATTACTGTTACTCGGATCGATATCGACGCTCAGTTTTTCTCGCACGCTTTCGTGTATGTCTGCAATATTAAGGCCACGTTCCTCTTGGAGCGTCTGGAAGTTCCATGTCTTGTCTCTTCGCTTTTATTACAGTCGGTTTGCACGTCGCAAGCGGGCAAAGCTTAAATACATCGGGCTCGTACTCGTTGGGACTGCTGCTTAGCTGATTATCGGTGGTGTGCCGGTAATTACGTTTTATGCGACCGTCAGCGGTGCCATGACCGAGCGGCGTAGCTTGAATCACGCGAGTTCTTGTCCCGCTGTTCTAAAATTTGAAAGTGACAGAAGGGAAGAGAAGTGTATGCTATAAGAGGGAAGAAAAAAGTGAGCGCTGTAACTGTCTGCATCAGGGTGCGACACCTCAACAGTAGCTCCAAGGGATGGGATGAGGAGGAATTAAAAGGATAGGAATAACTGTATATATACATGTAGAGAGAGAGAGATGCGCTGGGACAGCGAGCGAGGACATATCGAGGGGATAGTAGATATATGAAAGCTGGAAACACGGTCACAGGATTCCGAGGACGGGGCACCACTTGCGAGAGCTCTTGTCGGCGTCAGTAGGTGGCGTAGAGCAAGTCCAGTAGGTCAGAACTGCGCTGTCGTCGGAGATGGGCGTCAGGAGATGACGTAGGGCCAGCCCAGTCGGCCAGAGCTACGCTGACGTCGGAGATCGCGAGGGCACAACCGGTCGGCACGGAGTCCAGCGAGCGAGTCGACAGAAGGGAATATATGCGCGTGGCTAAGGTGCAGCAGGTATTCGTAGGAGGCTGAGGCGAAAGCATTGAGTAGATTCGCGCCCTCGAAGTCCATAAGGAGAGGGCTGCATAAGAAAATGGGAAGCTACGCGCTGACGCGTTGTGACGCGTCGTGAAGCGTACGTGTGGTCAGGTGAAGGTGTACGTGCATCCATGTTTTCTATATCGGGCGCTCTTGCACGCGGGCGGGTGAATGGCGCGACAGCGTCGGATCTGTATGTGGCGTGTATATTGGCGTCTTGTTCATTACCGCAGAGTGGGTTTCTGCCTATACATCTAACGGGTGTTTCGCGTGTCTAGAACCGAGAATCTCTAAAAAAAAAATGCTAACCTGACCAACCGTCGCAGAATGACACCGGCGACATATAGTTTACCGATCTGTGGCGCTTGTTATGGTATATTTATGTCGCGCTCTGTAATTAAGACGAATTAGGCAAATTTTTAATGTAAGCATGAAGGCGTAGCAGCGTATGTTGGTATGCGTTGTACAGAGCATTTCGAAACGGCTGATTCGATCTTTCGCGGCAATGCAAATACTGCGTCGGGATTTGTTTTTTCGTCATTTAAGAAAGCCCGCGAAATTTAAAATGACTGTGTGACTGCGCTCGTGCGCTACGGTAGCTGCATTTGGCCCTGGAATGTACATGGAACTATGCTCCCTGGAATGTACATATTCTAGGGGCCATAGTCGAAAGTGACAACCGCGAACTGATGGTGATGCCGATGAGGCCTCTTGTCTTCTTCCCTGCGACGGATACATAATCGGCTGTTACGTTGTTTCTGCTGGCAACGCAACGTATTAACCGCCGTCGCACGTCACAATCATCCACGCAGGTGAGTGTGGTAACCCACACCCAGCTAAGGTTCCGTAGATAAAAACAAGTCTGTTTCATCTAGAAACCTTACACCCACCTACTTGCACCGCTCGTGCGGTCGGCCGTTCCCGCTGGCGCGTATATTGGAGGGCTTCGCCTACGCGCTTCTCCGCGCTGCAGTGAAGCCATCGTGCCGAAACACGCGTAATCGAGGGAAGTTCATTGTGCCGCCCGCTCGGAGTAAAGTTCGCACTTTAATCTTCGCGCCGCTGTCGGTCACGCCAAGGGGCGGCGACGCGGTCGAGTGACGTCCGCCTTATTTTGCCGTCTGCCAACAAACTGGCCTAATTGTTTCGCCCGTCTGGGTTGCTTTTGTGCACTACGAAATGGGAGCTTTTATCGAAGCTTAGGGCGAGGGAGGAGGATCAGTGTAGCGTCGCCTGTTTTCAATCCCCACGCGCTGCGACGCAATCAACGGGGCCGAACGCGGAGGCGTGCATCTGTGTGTGATGAGGCTATCGAAAAGTAAAACAAAAAATAACGTAGACCTGTCGGCGTAGCGAGCACCTGTACACACCGAGGCTCGACTTCGCGCGTACCCTGCCTGCTTCGGCGTCCTTTGTCTGCTTTCACTCCATCCTGCTCCTCCTCCCTCCGTCTCTCTCTCTCTCTCTCTCTCTCTCTCTCGATTCTGGCTTTGCTTTCATTCCGGCAGTTATGATTTTGTTACGACGTTGTCGTCTGTTTCATGCTCACATATGCTTTTGCTCTGCGGAGCAGCTGCGCATCGTCTGCTTTGGTCGTTGCTGCCCATACAGAGCAAATTTGGCCTGGTGTGAGTGGCGTAGCCAGTGCCTCTTTAAACAAGCACTTATCGTTCTTGTATCGGGTCTTCGCACGTGCAAGCACATCGGCGCCCTTAGTTTGGCTACAAAGGTCAGTCTTAATCTGCGACCCCAGCAGCCAAAGAAGGCAACGTACGTCAATCGCATCTGCCTATTTGGTAAAACTGCACTGTACTATCGGCGTCAAATGGAACCGGAACAGCCGGAATCATTACAAACGGTATAGTGCGCGCCGTCCAGTCATCTTTATTGACTGGTGCGCAGAACTCACGTTTGGTGGCAGCACTGTGCATGTGCATGTACCGTTGACTTGACGGCGCGCACTTTACGGCGGTCGCCGGATGAAAAATCGACCGTGACTGTACCATTGGTAATGCTGATCGCTGTCCGGGTTTCATTTGGCGCAGTTAGTAGATGTCGCCAGCGCTGGTTATAACGGGCCAGAATTTCAAAATACAAACTGCCTGCTCAAGCAGCGAGAAAATTGGGCTTTTTTTTTCTCCTTGTGTCATGTAGTTTCTAAAAGACTTTTAGCGCTGGCTGTACATCAACTGAGTGACACAGTAAACGAGAAGCGGTGAAGGGTCGTGACATCCGCGTGCTTCTTAACGGCGCTTCCAACTCGCACGGCGAGCGTGGCGAAGGCTGCAGTGATGGACTTTGCCTTCGAGAAAATTCATCGACAGCTCTACAAGTTAACCAGGTCTCGCGCACAGCAGCTACAACTACCTCCTGTGAAAGATAAAAAGAAAAATTCTCCAAAGCAAAAAAAAAGTGATGATGAAATGAACAATGATGCATTGTACGGGCATCTTGAACACAAATATCCAGATTATTTTCTGAATGTCATTCAAACGGTGTTTCAGATGCGTGAAAATAAAATGTGGTAAGCTTAAGATATTACATTCAGTAGAAAACTTGCGCAGTTCTTTCGTCCCCATTGCTATTGAGAGATGGCCAGGCCTGAAACTTGGGAAATTACCTGTGTATAAATAAATATGTAGCAATCTGTGGACTCTTTACTTGTCAGAGCTGGCTTGACAGCTGCTGCCACAGACGGGCCGGGCCGCCTTTTGTGTTTTTATTTTAAAGGAAGAAGTAGGTGAGGTAGAGGCCAACTTGTGAAGATGCGGTTTTCTGCTTTGTCGCCTCTGTCATTGATCACCAAGCGTGCGCATCAGTCTGTCTGCTTTGCGTGTTTGCGCAATCGTCAATTCCTTGTCTTTCGCTGTCTCTCTAGACGTATCTTGCATATACAAAAAAAAAAATTGTATTGAAGCCAGCCTTGTAATGCTACAGTTTCCTACAATACTTACTAGAGGGAACTCGAGAGCTGCGATCGTTTAGCCAGCATGGGAATGATGAATAACACGTATTTTCCTACAGTCTTCGTGCTTGCGGGCTTCGAGGGCATTTGTGGCTTTGTTTATTGCAGTGTTTTGGCTTTGTTTCGAATGAAAGAAAGGGCGGTTGTCCACTTCGTGAGATTTTTTTTCTTTTTTTTAATTGAGCCTAAAAAGGTCAAGGTTGAGAAGTGTAAATTGCTGAACGCCGCTTAACTTCGTCTTGCGACAGAGCGGAATCAAGCCAAACGGAATCGAGAGAACGAATGATAGACAAATGTGTGTACCGCCGTACATTGATTGCAGCTCTCATACTGTATAGCGCCAGAGATCCAGACCGGGTATGTTTAGGAAACTGTGCCAAACGCGACGCGGTCGCAAGGGAAAAAAACTGTTGGCCATCGAATATGGCTCGTCATATTGCATATCCCAGGCAAGCCGGAGCACGAGCACCTGGGACTTCGTTTGCTCTTGAAGGAACACGATCATTAGTTGGGTGAATATGTAGCGCGGGGAAGTGCCCTTGCGGAAGGCGAGAAGGGTCTGTTGCAGTAAAACGTTTAAAAACAAAGTTCCATAGCTGACAATGGTGCGTATCTTATGTAAAGGACTGTTGCAGTAACACACTACGTTGCATTACCGCTGTGGACGGCCAACGCGTATGACGTGTAATATTGCTATTCTTCTTTTAAAAAAACACATTCGAAGATCAGGTCAGGTACAAGCAGCATCCGTATACCTTTCTTAAAAGCCAAGTTTGTTGACGGGGCCGATTGATTTGTGATGAATGAGTTGGTACTGATTCGTTTTTAATAGAAGTGCTGCGAAGGCAACGACAGGGAAAGGCAACACGATAACGCTATCTATGCATAAGCCATCCATCTTTGGGCATGACAGGATGCTGCTGGTGGGGGAAAGAGGCGTTTTGCGTATTTATCATCTTCTATGTTTTGTTTGTTATTGCTTTGTCCACTGTTCACATGCGTGAGTGTTGGGTGGGATTTCAATACAGATAAAGGTTTCGGTGGTGAGCAAGCGCTCGCGTTTTCGCCTTTAAGAGGAACAAAAAACAAAACGTCAATATCGGGCATGGATCCTTCGTACGAACATCGGATAAAACAGAAAGCACAAAGTTGCATAACTCCCCCCGTACTCCAGCTTTTCTAAAGGGAAATATGCTACTATTTAGAGGCCAGTTCCAACTCGCTCTTTTCCCAGCACTCATCGACTATCTAAAATTTACCCGGAAGCCATTCAACCACACTGCCAACATTGCGGCTGCCTGAAGGCTATACACAAAATCACATTCTTAAGAATGCGAGGGGAGCCAGCATCCAAAAGCAAGACCGCCAGCTTCCGCAGCTTCCACCCTAGAGGCGTGGAAGTCAGTCATGTTATCATATGACCACTGTACTCGGGCAGAAGGGATTAATTGGGACGTGTAGAGCTACTGGCCACCACCGTTTTAACCACCGGCAGGCTAAATTCAAAGACCTCGTTTGTGTCGCCAATAAAGATACATGCTGGTGTCCGTATATAGGTGTCAGCTGTTCGAGCCATGCAGTATACATCTGTAAAAGCGGCCAGCTGCAATTTCCTCGCTATATCAACACACAGTTTAGTATAGACACCGCGTTGCCGCCCTACTACCATACTGTAATAGCATCTGATAGCGTCTGTAATAGCGTCTGTGGCAGCGTTTGCTTGGGCGCTTCAAGAAAGGGCGAGTGTTGTTTAAGCGGCGCAGATGATAATAGTCGGCGGTCTCTCCATCCCGGCGTTGATCCATTTGTCTCCGGCCCCTTCCGCGGACGAAAATAGCCCCCTCGGGAATAAGGGCCAAACGGGGCGAGGAGGGTCGCAGTCTCGCACGTGCGGGCATGTCGCAGCGAGGTGGACATGCGTCATACGCGCGCGTGATCGCAGTCTTTTGAAAAGACGGCCGCTCGCTCTTTCATCCCGTCGCCCTTCTCGGGAAGCCTACGAAGAAGACAAAGGAACGCGGCTGATGCAGCGCATCCAGCTTGTACCCTGTTTGAATCTCCGTACGGCCACCATATACCGTACCTTCGTATTAACGCGATGGCGTTAGAGAGCTCGTGTCGCAGAAACTACGCCGTCAGCCTCGTTTGGTTGCGAGCGAAAAATCGAGAAAGAAGCAAATAAAATAAAAGATAAAATTTTCGGTCTCATTGAGGATGAACCAGGGCCGTTCGCCTAGCAAGCTGGTGTCCTACCACAGAGCCACGATGTTACTTGCAGCTGCTTCGGGAAAAAAAAAAACTACACAAATGCCATCTAGTGGAAGGAGTATCCTTAACGCATTTTGTTCGACAGGTGTCACGACGAAAACTAGCTGATTCGGGCGATTTGTAGGGGCACTTGGGAGGCCATCAAAGTACGTCGAAAAGGCCGGGATAGTGCAGCCATCGCCGCTAAAAACACACAGAAACTTTCAAACAGCTATAAAAATGGACAACTATGTCCATCTAGCGGAAAAGATATCATGCCTTTCCAGCGCCGTTGATCATGCAAACAGCAAACGCTAGATAATGTGCGGCCATCTGTGAAACATTTATGCCCCTTCAAGGAAATGCCCTTGCAACACACCACAACCTTTGCATAGATATATAGCTTTTCATTCTCAGGACACCATTACAAAATTAAGTACTGCAGTTGCCATTTCACCGACAATAAGGTGATGCTTGTTGCGGTTGACCGGAAGAGGTCACCAGAAGAACAAGTTGAACAATTGCCAGATAACTAACGCAAGACGGAGGACAGAATGTGACCATTTACGAATACAAGTGTCATGCCTACGCGCAGTTCATAATACAGGACCATGTGACTATATCACTGTACAATATTTTCATGAGGTTGTTATAAAACTGCTGTTCAATAGATCGAAAACCTGTATCATTGCTTTAGCTACGTCGGCCGCGCGCGCGTGTGTGTGTGTGCGTGTGTGTGTGAGAGAGAGAGAGGCAAAACATGATAATAAGTATGCACTTAGCGGTTGAAGGCCGCACTAGGGGCCGGATTTCGCTATCGTGTTCGACTCTTGAAGGCGAAACTTAAGAAACCTCCTTTTTTTTCTTCCGCACAATTTCAAGATGTGCCCGACGCAACTTTAAAACAGAAAGGGCAAAAAAATGAAACTGCTGTGTGGAAGCTCTCGCTTCGTCGCTAAAGAGGAGCCAGCGCTTGCCTTCCCTTTGTCGTTATGAACGTGTTTTCTGCGGATGGTTCCCGCTTAGAGATCGGGCGCCAGGTTAATTTGTACAGTGAGGTATCTGACTTTTTTTTCTTTTTTTGATGAAAGCAACCTTTCGTGAACAGTACCAAGAACTGTACGTGTGTATATGTGGCGACGCCATATACGCATCGCCATGTTCCACTGCTTTCATAACGCGTGGGCTTCTATATATGGAACCTTCGCTAGCATACCATAGACGCTAAAACAGTATTCCATCCTTATGCGCACAAGCGGCGGTAGCCGCTCCGCTCTTGGGAAAAAATCGCCAACGTGCAGGATAGCCTCATTTGGGGTATGGGCTCCGCTTTTGCTATCGTTACGACTGTCGCCGGGATTATGTCTGGGCCTTCACTTTAATCTGATCTCCCGAATATTTCCATATCGGCATCGTGCGTGTGTTTGTGTGTGTGTAACTCTGCGTTCGTGCATTCCTTGCAGTGTGCTGGGCCAACAGTAAGGAGAAGAATGGCTATTTGGGCTAGTTGGTTTGAATTCATGGTAATAAGGGCTGCAGCGCGAGCACGAAGGTGCTAGAAGAAACAGACGAAAGGCGAGGCAAGAAAAGCAAAGAGGGCAACACGAGCGCTGACTACCAACTGAATTTTATTATTCGCAGCACACATGATAATATATACAACAGGCAACCTTTTAACAGCAAACGTGAGCAACGTGACATATTCTGGGGAATGGTCTGATAAAAAGAAGGCACAATGATAAAATGGCTAACCCTTATCTAAAAGCGCGAACTCTTTGTCATGCAAGGCCACCGATGGTTGGCTCACGCATCCGTCACCATTTTTTCTAATAAAATACGCTTCAGCTATTTCACGAGTTAACTTGTCCATGTGGCGTGCCAGCACACTCACGCCCGGAAATCGAGGCTGGCACCCGCAGCTTTTGCAGTGCAAAACAAGGTTTGAACTAATTCCTTTGCATATATCATTCATATGTTCTCCTAACCTTTTAATAATGAACCGCCCAGTTTGGCCTATATAACAACGACCGCACGTTAAAGGAAGCATGTAAACAACACCAACTGCGCAATCTACAAATTTATTTATGTGTTTTACGGCGCATGTCCAACTTTTTTTGGTGATTCCACTAAGTCGCTCATCCGTCACTCTGCAAATCTGGCTTACTTTGCACGGGGCTGATTAAACTACATCCGGATGAGCGACTCACCGCCCGCCCGGTCTTCACTCTGCGTTCAGCTTTACATTTGAATGTCTGAAAGGCATCACGCACCGAGGAAACGTGTACAGTAAATGAAACAACACAGCTATTCTCATCAGTTCGGCAGAAACTGTGCCTACTGGAATGGGACTGCAATGTCCCATGCGGAGATGCACACTTGAAACAGTTATTAGAGGTCACGTTTTGCGGAAACACTTGTGGACAGTTTCGTTGCGATCATCAGAACACGTGACAGGCGGGTCGGGCGATAAATGGAACACTGCAGTGAGATTCCTTACCGTACAGGTGCACCAAAAGTTTAACAGAACACGCGAGGTGTAGTCAAGCTATGCGAAAGTGGACGTCGGCGCGTTCCATGAAGGAAGTGGGTCTTTATTTTTATGCGGGCATGATCGCACTGTCCTCTGGCACATTTCCGAATAAAAATAAAGAACCATTTCGCTAAAGGATCGCACTGACACTCACGTTTGTGCAAATGGCCACAGGTTGCGTGCTTCGTTTTACTTTTGGAGCACCTGTACGTAACTTCATGGGAGACGAATTCAGTATTCACTGTAGCTGTTAAAGGGAGCGCCAAGACACATGGTCTTGTGCTGTGTCCGACGCGCTCGCCCGCGCAGACGCACACGCACAATCAAACAAAACTCGCCATTGTCTGGTGGGATTAAGACTGTTAGCGAACATCGATATTTACAACCTTAACTGAACGTATTTGTTAATTGTATATCGTTAGCCCCGGGTCGAAATCTCGCACGTTATTCTTAGCGCAAATGTTATGCGGGCGACAGGCGGTGGTAGTTATTCATAGCAGTCGCTCAAGCGTGTACTACAGATTGCTTCGTCTAACGTGTGCCTGAATATAGACCTTTTCAAGGTTTACAAACACAGCCCCTCGATGACTTCCGGTTTTGTCCTCCGCTGTGCTTGAATAGCATTGGTGGATCACAAGAACTTTAGAAAATTGCCCGCCGATTTTCTACAGTTTGCTACCCTTATTTAGGAAAATATATTCTTATAAATGCTCTTTTGAGCTACATAAAAATGATAAAACATTCCCTTGTACTTTACCCACGTTTTTTTTTTTTTGTGAAGGACAAGAGTTTCCATACGCTTGAAAAAAAAAACTGAAAACGTGCTTTCAGTTTCGACGTTAGTAGCTGGTAAATGAGGTGACAGGAAGTTTTTTTTTTTATTACAACGCTTGTGACCTTGAAGCCGTCTATAAAGAAGGTTTTTTTTTTTTTCTCTTCCCAATGTAGCCGCTGTCTCCGACAATCGAACCCACACGCTCGAGCTTAAACAGCGCGACGCCTGGGCCTATGCGCCAGCACGGCGTTCGTTTAAAAATAGTTTTTCATGCGATGCAAAACAATTGTTTCCGCTGCCACAACTTTTGTGGACAGCGTGCCTGGCCACCTTTTTGTTTTATTTGTTTTCTTTATGCTATAATGCCGGGCTTGATAACGACAGCATGACAAGGTACGCGTACCACTTGCTTGTGTAGCCAGATCGAAACGAGTCTTCGCACTAAATACGTTTGCGAAGTAAGGCAGTATGTGAGAGTCTATGTATCAAGGAACTCGTTATTGATTACAGTGAGCTTCGCATTGACCTCTGATCGAGTCGATATCCATTAACTTTCGCTATCGTTGTGTACATCAAGGTCTCGAGGACTCTGCTTCTTTTATTCGCTTATTATCAGATCGCAACACGCATCGAAATAAAAGTTATTCTGGCGTTCCAATAACTATTGCGTAAAAGAAAACGTGTAGCAAAAGAGCTACTGAGGCTGGGGCCAATTCATTATATTAGGGGCGAAGAACCTTAGGGGTGGAGCTTTTCAGGTGTTCATGTGTCACGGCTGCGTTATGTGCGACAAAGCTCGAGTAACGTGCAGTAATGTGACACCACACACACACACACAAACAGGTTTAGCAATAGACTAATATCAAGTATAATTGTGACTGAGCAATATGAAACATTCAAGCACAAACCTTTTATACCAGTCGACATTGTGAGCCTTAGGACCTATTTCTTCGCTATGATTCACTTCGTGGAGATGCGTGGATTTTTTTTCGATGTGAAGCAGCTACTGCTCGGGGCTGTGTCCGTCCCTCGGCGACCGTCCGCTCCCCCCACTGCTCATACGCCAGCTGCGCCCTCTCCTCGAGTAGGTAGAGTGGAGGTGGTGGCAGAGCGCTGCCTCCGCTTCGTTTTTCCTCTCCCGTATATCTCTCCGCCTCAGTTGTACGCTCTCATATAGTGCTGGGCGCTCTGACTCCGTTGCACTCTCCTAGCAGCGCTAGGTGTTGACTTTGCGGCACCCACGCCACGGTAATACACATAAGTGGGAGGGGGGCAACATAAGCGGTATACAACATATGCACAACTCCACACACAAATGAAACATACACGGAAACATACAAATAGAAACACAAGGGATCACAAGCGCTGCTTCGCATTCCCACATGTTTCCTTTTAGTGGGAGATGGGGCAATTTGCTGTGGAACTTATTCATAAGCTTATTCATTTGGGACTGTTATATCTCTTAATGTGTCACATCTGTTGTCAGATAACAGTTCGAAGTAATGCTGGTGTACTGTGAACAGAAAAGGCATCTGTGACCCAGACAATTTGTTATCGTTCGTCGCATAGGCGATTGCGAAGCACTCTCGATAGCCGCCACCCCCTCCCCTCTCATTTTTGTTTACCCGGCCTTGTAGGCTAGCTAGGACGTCTCCTTGATTTCACAAGTACCTGCAATCTTTTACTCTAATGCCGCATCCTGGAATTGCGGTTCAGTAACCGATCGAATGTGCAAAGTTCCGTGGCTAAAATATGCACTTCTTCATCATCGTAACGGTTTTCCGCGCTTCCCGCCTCATTCTCTTATATCTTCAGGATGTAGGTAAGCACCTCGTCACCTTCTTCATGTAATGCTGACACCGTAATTTCAGTCAGTTACACAGAAATTGAAAGAGCAACTGTATTTCACGTACGTTCGCAACATACTTGATTATGGTTGTTGGAATCCTCACACAGTTGATCTCACGGAGCAACTTAAAAGGGTGCGAAATAAGGCGGTTCGGTTTGTACTCAACAGTTACAGAAGAATATGCATGACGGAAATCAAAAGGGTGCGAAATAAGGCGGTTCGGTTTGTACTCAACAGTTACAGAAGAATATGCATGACGGAAATCAAACGTAAGTTATTATGGCAGGTTTTGCAAGATCGGCGGAAAAACCATAGACTGAAAATTTTTCATGCTGAATACCCACTTACATCTCCCCGTGACGCGATCATGCAATGAAAGTTTGCGAACTCTCTTTTAGGGGGACGTGTGCAGGTATTCTTTTTTCCAAGAGCTATTAGAGAATGGAATGCCCTATCACCTGATGTTGTAAACATCTTGGATAACAATGTATTTTACCACGCTTTGTGAGTGTGTTCGCTTTGTATATTTTTGTATGTAACCACCCCTGCTGTAATGCCCAATGGGGCGGTGCAGGTATGCAATAAATATAATAAAAATAAATAAATAACAAAAGGCTCTCTGGGCGCCGCCATAATCTCTAATGATCTGTTCATATGTGTGACCCCAACACCCCTTCAAAAAATGCACTGTCACGGCTGTGGTGTTAGCTTATGCAAAGGAGGTATCCCCTCTTCCGTTTAAGAAGTCTACATAAGGGGTGTAATAGCCAAGCTCTTTTAATTGTCCATTGTACGAGTTTTACAAAACTCGTACAATGTGCATTATTAGATCTCCACGGTGCTGAAATGCTACGTTAAGGCATCAGTAATTCATCTGATTATAAAAAAGCGTGTTACTAAATTACAAATCAAGTGCCTTTTCTAGCGTTAGCGGGGGCAATATGGCAACGACATGACGTGTTTAACAGAAATAGCGTATCGATGAGTGTGTATCGATGAGTGTGTTACACCTAATTTTCGGCAGCAGAAGATGGACGAGGAGACAGGAAAATTTCCATATAAACTTAAAGAAGTGCATGTGCGATCGCTTAGTTCTTGAGAATTCGTGACCTCGTCAGTCCTGCACAGTTACACGGCGTGCTTAATCGTAATTACCGCTATCAGACATCGCACTGTCTTCTCACTCGGTGGCGGGCCAATTGCTGTGCTGGAACGAAAGCAAGAGGACCAGAAAAGGCTACAGTCGCGGAATGACTTACTCGCCCCACAATAGCGCCCGGGGGATCGCGCCCGTGCTTTGTTAATTGCAAGCAGCAGCACTAGTAATAGTAATAGTGGTAGTAGTAGAAACTTTATTGTGCTAGCACAAGGGCCCACTTAACGACTGTGGCTCGTGTCGCTCGACTGCTTTTTGTCGCACGTCCAGCGCCCGCTTATCCGGGGTTCCCAGCGTGCAGTCGAGCTAGCTACCGCCGGTTTGGGCCGCCCGCGCTGAGGCTTCTTCGTCGTCGCACCGCTGGTCTCTCTCCCTCTTACCCACCCCTTTCTCTCTTTCTCTCTCTCGCTAGCAATGCTCAGCTGTTATATTTACGGCTGTCTTTGCGGCGTTCTGTCGTCCACAACGGCCTCCCTCTTCAGCGCCTGTGCTCCACTTATGCTCCACTGCTGGTGAGCGCCGCTTCTGGCTCCAGCCGACGTAGAGGAGAAATTGCGCTGATAGAGGGAGAATCTGCCGCCTTCCTCTTGCCTTCATCGTTTACCTTCTCCTCTAGCTCTGTCTCTCTCTCTTGTCGAAAAAGTGGTTGGTCAGGGAAAGCTGCCCAGGGTTTCGGCGTCTGGCGCCTCGGTCGTTTCTGGTGTGCCGCTTTGCTGTTGCTCTTTCGGTGGCCACTGGGTATGTCGCCTCCTCCCTCCACCCTCTTTTTTCCCCTCTTCACTGTTTTACTCCCGAGATTGATGGGATGGAGGACGAGCTCGGACGGGAAGCGAAGCTGTTGCTGACGGCGAGTTGATTGAGCGCCGCTGTAATCTTGTTTGGTTGCGTCTGTCAGGTAGGGATAATTGTAAGCCAGAAGATTGATCACCGATAATTATCGAAGCGAGCCAATAATATAAGATGAAAGTTGAGAAAATGTGTTATACAAACTTGAAGCATGCAGTTTGAATTCAGAGGATTGAGTAACCAAATCGGGGTGCCGAATTCTCATTATCGCCGCTATTTTCTTTCCCTTCTTCGTTTCTCTTTACGTTGCACGCTTCGTTCGCTTAAGCGCTCGAAAGACGCGGTTTCGATCGATTCTAGGCAGTCGGCACGGCGGACACATTTCGACGGGGAAGAAATAAAATTCGTATATGCTTCTTTTTTTTTTTGCGCGTTAAATAACGAAAATAACTTACTATATTCTAGGCTACTTCTAGTCCCCCTCTCCCACTCCCCTAGGCTACTCCTAGTCCCCCTCCCCTACTCCCCGTCCCTGATACCGCGTGGTGTCTGCACCGAAAGCCCCGGAAACCACTGTCCTGCTCTCCCACTTAAACGAGTAACTCGGCCAATGTCGGCGGTGTCAACGCTAGGACGGGTGCCGCGGCGTGCGCATTTTTTTTTTTTTTTTCGCACCGTCGTTTGAACGTTTCCCGCCGAACACATCGCGCTTTCAAGTTCGCCTCTCTAATCTCTCCGGTGATCGTTGATCTCCGCTAAGCCGCGGCCCGCGAGCGTCTTTATAAACGCCACTCCACCACATCTTTCTCTCTGCGTCTTCCACTACGTCGCCCTCTCCAGCTTGTGTGTGTGTGTGTGTGTGTGTGTGTGTGTGTGTGTGTGTGTGTGTGTGTGTGTGTGTGTGTGTGTCAGAGAGAGAGAAACAGTTCGAAAAACTCCCGCAGTTTTTCGAAGTCATTTTTGTTGTGCTGGCTTTTCTCCCGAGGCCCACTTCTTCTATTTCGCTCGAATATTCATTCGTTCGTTAATTCAATATCATTAAAGGGCCACTCACCAGCTTTGCCAATTTCGAGCTGACAAGCGCAATGCGTAGACGAGACGTACATGATCACGTCTGCCAAAATTTGCAACGCTACGCGCCGCGGAAATGGGTCAAATTCAAGATGAAAGCTGCTCGCCCTCCCCTCTGCCGGCGCTCGCGTAGAGAATGAGAGTAGGACGTAGGCGTAGGAATGGCCCTACGTACACGGCAATGCAGTGACGTTGGTCCTCTACGTAGACGACTCTGCTCTGACGTTTTCAACAGTATGCCACGTGACATGGCAAATATTATTTACCATAAAATGCGCAGTTTATGTATTTGTTGGTTCAAGAGATGAATAAAACTTGAAATAAATAATGAGATGCAAAAAAAAAATGTGCGTGTTTTTCTTACATTTTTTCCGCGTGAAGTGCTACGAGATGTGAGGCTATTGTGCCAGCGTTTCGCATGCTTTCGGGTCCCACGGTCAGCGGATTGAGCAGACGACCGCTGTGGAACGCTCCTACGCTTTCGCGCACTCATTGTGCTCATCTACTCTACCGCGTCTAAGCCAGCGTTTCCAAACCATCCCGCAGAAACAGGCAGAAGACCACAAAGTAACGCAGGTCAACAAAGCAACGCCGCTGGCGTGCACGGGGGCTGGGCTTGTTCATGCGCACGTCACCTCTTGGTCGGATGCCGGAGAGTGTGGGGAAGAGATTCGGCTTGCGAAGGCTACGTGAAGGAGCGGCAAGGGTGTCGAGATCGCCTTCTCTCACACTCGTTTCGCGCCGCTTCAGAAAACTTGTTTTCTCCGCTCGTGATGAACCGTACCGAAATTTTTTTGTCGCAAAACGTTCCTCATCGGACACCCAACAACTTCCACTGTCTAACTAAAATTCGGTATGGGGCCTGGTGAGTGGCCCTTTAACGGGAAGACTCGTACTCTTGGAAGTAGTGACTATGTATTGGTCGCCGATTCACTAGTTCGATAATTCGTTTAGTCTAAAACGCGTCTTAAACTATAAAAGTATTATCAGAGGCGTAGGCGGAATTTTTGGGGGGAGGGGCACCTTCTTGATCTGAGGGGGGGGGGGGGGGGTAGACGACAAAATGGTCATTTTGCGCCACACATTTCCATGGCGAAAAAAAAACATTACAGGGGGGGGGGGGGAGACGGGCTCGGTGTGCTAACCCCTGGCTACGCCACTGATTACCACTAACGTCATCATCATCAGCTTGACTACGTCCACTGCAGGACAAAGGCATCTCCCAGGATCCACCAGTCAACTCAATCCTGTGCTGGCTGCTGCCACTTTATACCCCCAAACTTCCTAAACTCATCTACCCATCTTTGTCTCCCCCTGAGCCGCTTGCCTTCTCTGGAGGAAGGTATATAACGGCTTCATCTTGCCGGTACTTACCTACGGAGCGGAAACCTGGAGGCTTACAAAGAGGGTTCAGCTTAAATTGAGGACGATGCAGCGGACGACGGAAAGGAAAATGATAGGTGTAACCTTAAGAGACAAGAAGAGAGCAGAGTGGATCAGGGAACAAACGGGGGTTAAGGATATCATAGCTGAAATCAAGAAGAAATGGACATGTGCCGGGCATGCAGCGCGTATAGGCAAGATAACCGCTGGCCACTAACATAGCCGCGCTCTAATGATGGAATATCTCACATAGGAAAGCCTAGACTTACTTAATGCCCTAATGTAAATAATTTTATCGTCTTCACTTGGTCATCATTTTCTTCATTTGTTTTTTTTTCCTTTCTACTGCAATCTTTTAGTCGTAGCATGCCAGCGATACATTGACGCTTGCAAAAATAATGTTGTCATAATAATGTTGTCATAATAATGTTGTCTCGCTCTTACTCTGTTCTTCAAATGCTATTTGACGTCGTTATATCATAATAAGTTTATTCTACTGTAAATGTATAAGTAAGTTGCTAGCAAGCGTTGTAGTGTACAGCCGTTATAGACGTTGGTTTTCATGTATCCTCGTGGACGAGTGCAACTTCTGCAAAATAAAGAAGAAAATAAGGCAGCTTCGAAGTAGTGGCGCCATTACTGAAAGAACTGCGCAGCTCGACGGCTTTTTTTTTCCTCTTTTGTTTTCTTATTCTTTCCTCTTTGCTTTCGTCATCATTCCGTTCCTTTAAAGTTTTTTTTATTATTTCTATGTGTTTCTTCCTTTCTCTTCTGCCATTTCTTCCTCTTACTTTTCGGCTGCTTCTTTTATGTGTAATTTCGCCTGCAAAGACGACATCATACGACAGCCCGGGTCCCTAAAACGCGCTTAAATGTGAAAAAAAAAATCTCTTGGTTTCGGATACTCATAGCGCATGTACGGAAGCTGCAATTTTTAGCTGTCATTGAAATGGTCGATCTGGGGAATGCGTCCCCACTATATAAAGCCCATGTTTACGCCCTCGTCTCACACCCTCTTCCCCAATCTCCGTTTTCTGCTGTCAGAATCCAGGTTATGCCTGTAGTAAACTTCCTCATTTCGTCGCGCAGCGCTTCATGCATATCGTGCAACAGTGTGTTGACGTGGCTCCGTGACGCTATCCCGTCGCCCTCGCCCGCTGGCGCGGCCTGGGAGTTTCTCCTCCTCAAATACTTCTTTCTCCATGGTGTAGACTACGAGAACTTTTTTTTATACAGTCGCCGCTTTCTCCACCAATTATAGCGTTGAGATTTTACAAAGAAAATAACGGATTCTAACAAATGACAGAAGAAATAACCAGCGCACGAGCCTCGTGTGCCTAATTGTGTCTGCATTCGTGAGGTGTGCGCTGTTCCTGCCTTGTGATGATGTTGTTTTCCTATTGTTAGTGGCGCATACCCACTGTGGTGGATTGGCCAAGAATCGAGTGGTTTTAAAATTTACTGTTCAGACTTGGAATAATGGAGGTTTAACAGAAAGATTACCGATAGCCTAGGAAAGTCTGGTGCTTAATGTAATGCATACAAATATTTACTTAACGAATTTATTCTCAGAATAGAGCAATAATCAGATTTCATACGTGTATAATTATGTGAACCTGTTAGGATAATGAAACTGGTTGATTAGTCAACCTATTAGTTTCATCAATATAGTCCCGGACGGCCGCGCATACTGTCGCATTAGAGAAACCAGAAATGGAAGCTCCAAAAGACAAAATGACAGGCAGAGATAAGTCCATACCAATACCACGTAAAGGTATTTCTACCTTGTGATGATGTATACAACCAACTTTCACGAGATGTGTTATTGAAGCTCGAGAAGTGTTAATCTTTCTTCAGGACTAGTAATGAGTGAAGTGTTTTTTTTTTTTCCCTAGCGTCTACTAGAATATGTTTGTTATTGAGTTGTTATTATACGTCGTTTTCGCTCATCTTTCGCTTCGTTGTATGCTTAGTTTTATTAAATTCATTTATTAATTTATTATTATTTAATTGTGGTTCCCGTTTTGTGACCCGTCGAGCCGCCTCACGCGACAGGGGTTCGCAGTCCATCGCAACCACGAAAGCTGACCAGGATAAGCGCGGCGTTATACCGTTTTTTTTTTTTTCGGCGCACTTCTCGCGTGTATATCCATTTTGTGTAGAAAACGCAAAATATAAGTGCTGCGACCTCCTCGTCTGCGCTTGGCTTTCCTTAACAGCGAGTCTCGTGTTATCTGCTCTACGCATACAAAACCTGTCCGGTTCAGCTTACTAAGGCCGTTTTCTTTTATTACCGTCCTTTTTCATCATCATTTACTATCCGTACAAGGTAGCCTGTTGGTCGAAGAACTGGCTAAGCTCCGTGTCCTTCCTTCCTATCCTTAGTTGTCTCATCGAACGCCAGACTTTACCGTTGGTGGCAACACGAGTGATGCGCAAAGAAACACACGTGACCGCTTCACAGTGTGACGTAACATACAGCCAAAATTCGTGACGTCATTATGACTTCGCGTAACTTAACATCGCATGACGACATCGTCACTTAGTCGACGTTGCCGATCATGGAGGCAGTGCAGAACCAGTGAAAGCGCATAGAGAGAGAGGGAGAGGAATAGAGGAAAGGCATGCGGTTAACCAAGCTTGGATCGGTTGGCTACCCTACACTTGGGGTGGGGAAAGGAAGAATAATAGAAAGGAAAGAGATAGAAAAGGAGTAAGAACGTGAAGGATCAATAGTCAGCTCGAGACTTCACAGCACGGTCTCACACTGTTCTTTCACAGTAAAGTTTCAGCGCATCGCGGGAGCCCGGATGGCAAACGAATTTGCAAGTTTGGGTGGATCGAATACAGGTGCGTGTTGGAGAAACCCTGCGTAATCAATTGTAGGAGAGTTATACGGCGAGCAAGTGATTTTAGTCGCCTCGCAGCGTCCGTTCTCAAGAGTGGTATGGGCGTGCACTGGTCTTGGTCATCAGCCGATCGAGCAGCTTCATCCGCGCGGTCATTGCCGACGATTCCGCAATGAGTCGGCAACCACTGAAATACAATATCGTGACCTTCCTTGAGCGTTTCGTTGTAGTCGTGCCTTATCGGATATACTGATTAAATGCTCGCTATGCCTCCGGTCTCGGAGGCAATGCTAAAACCTCGTTAGGAGCAGAAAACTTTCGCAGAAGGATCAATGCATCGACTGAGACAACAACAACAAAGACTGCTTTTTGCATTCGTGTCAAGGAACCTTTGAAATCTTTCTTTATGTCTGTTTTGGCCTATTTTATCTGCACGCCAATAAACAAAAGAAAAACTACTGCCAAAAGGAAAACTACTGTATTTGAGAGGCAACCTAAAAGATGTAATGCAGTGTTGTTTTTTGTTTTTTTTTTCTTGCGCGCGCGTTTCTTAAGCTGAATTGAAAGGCTTCGTCAGGATGCGTCACGCTGGTACCTAATGGGTTCATTTTTTTTTTCTTCGACTGTTCGCCTTCTACTCTGCACCGCTGCCTTCATTTTTTTTCTCTAGCGGGATTTAGTTGCAGCGCGAACTCGACACGAGAAGCGAGACAACACACGCAACGCTTCTTGTGTCCTTGTCTCGAGTTCGCGCTGCAACCGATTCCTCGTGACTTTACCTACAAGCCCACGTTTCAACTTTTTTTTTACCTACAAGCCCACGTTTCGTCTTAGCATTGCTCCTAACGTTTCCCGTTCCATAGCCAGGCGCGCTGTACGTACGCTTACACAGTGTGTAGATTCGCCTAACTTGGTGTCGGATTGCTTTGATTGACTGCTGGAGAAGAAAAAAAAAGGGGGGGGAGGGGTAGATGAGGAGGGTCACCGCTCCTGCTGCGCAAAGAAAGCCAAAATGGATGAATGACAACCGTCTCCTCTGATCACAAGGCCATCGTGTACAGAGGCGGCTAAAGTCTGCCTTGTTCGAAAATTTATTTTCTTATTTAAAGAAAATGTGGGAAGCTCGAACTACGCTAGCGCTGGTTGTCCCAGCATCGTGGTGGTAATATGCAAGATACGCACAAATATAGAAAAATAAAAGAATACATGAAAAAATTATCGGAAGCACTAAGTGCGTACATTTGTAGCAAGTGCTCTGGAGGCGTAATAACGGTAGTGTTTAATTGTAATGTTGCAGTGCCTAGTGTCACTATGTGCGACTTGATGTTCATTGCACGTGTTTTGGAAAAATTTCAGTGATCTTTTTATTTAGTTGTTCTGAACATCATTTGATGGTATATTTACTTTATTGTTATGTACAATATGTTACACAACTTCTCGTATACTATATAATGTACTTTTTTATGCCGGAAATTTTATTGCCTTCCCTGTTTGAGTCTCTGTGGTATTTGGAAGGATAAATAAAACAATTGTGCAACTTGTCGTCATACCCACGTTTTTCTTGCTACAGATCTGACCGCTTATCGTGGTGCTGGGTCTGATGGTGAAGTGTATGAGCCAGTGTTGCGCGCCGTTGTACCACTAAGTGAAAACGGTCGTTATGAAGTGGACTTGCATTACTTAGTCTTTCGACTTTCGTCTTTGATGCTGTGCGCACTGCGGTTGCGAGAGCTGTGCGATTACGGCTAGCAGTGGCATCGAGTTTTCTTATATACTGCACTCAGAGCGATGTCGCAGATTCGTTCCCGGTTGGCCGGTATTCAGAAGCGTTGACGTACCTGGGTGGTTCGCCATACGGGTGAACTCGAGTCATTTTGGCGTTTAAAAGGGGACTAGAGGGAAACAACGAATTGGTTGACATTAACAAAGTGTTCTCTGAAAAATCTTATGTCGTTAATCTTACTAGCATAAGTTTATTATCACAGGAGAAAATCAAAGGTTCAATTGCCGATTTTTAAGTTTCGCTCCGAAATCTTTGGGCGTGACGTCACTAATTTCAACGTGTATACTTGTCGCCCACAGTGGCTCGACAAAGTTTCACGAAACTTTATATGGTAAGTCTCTGGCCTCACCAGAAGACATTATGCGTCATGTTTACGTATCAAGAGCTACGTGTAGGCCTCGCTGAATACCGCCAAAATCGATGACGTCACCACGTTTGGTGCAGGAATTTCAAGGTGGCCTAGCTACGCGCATTTCTTTTCGGGTGTTTTCTCGCGGCGAGAGTAGTGATTTGGCGATTGTGTAAGCGTAAATAACTAATAACACAAAATTGTTTTCTTCTTTGTATTGTTCCTTCAAAACTTACTGCGCTGCTGCGGCGGGTCCCAGCCTCCGGGCTTGGCGCTCTTGGGTGGGCTTGCGGGCTTCCTAGACTTCTATCTATAGCGTCCCTTTTTGACGTCGTCCACACCGTGACGCGCCGTCGCCTTGCTCCATTCTTGCAGCACACCCGCACTTTCTCTTCGCGCGCTGTTTTTCAGTGTCAAAGCATTTAGTTCTTGCAAGGCGTCCTGACTGTCGCTCACTTCTTTCACAGGCAGTTAATATTATAGCGCTAACACAGGAAGTGGCGAAAGGGGCAGTACTTTTGTTTTTTAAGGCACACCACGTGGTCATGCGTTACAGGGCTGTGAAGGTTTGCTCGTATGAAGGTTGAGTTTTAAACGTCCGTTTTGTTCTTCCTTTGTCCTTATAACTCGATAATATTCCACGCATCACGCATTCGCTGCTGAACTTAGTGCATAAATTGAAGCATAACGTTAGCAGTATGGTCGCCATGAGACGTTAAGGCATTCGCCTTAATTTCTCACTACTCTCTCGTGAGTCACGAGGTTCGACTCGGTATGTTCGGTAACGCCTGACAATATTTCGCGAGACCTCGTCGGCGGCGGCGTCTACACTACATATATGGCGAGAAACGAAAGTTACAGTAGTACGTCGGTTAAAAGTGACGTGGTGGTCTGAGGTGTTATGAAAGCGGGTCTACCGGCGTAGCAAAAGTGACATGACGCCATCAATCGTGTTACAAAATTGCTAAGACCTGCGCTGTAATCTCTCAGTGCAACACTATACATGAGGGACCGAAAGCTGCGGGGGGAGAAAATAAATAAACGAAACGGAGGAGGAGATGACTTCGGTTCGTCCATCTCGTGTGTCTTTTTAATATACTGGAGCGATTTTCACCAAACTGATTCCAGGTTTTTTTTTTTGTTATATTCATGTCCGTCGCCATTTGCAGTTGTGCTCAATATGGCTTTAAACACGGAAGTGCGTGGCCTCACGAGTGCTATGATTGCGCACGGCTTCCACTAGCTTGTGTTTTCATTACTAAACGCTCTCTTGGATTTGATCCTAAATAAGAAAATGATATTTAGTTGTTAAAATGAAAAACAAGGGTGAGCCATATGCGCGCAGTCTTTCAACTCGTGAGACCACGTGTTGCAAGTGATATTGAGCGCGCCTGTACATTCAGCCCAACTACATGTGGCCTTGTTTTATTGGTATGTTATGCCATTGAAAAGAATGCCCTTCAATCAGCGTGGAAGCAAAGCCAAGTATACGTAAACGAGTGCGTACGCTAGCATGCGCGGCCGCATTTCACTTTCCGTGCGCGGGTTACAGGTACGCAGAGTATATACACTAGAGGGAACTATGGCGCTAGTGTCTATGGGAGCTGCTACGCACGGCGCTTCAGCGAGCATGGGAATGATGGGTAGTGATGATTGATTGATTGATATGTGGCGTTTAACGTCTCAAAACCACCATATGATTATGAGACACGTTGTAGTGTAGGGCTTCGGAGATTTCGACCACCTGGGGTTCTTTAGCGTGCACCCAAATCTGAGCACACGGGCCTACAACATTTTCGCCTCCATCGAAAGTGCAGCCGCCGCAGCCGGGATTCGAACCCGCGATCTGCGGGTCAGCAGCCGAGTACCTTAGCCACAAGACCACCGCGGCGGTGCAATGATGGGTAGTGCACATATTTGTTCAATCTTCGTACTTCTCCAGCCTGCTTCTGGCTCCGCGTGTGTTCGTGTGGCTTGGAGCCGTTTTCTGACGAAACAAAAAAACAGCAAATGTTTAGCGGTTGTGCTTCACCACCTTATTTTTTTTTTAGGCTTACCTTTTCAAACCGGGTCACGAAGTTCAAGAGGGTTCGTTCTTTCCTTTCGATACAAAACCGAAACACAGCAATAAACGAAGCCGCAAGTGTGATTCGCCGCCCGCAAGTACGAAGACTATAGGCAAATCTGCGCGCTACCCGTCATTCCCATGGTCGTTGAACGATCGCAGCGCCAGAGTCCCTTCTAGTTAATTTTAGGAAACTCTATGACGCAGATGGATCGAGCGGAGGTTCCGCCGCGTAATTTAATCAGATCGTGCCCACCGTAGTGTTTGCACAAAGTATCACGATGTCCCTGGCCTGTTGGTCTCTTCGCTGACGTTCCCCTCATCTCCAGCGCGCGTATAGGCATTTACCGGCTGCCAAATGACCTTTTTTCACGAAAGGAAGTACTGAAAATTAAAGAAAACAATTAAATCATTTACCTGCCGCTCCATCTGCCGCATTGGTAGCTTTTCCTCGAGCGTTTAAAGGGACGGAGGTACGAAGAAAATGTTGTTTAGCTTTAGTAGCGAGTCACTGTCGCATAAACACACGTACACGCGCGCGCGAAATGTTCAGACATAAATTTCCTACTGATGGAGTGGTCTGTATTACGTATCACTATTTGAAACGGCATTATTGCACCAATAGTTGACGTCAATCAGCGAACTTTAGCGAACATTAGCCATCGTTCAGCCAGCACTGGTACGGCACCTTTTGTGCCGGCTGTGTAATTTTGGACTGTATTTCAAAAGTTCTGTGTGAACGCGTAACCATTTAGCACAAACGTGTTGTACGGTTATACTCCTCAAGATGGTCCAGTTTCTCCCACGTCCCCCATGTTTTTTTTTTTTGTAGTCTTTGTTGCTGCAACATTTTTTTTTTTGTGAGCTCGACGTGGTGAATTCATTTCCCGGTCGTCTCGGTCTCATTTTGACGGAGAATTCCCTAGCGAACGAACGCCTGCTTTTATTTCTATTACTTTTTCTTTGGTTGTATTTGCGTATGCTAGAAAACTACTGCTTTCAGTGCATATTGGCTATCTGAATGTTTGTTCGACACGTGACAGCAGAAACAATAACAGATGCACGACATCAACGCAGCTGGTGAATGTCATAAACGATTGATGATGTATTGAAGTAGCGTTAGGGAAAGAGAAAAAGAACAAGAGAACAAAATGTAGGTAAATAGTACGAATGCACGCAATATTATCAGATTACTCGAATTGGAACGACACCGTGATAAATAGCGACTGGAAAGAGACCGGCTGCACACGCGCACTATGTATATTACGTAATACAATATCGCGCTGGGCTCTGCTGTGCTAATACATTGCGCGGGTGCTTTGTCAAGAAATCTAGTTGATCGGTGTGGATCCTGAGCGCTGCGCTGTGTAGTGCCCCTCTCGCAGACACCGACCGTTGCATCTGGGACTTCGATGGGCCACCTTTGATTGGTTGGTATTGAGTCACGCTGAAAAAGTCTGAACGGCACCAACTGCCATGAAAGACTTGCGTTGACTTAATGACTGACTGAATGAAATAAGTGAAATAAATGAATGAATGGTCGTACGACCATTAGCTCCGAGTCGCCGACGGCATACACAACCGAGGTTGTGCACGAATTCGAGCATGAACGCTGACCGCGCACCCAGCAACGGACCTAGTAACGCTTGCCATTCCTCTTCGTTTTACAATGGCATGCGGGGGGGGGGGGGGGGGGATGTTGCGCGAATAGACGCAGACGAGTGGCTGTAGACCAGTGTATTTTCGGAAGAGTGCTGGGGCACTTCAACAACCTTAGGCCGCGCCACGACACAACCTCCAAATCGTCGTCGTCTTCTCCAACACATCCAGGTCGTCTCTATCAGTGATGGGTGTCCTTAGCACTAGCAGCAGCATCCTAGTGAGTTCTAAATAAATAAATACATGAATAGGTGAATTCGGGCCTTCTGTAGCCGGCATGCCGGATGGAGAGGGTCGCAGGTCCTTTCTATTCTGCTTCTGTTCTTGACGATTACTCGCGCCCTAAACTTCGTAAGCTCGCTCGAATTGTAATTGGAGCTGGTGGTAATTACTCATCTCTCCATCGACTCAGTCAAGCTGTTTGACAACAGCTTTTAGCCGATGGTATCCGCCAGAACCTGTGTATTTCTGGAAATAAAAAAGAAATCTATTCTCTGCGCTGATCGGTGGCCCATTGGGCCGCGCGCGCATGAGTCTTGAAAAGGAAGGTGACCTCTAAGTGGTTATGTCAGGAGAAAAGTTACAACCCATAACTGTCTTTTCTTTTTACGAGGACAGCTCAACAGGTCGACACAGGAATGAGGTATGGGGAATAAAAAATATAGGAGGCATACGACAGGAGAAGAAAGAATAAGGTGAAGATGGCCCGACACGTTGGTATCTTAGAAGTGTGGCAGTTTATGCTTCTTGGTATGACATGACGATAGTTATAGCGCGAGAACAGAACGACGGCAAAGGGACAAGGACACAAGTGCTCGTGTCCTTCTTGTCCCTTTGTCGTCGATCTGTTCTCGCGCTATAACTATCGTCACGTTGGTATCCGTTTCAAGACTGGTTTTATTGTAAACAACTGGACGGTTGGAAAGGAAAGAGGAAGGAAAGATAGAAAAGAAGACAGATCGAAGATGGTCCCGTGAAGGCCGCCGTGGAAAGAGGGCTGGCGTAATCATTTCCGTCCCGTCGGCATTATGTTGAGGGTCCGTCGACGGTAGGGACCCTTACTACCCGTGTAATCGGGCGGCGATGGTCAGACTCGTTTTAGACCTCTTCGGCAGGTCTTCTCGTGCGGGAAGGCATGCCAGGTAATCTATTCACGTGCGAATCGCCCCGATATTTATCGCGATTTTAAGAATCTGTGGACTTTGCATTGTGAGGACGTCATCGCGGATTCGTTGTCTTTGTACTGTTTGTTTCTTCTTCCATTTTCGTTCATTCACTGTATATTTAAACGAAAGAAAAAAGATTGCCTAGGTGGAAAGGACTAAAGGCAGATTACCTCTGCCTGACTAAGGTCCCTCCACCCATATATTTGCTCAGGTGTTTTACGATGGAGTTGGGTCTAGCCGTTAACGCACAAGCAGCCCCGCCGCGGTGGTCTAGTGGCTACGGTACTCGGCTGCTGACCCACAGGGCGCGGGTTCGAATCCCGGCTGCGGCGGCTGCATTTCCGATGGAGGCGGAAATGTTGTAGGCCCGTGTGCTCAGATTTGGGTGCACGTTAAAGAACCCCAGGTGGTCTAAATTTCCGGAGGCCTCCACTACGGCGTCTCTGATAATCATGTGGTGGTTTCGGGACGTTAAACCCCACACATCAATCAATCAATCAACGCACAAGCATGTGTACGTGCCGCATACGTATAGGACAATGCTATGTAGTGTGCAATGTGCATGTATGACGTTGCAATATCGACGGTGCAATTCCTATATATGTCCCACTGTATGTTTTTCTCGCAGTTATCGCTCGGAAAAACGATGCTTACTGAATAAAAAAAAATGCGCGTATATTTGGACATGGTGGTTATTCTTGTTCACTTTTTTTGTTGCGCAATGAATGAAAAATAAAAAAAAAGAAAAACGACGCGGATACAGCGTTCGTGCCCGCGTCATTCTTTTCCCGTCCTTGTTCGTTTAGTACGGGAAAAAAAAGTGAACGCGATTCACAAAACGCTTTGCTTTAATACTGCCCGTATACACAGTGCATTTCCCTCGTTCACGTCACTTGCCTTGCCGTTTTCGCCTAAAGAGAGAATCCAAAAAGTAACAAAAGGAGAACAGCTCAGTCGTGTCAAGTGTGAATGAAAGGCCGATATATTTATCGACCACCTCCCACCTTGTGCGTTGGCCTCACATACGTGCTTTCTATTGTTGAAACGTTTGCAATCGATAATCATTTTCTCCGACAGACAGGACGGCCGCCGCATCACGTGGGTTCCCGTATTTACTGCCTTCGTGTAGCGCGGGCGCACAATGCGCCGCTGCCGTGCGCTGTTTCGCGCGAAGTCGCGACGGACGCGGCGGCATGCAGCTGCGGCGGCCTCGTGGGGTCTCGTGGGGTCTCCATGGCATCGAGATTGCAACAATGCGCCGTTATTTTTCGCTCAAGTGTGTGTGTGTGTGTGTGTGTGTGTGTGTGTGTGTGTGTGTGTGTGTGTGTGTGTGTGTGTGTGTGTGTGTGTGTGTGTGTGTGAGAGAGAGAGAGAGAGAGAGAGAGAGCGCTTTTTAGATAATACTAGCTGACCTTGCTGAATCTGTCCAACGCCCCGCCCTAACCAAAATGTTTACCGTATGATGGAAATGCGGGTGTGGTATGCGCATGAGCCCGCTCGAGAAGTCTAGGCGCAAGGAAGAAAGTGATTGACGTCCATCTCGAATCCGTCAGGTGGCCGTCGTGTTCTCAGCTCATTACCTCCGTACTGATACCCCGCCGCGGTTGTGGCACTCGACTGCTAACCCGCAGGGTTGCGGGATCGAATCCCGGCTGCGGCGGCTGCATTTTCGATGGAGGCGGAAACGTTGTTGGCCCGTGTGCTCAGATTTGGGTGCACGTTAAAGAACCCCAGGTGGTCTAAATTTCCGGAGCCCTCCACTACGGCGTCTCTCATAATCATAAGGCGGTTTTGGGACGTTAAACCCTGGATATTAAATTATTATTAGCTCCGTAATGGTGCTTTCATGTGCTTTAAATTCATGTCCATGACGTCACTCTCCAGCTTCGATAGAATCCGTGTCGATTCAGCACTGTTTCCGAAAGTTATGCTTACGTAATCGATGCTGTAGGCTCAGCGAGTAGCGATGGGCCGCTTCGAGAGTCTCATAGTTGTTTTGAGGATAAAAAACGACACTAGTCGTATTTTATTCTCAAAGCAACAACTACTTCAAGGTCCCCTGTGGGAAAAATGTTTGAAATGATTTTACTTGTCCCGCTTTTCTGTGAGAATAACGCCGCAGGCCTTTTGAGAGGTCTTAGTATTCCGTAAAAGAGAGAAAAGAATGGTACTAACTACGTTGATTGTAAATAAATCGCCCTATACAGAGAGCGTTGCGGTCGCTTTGTACAGGCCTGACTGTATATACTGCGGAGTATTAGTTGCTGTGGCGTCGCGGATGTTACGCGCAAGGTTCAGGGTTCCTGTCTTCGTTGGCCGCGTTTCGACAACACGAAAATCTTAAATGCTCATGTGACATTCAAACACTCATGGTCTCAATAGTATTAGAGAGGGGAAGGGAAAAAAATAAGTATAACTGGGAGCATGGAAGCAGAAGTAATGAATGAATGAGTGTGACAGCGATGATTATTACCGTTGTTGGATGTTATATCTAGAAAAAAATATATTAGGAGATTCTCAAATTACGAGCAACTTCATTCTTTATTCCTTTCACACGCTTATGAGGAAAATTGACGTAAGTAGACTTCGTCATTTCCGTTGTATGTGACCGTTACAGAGTACTAATGCGCTCTATAACGGCTTTGTTGTTGAACAGCCTTCGACATTTTTTAAAACGGCACAGGAATCCTATATAAAAAAAAACGAGGGCAAATGCCGGTTAACGCTGGAGTTGTATATGCTACCTAAAAAATGACACACACAGTGACTTCGGCGTTATCCATCTGCTATATCTTCTGCATGTGCTACCTAAACGTAGCATGTACAGTACTAACTCTCATAGCGCAGCTGTTTGTTGTCATCTCTTGTGAAACCGAGCTCTGTGCGCACGGATTTTTCATTGAGACTGAACAAACAACCGCGCCACTATGCGTCCATTCGGGTGTGCGAACCTTCTGCTCTACCATCGTGTTTGCGAAGGGATGTCTGGGAGCGCGTATTCTGCGTAAAGAGGGAGAGAGTGGGGTATGACTAAAATGGGAGGGGGGGGGGGGGTGATCGTGTTTGCTAGCCCGCACGAAATCCCGCAGGATCGAAAAATGAGCCTATACTCTTGAGTACATGTCCTCTTATGAAGTACGTACTGTAACACGCACGCGGTCGGTGTCTACTGAAGGTTTTTCTGTAGTATAAACAGTGGCGGTTCTTACTAAAGACTGGACAGCACGAACGACCATGAAGGACAGTGCAAAGTGACAAAATCGAACGCCGACTCGCGTGTGAAGCATTTATTTTCAAAGAAGCGGCAAGTTCTCTAATGTCGAACAGACAACTCGTCATTCTCGCAACTGCAGGTCTTCGTCTTTTGCGCTGTTCGCTTTTCCAGGGAGAACGCGTACAAACTTCTCATGTCCAGCTTGCAATTCCATACATGATAGCAGTTGTCGCGCTTCAAAACTCGAGGCAATCGGCAGCCAGAACCTCGTGACGCGCGCCCGTGGGCCTTGTAGGCGATATATGACCTCGTTTCCGTTGCGTCGCGTTTATCGTCGCCTGCTGCGATGTAGCGGTGATCGTCAAAACAATTGGCCGACCTCGCGAGACTTTCTTTTTTTCCTTCTTGACTTGCTGATTTGACTAACTGCACTGTGATCTCTCTTTCCTGCGAAAACTTGCTACGCCATGCAGAAGCTGCTAATACACTAAGGATGCTCGTAGATCACCTATCTACAACAGTGGGACAGGAAATAACGCGCTTTCGTGAGCTCTAACTGCTTCACGACTTGAAAGCAAATGGCGCCAGAAGTGACACTAAAGCGCATATTTGTCAATTTCAGCGCAATAGACAGATTTTGCCTACTTGCTGTTTTTTGTCCGATCTAATATGGCTTCACTTTACCAAGTATTCATTTCTAGCTGGCTCAAAGTTGTACTTTATTTAAATACAGTAAAGCAAAATGCAAATAAAGAACAAGAAGGCACTAACAATACAGTAATGCGACGCAGTTCGCGCGTGTGAACGTGTTCGCAGTGAGGTTTAGAAAGTAGGAAGATGATGGCGTCTCCACTAACGTTTGTCCTCCACTGCATCGCGCGTTAGGTAGCAGTAAGTGCATGTGCATATAAGTACCCCTCTTCACATACATACATACATACATACATACATACATACATACATACATACATACATACATACATACATACATACATACATACATACATACATACATACATGCATGCATACATACATGGCCTTGAGCGCTTCAGCCAGGTGTTACGGACAACTCTGTTGCTGAGCCTTTATACGCTCTTAGCATACCCATGACTGTTTTATTTCGTTTGCTCGTCCCACTCCTAGCTGTTCATGCATACCATTCCTTCGAGTTCACTTTATTAAGCGCTCTAAACGAACAAGTATGATACAATGACGTGGACATGGTGCTAATTACCAATGGTATACTTTCTTTTTCAATGTGTTACATTTATAATAAGCATCTGCGTCGTTTTTTCGTCCTTGTTCGTTTAGTACGGTAAATAAAGTGAACACGAATTGTGAACATGAATCACCGAAGCATACACGCGCTCCTTCGCATTTCGTTTTACCGAATGGCTGACGCAAGAAAAAAACAGAGTGGAAACCATGTTTTTGTTTTTGGGGACTGCGCGCAATCCGCCAGAGGCGCCCCAGTCGACGTGCTACGCAAGCTGATTGAATACAGGTGCTTATCCCGAGATTGTGCTGTGTATCGGCCGCACGTATGATCATGCAGAGCCTATATAAAGCCGCAAACCCCGCGTACGCGCGTTACAACGCGTCAGCGCGTGATCTGCCCTTTCTGTATGTTCGCCCTTGTAGGGGCGAAGCTCCTTATATATGCCGTGTGTAGTCCGTCCGCGATGTATGTAGTAGTAGTAGTGGCCGTCGTAGTAGTAGGTGGCCACCTCTTGTTGAGTCCTTGGAATGTCCGCTGGATGGCGGTACTTCTATATGATGAGTATATGATGAAAATATTCGAAATGGTGGTACTTGGGGTGTTCACTAGATGGACGGATGGACAGACAGACAAGCAGACGGACGGGCGCATGGACGGATGCACGGATGGACGGACGCAGGTACGGACGGATCGATGGCCGCACGGAAGCGCGGACAGACTGACGGATGCTTCGCCCCGCTCATCATTATTCAGTCCGTGGATATGCTGCAGACGCCTTGTAACGTGTACGTGTGGTTATAGGGCTCTGCGCATAGAGAAAGGACCCGCTGCGCGCAGTAACGCGTGCGTCTGGTTAGGGCTTTAATCAGCGTCCGACCGCTAAGTTTGTAGCCCCTTGGCAGCGGCGCTGCGCTGCTCAATGGACCTTAGATTCACCCCAAGGTGACTTTCAACGCTCAGTCGGTCGTGCTCATCTGCATTTTATAAATATAATTGCGCGTGCTACTTGTGATGGACTTCAGGGTATGTGTGGCGCGGCAAATCTCTCCAAGGATAACAGTGCCAAACGAGTGCTACAAATATGAATATAGTTCAGTAAGTTAAAAATTACTGGTGTTACTGTCATTTGTTCGTGGCGTCAGTATGTCGTGATGTAGCTGGTGCACTTCTTTTTGTCACGATGCTTCAAGGCGCATATCATTTCTAGTTTTCTAGTTGTACGCACGCTACGATTCTAGATATACAAAGGAATGTGGCGGAACATTATTTAAGCACAATCACCAGGTGGCCTGAAGACCCTGGCGTAACTAGCAGTTAGCCCCGTGCATAGCGATCTCAAAATAATTTCAACTTGGGAACCGGTGAAAGCACACTCTAAATTTGCGTGCCCATCTGTAAACGCTTCCCGCGGTTTGGAGTGCGAGAACAAAGGAACGTAGATAAAATAAAATGTTGCGAAAATGTGCGTAAAGCTGTTGGTGGCGCCCCTTGTTGATACGTTTGACGTCATAAAAAATATTGTGACGTCAGAGGTAATGGTGT
>WOVY01015304.1:0-16812 GCA_013436015.1 Rhipicephalus annulatus
AAGGGTTAAAAATTATAGTCTTTCTCTGCATACTTCAACGCAACAATTTTGACCCTGCTGTCGTACTGTTGTTGAACTGTCTGTCTGTCAACCAAAATGGCTTAAGTTCCACTTCTTCAACATCCACAAATATTGATCTGAATCCTGCGCTCATACTTCCGCGCACTCCGACTAAAAAATAAATATGAATGTATCTGAGGTGCAATATCAATTCAGTTTCCTTATACTAGTAGAGGCATGCATGATTCGAAGAACCGTAGCATTTATTACACGGCGCTGACAATACGACGCTATGCACAAAGAGGCCAGCATTTCTACGCCTTGCTAAGACGATGCGTTGCTGCCACCTACCCGTGATGTTGCTTTCTACAAAGTGTGGCCTCCGAGACTGTGCACACTTGCTATATCGGAGGCCATCCTTTCGTTTTTGAAGATTGCTGCCAGATGGCACTCATGTCTCACACAGCGCCTCCAGAATTCCATTCACCCACTTCTCATGCAGAATATCAAATAAGTGTTCTATTCACTCTCTCCAGCTGGAAGACTATTGTCTTTCGACCATTTGCAGTGAGACATGCAGATACGAGGCCAATTTCTTGCTCTCTCTCATTTTTTCTTCGAATACGCAGCTTTTCAGTGGATCGCACACACATCGGTGCAAGACTATCCACACGCAAGGACTATCGTCTTTCGACCACATTCGCAGATTACATGCAGATACGGGGCCAATTTTTTTTAAATATGATGTAACAATCTGGGCGTTATTATGCTTCCCTGAACGGTAAAAAAAGTACTTGTGTTTCGTCATTTACGAACACTTTCCAATCTGAATTATATTTAAAATACGCAGCATCGGCCATCACTAAAACAAACACGTCGACGCTATTTAAACGCTTTGGCCGGCCTGGCCCTAATCGACAGGTCCCGACCGAAAATCGCCGTTGCGACCAGAGCGAAAATTGCCAACATGTTGATTTCATTGATATGTGGGGTTTAACGTCACAAAACCACTATATGATTATGAGAGACGCCGTAGTGGAGGCTACGGAAATTTTGACCACCCGGGGTTCTTTAACGTGCATTCAAGTCTGAGCACACGGGCTACAAACATTTCCGTTTCCATCGGAAATGCAGCCGCCGCAGCCGGGATTCGAAAACCCGCGCCCTGCGGGTCAGCAGCCGGTTTCTTAGCCACTAGACCACCGCGGCGGGGCTATTGCCAACATGTTGGAAGCTCGCCCTGGAGACCGCTGCGGCGTGAGTGAAAGGGCCTGTTTTTTTTTTCGTTGCGATCGAATTCGCGGACTGAAAATCGCTACTTTTTATGTCGTTTGAAATGGCTTTTACTCAACGACGCGTGTCTAGTGAAATCTGATGCGGTGGTCCTTCGCCACGCTTTGCTCGGTTGATGCGTACCTTTTCGACTTGAACTAGCAGCTGTCGTGTACACGAACAAAGCGCACACTCGGCACGTGTTTCGGAGTGAACCCGGGAATTGCGCCAGCAATCCACCTGCTACAAGCCCTTTTTTGGAAGCACGTCCGTTGCATTTTTAGGGGCGAAGCTCCTTATAGCGTGGCTTGTGCGTCCCTCGTAATACGTAACCACCAGTGGCACATACCCGAAATAGGTATAACATTTGACCTCCAAGGTGGTGCCGGTGAGAGATTTCTTCTGTGCGTTGTTTAACAATTAAAAAATAGTGCTCAATGTACATGCCAATGGCTGCTAATGGGAAATGAGAGACAGGAGCATTTGGCTTTTAGTCAACGCGCACGCGGCGATCCCATTAGCAGCCATTGGCATATACATTGAGCACTATCCGACAAGAAAGGGTTGCTACATTATACTCGCTGGGTGTAACCTCCTTAGTTTTAGAACGTTTAGGAACGTTGAGCCCGGGCCATGAATACAATGAACTAGTATATACCATGAATGATTCGAGGTGGTTAAAGGGGGGAAGCAGATACGAAGCGCGAGCCGTAGAAATTAAAAGCTGAATCCTCCTGTCTCTCATTTAACATTTGCAGCCACTGGCATGTACATTGAGCACTATCTGACAGGAAAAGGTTGCTATGTTATACTTGCTGGGCGTAACCTCCTTGGTTTTAGAAAGGTTTAACGAGCCTTGGGCCGCAGTGCCATGAATACAGTGAACTTGAATATACCATGAACTCAAGGTGGTTGAAGGTGGAAGTAGACCCGAAGCACAAGCCGTAAGAAAGTGTGCGTGTGCCACCTCTCGTTTAGTCCTTGGAATGTTCACTGAATGGCGGTGCTTCTATATGGGGAATATATGATAAAAAACATGCGAGATGGTGGACTTGGAGTGTTGAATAAGTGGACGAACGGACACACATACAGATGCATGGATGGACGCATGAACGGACGCAGGGGGGATGCATGAACGAACGCAGGGACGGGCGCACGAACAGACGCATGGACGGTCACACAGACGGACGCATGGACGGACAAATGCTTCGCCCCACTCTCCATCATTCACTCCGTGGATATGCTGCCATTTTTTTTCGTGGCGGGTTCCAAGACTTTCTCCAAGCTTTGGGTTGCGATGGGCCGACCCTCACCACGTGGACGCGCAATTCCCAGCCGCGACTTCCACGAACAAAAGGATTCGTTCAGCACGGGCTTGCTTCGCCCACGACTGACAAGAAGGCTATGTTAGCAGCCTACGGTACCGCTTCGGTCAGTCAGCGAGTCCGTATTACAACAAATGTGGCTACATCAAATCTGTGGAACTTATATTGCTTGAGTGTAGAGCGGATGCTGAGGAGCGTGCGCTTTATGAACATTGCATGCATTCTATAACCGAGAGAACTTTCTCCCCTGACTGTGTATTGGGACCTTTAGCCAGCCCCACTACACAGAGGCGTGCTATGATACTTTTATTTTCGTACTTGGGCAGCATCGGTCAGCTAGACAAGCTGTAGCTGTATCTTGACACCACGAAAAACTATTAACGCACGTCCTCTATTAATGGTCAAATAGGTGGCCTTTTTTCTTTATTTCTTTTTATTCTATCATTTATATTCAGAATCTGTCTTTTTTTCTCCTCTCTTATTATTTGTACTTTCATCCTCAATCCCCTTCCCCACGCAGAGTAGCAAGTCAGCGAAGGACTCGCTCGCAGGATTTCAAGCTGGACGGTTGTGCCCTCGCGATCTCCGACTTCAGCGTAGCTCCCGCCGACGGTTCGCCCTCCGCGGTCTCCTGAAGCCGTGCAGCTCTCGCATTTTGGCGCCCCGCCCTTGGACTGCTTTGACCGGATCCCGAACTTTCCTATCTCCTTCTTTTTTTCTCTCGCTTGGCTGGCTTTCTTCTCCGTCTATTTTCCTTCTATTCTTTTATTCCCTCCTTCCCCCCACCCCTATAAGGCACTGCGCCGTGTCGCCTGAGGCAGACAGAAATTAGGTGCCTTTTTCCTCTTCATTGTAACCACTACCACCACCACCAGCGAATTTTACATGCCGGCTAAGTTCTCTGCATTTCAATAAAGAGTTCTCTCTCTCTCTCAGACAACAGTCCGATGCTGCGACACAAATCATTCGTCGCGGTGAGCTTTAGGAAAATGGCACCTAGAAATGAAGTTTAATTGAATGATAACTGTTATGTTTAACATTCTAGAACTGCCATATGATGATGAATATGATTATGACTGGATGGCTCTGGAAATGTCGACCAGATGAGGTTGTTTAACGTGCAGCTGAACCTAAGCTCAAGCATTTTCGCCTGCATCTAAAACGTGGAGCTTGTGAGGCCGATGGTACGTTGCTGGAATCGGCCCTTACGATCTGCGCATCGGCTGGTACTACGCTGCATCGAGTGTCGGTTGCTTTCTGTTGAAACACGCGGCGAAATGCGAGTTCCTCGGTGCTTTGACCAGATCACGTGGCGCTGCAAACGTAAGGGGTCGCTGTACGGCCACCACTATCTCAGCAGCGTGATGTCGTTATAAAGCGAAGTTAGCGAAGAAGACAGGCGACTGGTCGAGTTTGGGGGGGACACCTACGCGAAAAGATTGGCTGAGGCATTCCACACAACTTGAAAAGCGAGTGATTGCGTGGGACATCCTTCCCTTGGCATAATAATAAAAAGAAAATGGCTTGTTAAACTGGGCGGACTAGGAAGTTCACACGACGTTGTGCTAATGGTTTAATGAGTGAATGATCTTTTACAATGAGCATTTGCGCTGACCTTCAAGAAAGGCACATGTTGTTTTTAAATAAATAAGTTGCAACAAGTTGAGAGCCGTGCGCGTCACTTCCTTCTTCGTCGTGTGTCAAGGCCGCGTTCACACTGAGCATTCCGGCACCGAAATTGCTCCGAATCCGGTTCGGCGGCGGCAAGATCCGCCGAAAGGACCCCTCCGCACCGATCACTCTCGAACTGATTTTTTGCGGCGTCCTGCCGCAGAATCGGTCACCGCGGACCAATAGGAGCGCTAGCCCAAGGAACTTTCAAAAATGGCGGCCAAGCCCTACTCACTTGTTAAGCCGCAGTGCACGTAACTGAATGTTGAAACCAACGGGAGTTTAACCTACTCTGTCCACCTAATTCGCCTCCGTATTTCGAAAGAGGTGACCGAGCTTGCTGTTGGCGCGACCGAGCTGTTGCGGTCTTGCCAGAGCAAAACGAACCCACCAACGCCGCTGGCGTCGGTGGTTTTTTGCTATTCGTGCATTACAAGACAACCACTTGCCAGGAAAGTAAGCAGATGTATGTTCTGCTTCTTGCGTACGAGGAATCGTCGAAGTATACACCACCGGATAGCGCAGTAGCGTTTGCGAGCCCGGACAACAACCGGGTGACAGCGCATCATCCCCGCGTTCGCCCCGTATAGTAGATGGCATATTCGACACGGCGCGGGGCGGTCCAGTTGCGAACGAGCTGCGTTTCGTGGCAGGGGAATCTTCGTCGCTGTAGAAAGCGGAAGTCCAAGCTTGCTTTGTTTTGTCGCCTAGGAGAAGCATTGTCAAATTAAAAACTGGGACGTCGACAGGATTTGTCTGAAAAAAGTGCAAACCCGTGTTGCCATAGCGATCGGCCGTAGTGTTGTATTTGGGCGCAAATATGCGCCTTTTGCACCATGTTCTGGCCAGGGGACGCCTAGCTTCGCACGGCATCCATTGTTCTCTTTTCGTCGGTATTTACAGCGGTGAAAATGCGCAGATGCTTCGGCAATAGTTCGGTCATGACGGAGTGTGGCCAGCGTGGCTCGAGCGCCGTGTGGGTTGGCGTCGTGCACTTAAATTAACAGGTTTTCTATAAGGCGAGAATGCCGCACGATGTTGCGCTGTTGGTTCAAACTTGGCAAACTCTGGACGCGCTTATTCGAGGGGAAATCTCGTCTGTAGTCGCTGCCACACCTCAGTGTTGTTGTGCCTCGCCCAAGTTCCACGTGGTCTTCGCGGCCTGCTGGCACCTGGCAGCTGTTGATGAGTCAACCCTGCACCGGGACGGCGACGGACGCGGACAATCGGGAAAAACCACGTCGCCGGCTCCTCTTGACACAAAAGTCGTTGGCCAAGCTTTTGTCACAGCCGAGAGCAACACTCCGAAGCAGCGTCGACCCAGCAGCTGTACGGGGTATTCTGCCATGCTTGAGTCAACCTGGCGGCATCAAGGAGCGACTTGCGCATGGGATTCCACGTCATCTCACTGTGGTGCCACGCTGGCGCGTGGGGTCTCCCTCACCAAACAGCGAACTGGGCATGCCTTGCCCCTTTCCTAGGTTCAGAGGGAGGCGGTGTTTGGCTTTCCCTCTTCGGGGACGGAGAGGAAGACGACGATCTCATTGGAGTATCCTGCGCATAATTTTCCTTGCAAGGGATCTTGGGAAGGCGGACGATGTATAAAACGCTAGCGCAGAGGCGCTCGTGGGTGATTCTCTTTTCATGTTGTACCACGCTACCATGTAAATACTGTATATAAACATTTTTTTCTCCTTCTCCGGCTTCTCTACTCGTCCTCTCCGGGGACTCGGATGGCCCGAGTCCGCACCACGCTACCCAAAGGCGCAACAGTGGCTGGCAGCTTATGGGATTCGCCTGCGTCGGCTGCATCGAAGTGGTGAGTGCCGCGTGTTTGCTCTTCTTTTCGCCAGACTCGTTAGCGCAGATGGTCGGTAACGTGGTAGGGTGATTTTGGTAAATTTTGATTCACAGACCAAGAATTGGGTGGCTCGTGGGCAAAATTACCTTAGAAGAGAAACGGTGTGCATATCTAAGATGGAGAAGTTTAAGGTCCAAGAACTCCTCGAAATTTGTCAGGAGCTGAATATTTCGGTCGGCTCGGTTAAAAGAAAACAACAAATTTTGGAGCACTTGGGAAAAGAGGAAGTGAGTTTAGAAGAGGCCATTGAGGCCAGAGAAACCATTTTGGCAAAGAAAGAGGAGCGTGAGCGCTTAGCCCGTGAACAGAGAGAGGAGGAAATAAGGAGGGATCGCGAGAATAAAGAACATGAAATCCGTCTGAAAGAACTTGAGCTTCGTATGTCCGTGGGAAATCGAAATTCAGGGGGTGGAGAATCAAAGATAAAGGATCTAATCCACACCTTCAAGGCGGGTGACGACATTGCATTATACCTCGTGCATTTTGAGCGAGCATGCGAAAATGCAGGGTTTAGTAGGGAGACTTGGCCACAAAAACTGATATGCGTACTACCAGGCGAAGTATCCGATGTTATCGCAAGAATGAATAAAGAGGACTCCGAGGTGTATGACAGGGTAAAGGCTGCATTGCTACGAAAATATCGCCTATCGACAGAGGCTTTCCGCCTGCGGTTCAGGCACTCTAAGAGGGGCAACGAATCTCATTCAGACTATGCCTACCAAATTAGAGCCAACTTTGAAGAGTGGCTCAAAAGCGCGCAAGTCTATGGCAACCCTGACAAGGTCATTGAGTTGATGGTACTTGAGCAGTTTTACCGGGGAATTCCCGAGGAGGTAAGGCTTTGGGTGCAGGATAGGATGAAAGACGTAGACATGAACAGGGCAGCAGAACTCGCCGAAGATTACTGCTCACGCCGTAGTCTCCGCAGTACACCACGAACTTCGGAAAAAGTGAAAAGGTAGAAAGCTGGTCGGGAAACCAGGGACGCAAGAGGTTTGCAAGAAATAACTGGAAACCCGAGAATTCCAAGTTATTAGACAGTCAGCAGGGAAAGGACAGTGAGGGGACTAAGGCGGCACCTTCATCAGGTTCAAAGGCGCCTGGTGACATAGCGCATGCGTTAGAAGCGCGGAAGCCAGTTGTTTGCTACAGCTGCGGAGAAAAGGGCCACATGGCCAGGAGCTGTAAGAAGCACATGGCATTTGCCACAATTCAGGAGTCAGAGGATAGCTTAAAGCTGTTGAAGCCTTACATGAGGACACTCTCAGTGAACGGCCGAATGTGTAGGGTATTGAGGGACTCGGCGGCCACAATGGATGTAGCGCATCCAAGTTGCGTATCTTCCGAAGACTATATAGGAGAGTGTGCCTGGATTCGGCAAGTGGCAGAAAAACAAAGCGTCTGCCTACCGATAGCGAGGGTTGTAATCGAGGGCCCTTTCGGCCAATTGTGTACGGAAGCAGCAATTTCAGCCAACCTTCCGGAGCACTTCCCTTACCTATTTTCAAATAAGTCTGAGGAAATGTTAAAAACACGTGGAAAATCATTTGCCACCGAAATAGCTTGCATGGCCCTTACCCGTTCGAAGGCGCGCGAGCTGACGCAACAGCTGAGCAGCTCACCCTCTGGGGAGCAGACGTCCGGGGGCAGTGTAGGAAAACCTGAGGTAGTTGCGACGGAAAATGAGTCTGCCATGCGAGTTGTCGAGACGGAAACTGGGGCTATGGTCGACAACAGCGAGGAAATATCTCTAACGCCCGAAAACGAGGACTTGGTGACAGGCTCGGTGTTAACACCCGCGTCCACTAGTTGGTGTCAGCTAGCCAGAACCGACCGTGCAACGCTAGTGGTCGATCAAAAGGCGGATCTCGCACTCTCTATGCTGCTAGATGCCATACATAAGGAAGGTAACTCTAGGAAGAACGTTTCGTTCTACACCCAAAACGAGGTGTTGCATCGCAGGTATGAGAACGCTAAAGGGCGGGTCTACAACCAAGTGGTAGTTCCACTAAAATACCGGCGGAACATTCTCGACCTGGCCCACAGCAACGCATGGGCGGGCCACTTAGGTATAAAGAAAACGAAAGCTAAGCTGGCTCAGGAGTTCTACTGGCCCGGGTGCTGGAAGGATGTAGAGATGTTTGTCCGTGAATGCGACACTTGTCAGCGGATAGGAAAATCAACAGACAAATGGAAGGCACCAATGAAACTAGTGCCAATAATCACAGAACCCTTCCGTCGGCTCGTGATTGACATCGTGGGGCCTCTGCCTCCATCTAAATCAGGATATCGGTACGTCCTGACCGCGCTGTGCGTTGCCACCAAGTTCCCGGAGGCAATCGCACTGAAAGAGTTGAGTTCAGTATGCGTGGTGGACGCATTGTTGTCTATTTTTTCTCGGGTGGGTTTTCCCTCGGAGATACAGTGTGACAACGGAAGTGTGTTCACAAGCTGCCTTACGACTACATTCCTAGAACGCTGCGGGATAAAAATAGCGCATAGCTCTATTCACCATCCACAGTCGAACCCTGTGGAACGCATGCACTCGGTCATGAAACGCGTTTTGCGAGCTTTGTGCTTTGAGCATAAAAGTGACTGGGAGGGGTGTATACCAGCTGCGATGTTTTCTCTGAGGTCGGCCCCACACGAGAGTACGGGTTTTAGCCCGGCTGAACTTGTCTACGGCAGGAACTTGAGAGGTCCGCTGCACTTGATACGAGAGTCATGGACTGGATATGGGGAGGACCCTAATGTGGTTTCCTATGTACTGGATTTATTGGGGCGACTGGGGACTACACGCGAAGTGGTGGAGAGCAACATGCGCGCAGCACAGGCGCTTTCCAAGGCCCGTTACGATAAGTCAGCTCGAAAGCGAGTCTTTAGAGTGGGCGATGAGGTGATGCTGTTGTGCCCTTCAAGAAAAAACAAGCTGGACGTACAATGGGAGGGACCAGCGACAGTGATGTCAGTGCTTTCAGACACCAACTACGAGGTAAAGTGGGGCCGGAAATGCCCCAAAGTGTATCACAGTAACCTAATGAAACCCTACATGCGACGAAAAGCAGTAGTAAACCTTGCACTCAATGTTCCTGAGGATGAGGGCGCGGAAATCCTTTGTCTTTCCGATGGCACGGTCAGCAGCACATTGTCAGATAGGGTAGACACAGGGAACACCCTAAGTAAGGCTCAAAAGGAAGATTTAGAGCTTTTAGTACAGGAATTCGCTACCGTTTTCTCCGAGAAGCCAGGCAAAACGGATGTGATTAAGCACGACATTGAGCTGACGGTTAACAAGCCGATCAGCTGTAAGCCGTATCGGGTGTCACCTAGACAGAGAGAGATACTAGAGGCCGAAATTCGCCGCATGATCGACCTAGGTGTTATCATCGAAGCAGACAGTGATTTCACCTCGCCTTTGATTTTGGTTGAGATTCTGGGCCGTGATCCAAGGCCATGCGTGGACTATCGCCGCTTGAACTCTGTAACAGTCGACCAGACTTACCCTATTCCTAACATTGAAGAGAGGGTAGAGACAGTGTCTAAGGCGAAATACATTTCTACGTTAGACCTTGTTAGGGGGTATTGGCAGGTCCCTTTGACAGAGCGCGCGAGTCGATACGCTGCTTTTATCTCACCCCTGGGCACTTTTCGTCCTTTGATGATGAGCTTTGGGCTCAAGAACGCGCCGTATTGTTTCAGCCGCCTGATGGATAAGGTTCTCCACGGGCTCGAGAAATTTGCGCTGCCTTACCTAGACGATGTGGCGATATTTTCGGACAAATGGGAAGACCATGTTGAACACCTTCGGATGGTTTTGGAACGGATCAAAAATGCAGGTCTTACGGTAAAGAGAGAGAAATGTCATTTGGGCTGTGCTGAAGTAAGCTATTTAGGGCACATTGTAGGAAATGGGCGTCGTCGACCGTCCGAACTCAAGGTAGCCGCGGTGGTCGGTTATCGTCGTCCCAGCACTAAGACCGAGATGAGAGCATTCCTCGGCCTCACAGGTTACTATCAGCATTACGTCCCGAATTACTCCGAGATTGCCAGCCCTTTGACAGATAGTTTACGCAAGACCGAACCTGTCGTCAAAGACGCGGAAGGTTTTTTGATTTTTTGTTTACCTTTACCTAGTTGAGTGTACTTTTTTTTTATTTCCAATGTGTTACAGCGAGGGCGTAGAGAAAATTTCACTGGACCTCGTTGTCGAGCTCTACGGTTTGCTTGTTTAGCTTGCATAATTTATCTCGGGAAATGATTACGTATGAAAGAGTTACTGGACCTTGTCCCGATTGGTATGCACATTGTTCCTTGAGCTTAAGTTATTAAGATAAGATGTTTGCTTTGTAAAATCTGAGGCCTGGCGATGAGAGTGGCGTGCACGCGGTCTTGTCGCATTGTGTGTGGCTGACAAAGGTCGTTTCTTGAGCTTGTCACCCACTTTTCACCGAAGCGGTGCGCAGAGGCCAGCTCTTGGAGCATTCCAGTTTGACCAGGCCCTTCGAGAAAGCAAGAGCCTTGCCGGAACGTCGCCGACATCGATCCGGCGAGCTGCATGGAACAACTCGACCTCCCGATGTATCATCTGGCGGCGGGGGTGCTGTTGTGCCTCGCCCAAGTTCCACGTGGTCTTCGCGGCCTGCTGGCACCTGGCAGTGTTGATAGTCAACCCTGACCGGGACGGCGACGGACGCGGACAATCGGGAAAAACCACGTCGCCGGCTCCTCTTGACACAAAAGTCGTTGGCCAAGCTTTTGTCAGCAGCCGAGAGCAACACTCCGAAGCAGCGTCGACCCAGCAGCTGTACGGGGTATTCTGCATTGCTTGAGTCAACCTGGCGGCATCAAGGAGCGACTTTGCGCATGGGATTCCACGTCATCTCACTGTGGTGCCACGCTGGCGCGTGGGGTCTCCCTCACCAAACAGCGAACTGGGCATGCCTTGCCCCTTTCCTAGGTTCAGAGGGAGGCGGTGTTTGGCTTTCCCTCTTCGGGGACGGAGAGGAAGACGACGATCTCATTGGAGTATCCTGCGCATAATTTTCCTTGCAAGGGATCTTGGAAGGCGGACGATGTATAAAAACGCTAGCGCAGAGGCGCTCGTGGGTGATTCTCTTTTCATGTGTACCACGCTACCATGTAAATACTGTATATAAACATTTTTTCTCCTTCTCCGGCTTCTCTACTCGTCCCCTCCGGGGACTCGGATGGCCCGAGTCCGCACCACGCTACCCAAGGCGCAAACAGTGTGGAGAAGCGATGCAATTTCGTCAGTCAATAAACCTCGATATCTCTTGAAAATATCTTTAACATGTGATCATAGACGTGCGCGGGATTCCTCATTTATGGAGTTGGCAAGGGGGCAGAGGTTTGTGGAAGCGGCCTCCTCCATATTGTGTCAATGTCCGGGGCTGACTTTGCGCCCCCTTGTTAGGTGATGGGGGAGGGGGAAAGGAGGCTCCCGTCCCTTATGCGCATACTTAAGCATGTGATGAATAATGAAGACAGCAGACACGAATATTTTTCATTAATGCGTGCAGTCAAGAGCTACGGCGCTTTTCGGACATCATTGTTCGCGTGCCATATTTCAATATAGTGGAAGGCAAGCTGACCGTTTTGACGCGGAACCTTGCCTTGGCTTTCAAAGCAAAGTTTCCACTTCTCATTCTGCATGTGAAAATAGCGCGCATAGTAAACGCCAAGCCGTTGGCGCATCTAAAAACACATCTCGCCGCTGCAGAGGTTTCGACTGCAATTCCAGGTTTTTAAACATGGTGCGCCTTTCGGTCCTCTCTTTTCCGGACGTGAGGTTCGTGCAATCTATGTATATATGAGTGATTCTTGAATTAACGAAAGGAAAAAAATAAAGAATTTAATATCGGTATATCATATGTGTTGGCAAGGCTTAGCTGCTTGATGACACAGGAGGAGAGAAAGAAGAGTAGAGAGAATAACGAGGGGAGCACTTGATCGCACAGGCTCGACAGAAAAAAGGTGGACAGGAAAGATGGGGACACGGCGATCTGAGTCGTAGTACGTGCAGCATTTCTCGGGAATGAAGTGAAAGCTACGGCGGTGAAGCGACTGCGAATGTACTGCACGAAGTATATAGTCAAGCGCCGCCCACGTTCCGAATGGCAGCCGAGTTCGAAGGATGACGTTCGTGCTACTCGCATCGTTTCCAATCGTTTGCGTGAAATTTGTCTCGATCTTCATCGGCGAGTCGTCGAAATAGCTGGCGGGCGCGCGCGCTCAATTGAGGACGAAGACGCCATTTTGGTTGTGGGTTGTACGTGAAGCGTCCGACGTTTCCACACTCGCAAAAACGTGAAATGACACTGCATAAATTCAGCAAATATGAATATCATATTCATGTGTACTGCAGCTCTTCACAAACGACATCCTGTAGAAAATAATGTTAGTTTTTTTATTTTTGCGAATTCATGGAACTGCGTAGAATAGCGACCTGCGTGGAACGCGAGTCTCCCTCGTTTCTCTCTCCCACGTCCAGAATAGCGGTGAGGGAAACGTCGCGCGACGCCCGTCCCGCTTCTTACTTTGTTAGGATGTGCCTCTCACCTATAGTCTCTCTCCCACGACCAGAATAGTGGCGAGGGGAATGTCGCGTGACGCCGTCGCTATTGGCTCCATGCGCGTCACGTGGGACCACATGGTTGTTTTTTTCTAGGGGCGACCTGATGGCGTGGCTTGTGCGTCCTTCGTAGAACGTAACCACCAGTGGCACATACCCGAAGTAGGTATAACATTTGACCTTCAAGGTGGTGCTGGTGAGAGATTTCTCTTGTGCGTTGTTTAACAATAAAAATAGAGCTCAATGTACATGCCAATGGCTGCTAATGGGGAATGAGGGGGACAGGAGCATTCGGCTTTTAGTCAACGCGCACGCTGCGATCCCCATTAGCAGCCATTGGCATGTACATTGAGCACTATCGGATAAGAAAGGGTTGCTACATTATAGTCGCTGGGGTAACCTCCTTAGTTTTAGAAAGGTTCAGCGAGCGTTGAGCCACAGGGCCATGAATACAAGGAACTTGTATATACCATGAATGAATTCGAGGTGGTTAAAGGGGGAAGCAGATACGAAGCGCAAGCCGTAAGAAATTAAAGCTGAATCCTCCTGTCTCTCATTTCACATTAGCAGCCCCTGGCGTGTACATTGAGCACTATCTGACAGGAAAAGGTTGCTGCGTTATACTCGCTGGGCGTAACCTCCTTGGTTTCAGAAAGGTTTAGCGAGCATTGGGCCGCAGTGCCATGAATACAGTGAACTAGTATATACCATGAACTCAAGGTGGTTGAAGGTGGGAAATAGACCCGAAGCGCAAGCCGTAAGAAAGTGTGCGTGTGCCACCTCTCGTTTAGTCCTTGGAATGTCCACTGAATGGCGGTGCTTCTAAGGGAATATATTGCCGCGTGCGTAGCTGCATTTAGTGGCGAGATAGCGACGACAACGAAGAACGCGGATTTGCTCGAGAGGCGCAGCGCAGCAGAGTGAAGAAGACGACAATCTTAGCGGCCTTCTCTGAGAGCGTCTCTACAAGCCAAATTACAATCCCTCAAATTCTTAAATAACATATTATTAGATCACTTGGAGCATGCAAAAAAAAAATATAATAGCCACAGATGCTTTCGTAAATAATCAAAAGGCAGGTGTAGGCGTTGCGTATGATTTGCTTGACTGGTCCTTTTCAGTGAGACTGCCTGATTTTACTCCAGTTTTTGAAGCGGAGCTCTTGGCGATTATTTTAGCTCTTCGAAAACTTCCATCAAATCAAAACAACGCAGTAATAATGACGGATTCTCTTTCAGTTTGTGCAGCTCTGACGGCTTCAGAGAACTCTCGAATCCTAAGCACATTCAAAACATTAGTACCCCCGCAGTTGAGACTCCTGAGATTACTATGGGTTCCGGGACACTGTGGATTAAGATTAAATGAATTGGCCGATTCCTTAGCACGAGCCGCACTTGATGGGCCAGTTTTGTCCATACTGCCAGATGTTGAATATATCACGGCAATAAGATATCGAAAATCAATATCCACTGATACGATAGAAAAAGTAATTACACGGACAGACTATAACCACCTCATGTTTCCACGGCAACACCACTGGAGTCAGTCCGGAAAGCTCGAAGTCTTAATTACTAAATTTCGATGTCGTGTCCCCCCTCTAAACCTGTATCTACACAGAGCTGGTCAGACAACATCACCCCTCTGCGCATTCTGCGGAGAAATGGAATCACTAGATCATTATTTTTTGTATTGCCGCCGCTACGAGATACTTAGAAAAAGGTTACTAGTTATGCCATTTCGGAAAATAGGCCTTAGATTAACGGCGGAAACGGCGCTAAGCTTTGGCGCCTCAGCTTTGGGACATTGCCACAGGGATGCTTTCAATGCCGTTTGCAATTATATTCAGGCAACCAAGCGTATACCATTGTGATCTTCAATCAAAAAAAAATTATTTATTACTCCCCAGGGCAGAGTGAAGTAAAACGCAGCTGAGTGCTTATCATAACACCTCAAATCTCAAAATTGCTCAACTTGATTTTTTTTCGTTTGCTCTTTTTATGTTGTTTTTATTTTTACATTAATCTCATTATTATACCAATTCATTAAACATTGTTAAAATGATTACAGAAAAACTGCACTACACTTCTTGGCCATCCCCCTGAGTGGGTATGAGCCAGACTCCAGGGAAACAAAACAAAACAAAATAAGTCCCACTGTCCGTGTTTTTAAATAAACCCCCTGTAATTTATAACCCGCGACACTGGTGGAGGAGCTGGGTTCTACCACCTCATGATCAGCACCCCTGTGAGAAGCCCCGAGTCCAGCCCTACGAGACAGCCACGCGTGGAGACGCTGTGACCGCTCAAGCCGTCGCCTTCAAGGTCTTGAACCAGAATTTGGCCTTTTAAAGGGAGCAACACTTCCGACAACCACCCCTACTCAAGAAATGGCAAGGAGTCCTGCACAGGTGACGGTCCAGAATATGCGCATTCCTGAACCATTTCATGGCCGCCGAACGAAGATGCGCAAGACTGGCTTGAGTAGTTCGAACGGGTAGCTAAATCGAACTACTGGAGTCTCGATGGAAAGCTCTTCCACATATACTTCGCCCTTGAAGACGGCGCGAAGACGTGGTTTATAAACCGGGAGGCAACATTGACGACATGGGAGGAGTTTTGTCATCGGTTTCTTGACACCTTTGGTAACGCGGACCGACGCGAAAACGCCACAACGCCTTCTTGAAGGACGCACCCAACAGCTGCACGAAAGCGTCGCCATGTTTCTGAGGATATGGTGCGCTTGTGCCACCGCGCAGACCCCAACATGCCCGAGGCTCGAAAGCAAGCCATCTCATGAGGGGCGTCAAAGAGCAGCTATTTGTTGGTCTTGTGCGCAATCCGCCGACAACAGTGGACGAGTTCACCAGGGAGGCCACCGCAATAGAGCGTGCGCTACAGCAACGGTACCGACAGTCTGATCGCCCGGCCACCGGCGCAGCTGCAGGCGCCAACGCACTTACCGAAAACGACGAGTTTTCTCTATGCCACCTGTTTAGACAGATCGTGCGTGAGGAGATCGCGAAGGAGAACGCAAAGTACACATTGCAGTCACAGGCGCCCCGCAGCAGGAGTCCATGGTAGCCTCCGTCGCTGAAGTCGTTCGCCATGAACTTCGACAAGCGTTTGCCTTTCCTCAGCAATATTCGCTCCACCGCACCGTCCAAACTCGTGTACCTATGCAGACGCTGTGCGTCGTCCATTGGCTCCAGAAGTATCAACCAGCCGAACGGATACAGTTATGCAGACGCTGTTCGTCGACCCACGCCCATGCCAGCGTCGCAGTACCTCGAACCGTGTCCTGTGGCAGCCTGGGCTCAACAGGATTCTGTCAGGCGACCCTATATGCGGAAGACCGACATATGGCGCACTGCGGATCGTCGAACACTGGCTACAACTGTGGAGAGCCAGGGCAGATTTACCGTTTTTGCCCACATCGCGAGCTGAATACCGTGGTAGTGCACCTACAGCTACGCGCCGACAGTTCGACGAAAGCCGTGCCCCCATCGACGACGACCAGGCTGGCAGGCGGGAAGGCTCTTCTACCTTCCGGACGCGTCACCATCACCGGCTCGCTTTGGTTCACCAAGCCACCGTGTTTTGCTGACGCCGTCAGAGGTCGGTCTCCCAGCCCACGGTGGGGAAACTGAAAGCAGCGACTCTGGGGGGAAGGTTGCAAGCCGTCGAACTGCCGAAATCCCCCACTGCTGCCGAAACACGTGAGAGACGACGATGAAGACTTGCCGAGAAAAATGTGACTGCCGACCTCGCTGGGACGATTGACGGCGTTGAAGTGACGGCCTTAGTCGATACGGGTGCAGACTTCTCCATAATGAGTGAACGATTGGCAGATGAACTCAAGAAAGTCAGGATGGAATGGACGGGCCCTTATATCCGAACTGCTGGAGGCAGATAATAACTCCCACGGGAAAATGTACAGCAAGGAACTCACTATTGAGGTTTGGCTTTGTAGCCACATTTCTGATCCTACCGGAGTGCTGCAAACCTATGATACTGGGAATAGACTTCTTAAAAGAGTACGGTGCTGTGGTAAACATACGCGCCGGGTGATCACATTCGCCGCTGACAAGTCTG
>WOVY01015305.1:0-40514 GCA_013436015.1 Rhipicephalus annulatus
GGGGGAAGCGCTTTACTGTTTGAAGCGAGATCGGGTTGCCTTAGAACGCGTAGTTATAAAGCAAGATTCAGTAAAGAAGAAGAACAATGCACATGCTGCGGGAAAGATAAGGAAACGGCGGAGCATGTTCTGATTGAATGTGGAGATATCCACCCAGGTGTACTCCTGTATCCGTCAACTGAGCTCGTAAATGGTTCTAAATTCTCTAAAGAATTACGCGGAAGTTTTCCTCGCAAGAGCGAGAAAGATGAATCAGCCACTGAAGGCTGCCGTTGACAACGCCGCGCAAATACTACAGAAACGTGACAAACTCAAGTGCTCGACCCCGGGACATCATAAAAAACTTTTGGAGGTTTGTGCTCGTGAAGTTTCTCCGCCCACTTTTTCTGAACTTCGCATAAACGCAAGCGTGCATAGGCCGCGTCGTCTGCTGTTATTATGGATCGGTGCGGCATCTGGCGGCGAGCGCCAAAACTATAAGGGACGGATGGCGCGTATGTATTTAGCGCTAATGCGCGGGCACAAAAAAATATAGGAGGCTATGGGTGAACATTTGAACATGCCCTATTACGTAGCGTCGTGCCCAGCGTGCCCACTCATTGAAGAAGACGCGCGCATCACGTCCAATTCTGACCAACCCCGTCTGAACGAGCGCAAGCTTTCGCTGAACGCACTTTGGAGTTCACAAAGCGTTCTTCGACTTTTTCTTTAAAGTTCTTGTGATGTAGCTAGTGTGTGATCGGCCGGAGGTTCTATCCTAACTACCACTTCATTACGCCATATTATCAAATTCACCATGTTGTCAACTATGATTGGTCGAGAGCACTGCGGAGGCCTCTGTGGGGGGCTTAAAATCCCGCCATTACGACATGGGATTATTTGGAGCAGGGGTGCAGCCAGTGGAGCTATCTTAATGGCTCACGGTTTCTTCACGTAGCGGTAAACTGAAAAACTCGGTGGATATGAGCCAAGCAGCTCTTAGTACAGCATGCTCATGCATGGTATAGAAATGTATACCATAGCAAAACTGTAGGGAGAGATATTCAGGGTGAGGGGGAATGAAAGAAGGGGAGAATGAATGCGTGATTTTTGAAAAAGGGGAAAAGGAGACTTGATTTCTGTCTTCCTCATGGGCGCCAAGCTCCCCTTCGAACCAGTTGAAAATTGACTTGGAGTTCCTACCATTATTAATTATTTAAATTCATCTACACTCACTTCAACAGTAAAATTGTGCAAACTGAAAAGAAAGGCATGCCTTAGAAGTTCGTGGCACGGCGGGTGTGCGAAGCTCTTACCATGTCTCTGCAGTCTTGTTGGTGGAAGAAGAGGACGACGACTCGTCGGTGGCCAGCTCACCATTCGACGACGGAGGCTTTCTAGACAGTTTGGACTCCGTGGACGGTGCTGCCGGCGATGGTCAGGAATCGTCGTCAGCCACTGTCTCAGCTGTTGTGGAGGGTCACTCGTTTTCCCCGAGACCAGCAGCGGCAGCAACTGTAGCAACGGAAGCGACAACTGCACCGGATGAGGTACAGAAAAGTTTGCAGGAACCTTGTGGAAATTTCGTTAGGCCGCGAAGGTTGCGATTGGACGCGCGTGAGATGGCAATGACCTTTGTAGCCGGCCACGTCTTGTTCCGCTTAGATTGAGCACTCGCAAAGCGTACGATTTCGGCTTTAGGTGATGTATGCCTGAGAAGAGTAGACCCGCATGGACGCTTAGCAAGACAAAGCCTCGATAAGCCTATCGAGCATGAACGCTTTGCCACGAAAATTATTCATACATGTCTAATCTTCTTACGTTGACTTCACTCAAAACGTCACCTACCTAATAGGTGAGGTTGCGGCGGTTTTCCCTTAGTAATTTAAGAAGCGATCTTTTCAAGACCCCTTTGATTCATAAACAGGTGATATAGGCACCCGACAGTGAACCAGAGGGCGCGACGAAGCTCTTTGGGCCACCTCAGCATTGTTGGTACCGACCGCCAAGGATACCAAGAAAATGGTATGCTCGCTGAACCCAGTGACACGCTGAAGTGTCAGTGCCTTTTTTGACACGTTTTCAAAGAACGCTTCCTGGGCGCTTACATAATCAAGCATGACCCAGTTGCTCACAACTAAAAAAGAAAATGATATGCACGTGCATGTTTGGTTTCGCTGCGTCTGCTCGCTAGGCTATGCAATGGAAGACTGTTTTGCTGTGCCTACTCGCTAGGCTGTGTGTTATGGCGCAACCATCAGATCTCGTAAACTGCATTGTCGGATGCCTGTAAATCGGGCTAGTTGGTATGAATCCATGTTCGCTTGTCTTGTTCCTTCTTTATTTCTGTCCCTGTGTAGCTTAAGTTTGCGGATGAACACGCATACTTTTCTTACGTATATCTTTTACGCAGCTGCCCGACCTCAGCGTGGCAGGTCCGTCAGTGAGCAGTGGAGAGCAGCATGGATTTCAACTGCGAAGGCGCATCCCGCGGCCCCCGAACGCATTCATGCTGTTCGCAATAAAGAACAGGCGATCGGTGGCTGCTGAGAACCCTAACGTACGCGCAGTTTTCCTCTCTACTTGTTGAAGCGTTTTCTTTCTGCATCAAAAGGTTTCCACAAAAAGTTTTTCTTTACATAACAAAAAATACTCACATAGTGTGAGCGTTTAGCTTAGAGCACTTGCGAGGTTCATTTGGGAGTTAGAATTATTTCGACAGTAATCGAGCCATTCCTTGTAAACTTTGAGTTTCTCCAACTGTTCGCTTAATTTTTATTGCTGTTATACTTCACTTCTTAGCAATGCTGATTGGTCTAGTTGCCGACTACGAGGGTAATAGCTGCACAGAGCTCCAACGTTCACGGCTCTTACGTCCAAAGCCTTGAGATGAAGGTAAAACAGTAAAAACACTTTGCTGATATATCGTGCCGTAAGTACGACGGTAGAAAAGAAGTGAAAAGGGTGAGTGGGGAGATAGCCTAGACATGCCAGATTTATACTGATCGCCGTCGGGTCACATCATAAAAGTGCAGCTTAGCAGGCCGCTCTTATCAACAACACGTGGCGCTGTCACATACAAGACAACGGCAACTTTTTTTATTCATTTAGCATTTGCTTTGTAGGCGTAACACCTCCTATATAGTTTAATGCAGTACTCGTGGATCGGAACACCTAATTTAGCACTAAGCAATGTACTTACTTTCCGTTCCCACCATATTCGATTCGCGTCATGTCGCCGTAATTTCGCCGCAAACGCTGATTGATTGATTTGTGGGGTTTAACGTCCCAAAACCACCATATGATTATGAGAGACGCCGTAGTGGAGGGCTCCTGGAAATTTCGACCACCTGGGGTTCTTTAACGTGCACCCAAATCTGAGCACACGGGCCTACAACATTTCCGCCTCCATCGGAAATGAAGCCGCCGCCGCCGGGAATCGAACCCGCGACCTGCGGGTCAGCAGCCGAGTACCTTAGCCACTAGACCACCGTGGCGGGGCATTCGCCGCAAACGCTTAAATCACAGAAACGTTACCTTTGGAAGCCACGTTTGTAGTGCTGCAACGGGTTCTGGAAACGCATGCCGCGTTTTCAGCGAGGCAAAAATGTGAGTTCTTGCGTTGCCGTAGAATGAAGTCACTATGCTAAAACCATTGATATCACTTTTCAGGGCTTGGGCACTGTACTCGCTTTCATAATTTTTTGCAGTTTTTTGTAGGACAATGATAGAGCTTAAAGGTACACTGAAGAGAAACACTGAATTGATTGAAATCTCTAAATTGTACTGTTTAGAACGCTAACATCAATAATTTTATCATCATAACTTCACTAATAGTGTATAAAATCAAGGTCAACGTTTTGTTTTCAAATTTCCACGCATGATGCCACGAATGCCCAAAACGTCCACGCATGATGCCACGAATTCCAAAGTACTATTTTGGCAACATTGGTTACACAAAAATTTCTCATACTTGGGGAGTTAAACCCTAAGAGGACAATCTACTTCATTTTCACTGAAGAGTATTTAGGTAGGCTCCTGTAAGCGTCGTCATTATATGCGACCTCATGGAGAATGGGGAAGAAGCTTCGTATATTAGACTTGTAGGTATACAGGAAAAGTGAAATACTCGAATATTAGGTTGAACTTTATTGAAGAAACTCGCGGCAATTCTTGAGCTCGTATGAAGCTCCCGTACATACACTTGCTCACCATATCTTTACAACCTGATGGCTTCTTTAGATGTGTTTTATGTTTTTTTCGTCTCATTATCACGTCCTTTGTCACGTGAAACCCGATAAAAACATTGTGCTTGTTTTCGACGCAGGAGGACAACCAGCGTGTGAGCACCCGACTGGGTAAATTGTGGCGTTCTCTAAGCGCGGCCGCTAAAGAATCTTATCGGCGCAAGGCGGCCGTAGCAGCAGCAATCCTCCGAATCAAATATCCTGATATATTTTAAATGCAAATAATTCATTTCCGTACTGCGGGCACTCTTGGCGTCTATCTACGCATCTGTCTATCAGCCGCCTACGTCTGGTGCTCAGCTTGGGGTGGCCCAGAATTGGTATGAAAAAGTAAGGTGGTTTGACGAATATGGCCCGCTGGTCGTAGCATGAATAGTGAACTGTTATTGTATACCAAGCTTAGCGGATAGCGGGCTTATCTTGATAGCGGGATCAAAGTGTGCATGCACAGATATGTACGTTGCTCGTGCCGCTTACCGTACGCGCGTTATTTTTTACATTTAACGTTACCGTGTTAGCATGCTGTACGTAGTGTACGTAAACATGGCGGCGCTTACGGGCGCCCGCTTCGAAGTGATGATTAGGCGTAGTTGTTGAAAGGTAGACTTCGTTCACAGCAAACGACTGCTTGAAATGACTCAGTTTGCCTTCAGTTGGCTTCGATGACCGAGTATTGCGGATATACTAGTGTAAGGGCACGGTGAACCCAAAGCTGCCATGTCGCTAAACGGAACGCTTCAATACTTGGTGCAGGTTAGTCCCCGTTCTAATTCAATACGTAGTGATTGTCGAGGCTTAGTGGTTCTGCCATGCCCACGGCGTTGTTTTTTAATGGCGTATGACTGTTTTGTCGTTTGCAAACTACTAATTTGCGGTGATGTCGAGGAACACCCTGGGCCCACCCAGAAGGAACTGTACGAGCAGCTACTTGACGGTCAGACAGAAATGCGAAAGGGACTACTTGAAATTAAAACACTATTTCTGAGCTAAGAGAACAGATGCTTGACTTTAGGTGCACTGTCGAAAATATAGCGACTGAGCGCTTAGCACAACATGAAAACACCCATCAATTGCATGTCACATTGAAATCATTTGAACACGCAATGTATTTTCAAACTAAAAAGCTAAGAGACCTTGAAGACCACAGCAGACGTTCAAATGTAATTATTTATGGAGTACCTGAGACCTCAGAAGAATCAGTAGAGGAACTAAAGGAAAAGGTCGTGAAGGGTCTCTTTCAAGAAAAACTTCAGGTTAAATCTGAATCAGTAGGGCGTATTCATCGACTGGAAAAGCACGTAGGAAAGCGGCCTGTAATAGTGTATCTGCAAGACTTTACAAAAAAGAAAGAGATAATGAAAAACGCAAGCAAACTGAAGGGCTCAGATATCTTTGTTAAGAATGATTACTCAAAATCAACGCTAAAAAAACGCAGTCTGCTCTGGCACAGCGCAAAGGCCGAGATAGAACAAGGGAAAAGAATCAACCGTATACACGATAAACTAAAGATCGACAAGGATATGTATTTTGGGATGAGGTGCAAAATAAGCGGGTAAAAATGACCGGCTACAACACCGCACCCCAACAGTCTAAAACTTGACGTAATGTGCATGCGCACAAGCAACTTCGTCTACTTAATTTGAATGCCCGCAGTGTTATGAATACAACCGATCCCCTCGAAATCCATTACTGCAGTACACTCCTCACATTACGGTTATAACTGAGACGTGGTTACATGAACAGGTGAATGATGGCGAGATTTTTTCACCTTCCTATACGGCTTTTCGTAAGGACAGGTAATCAAGGGGAGGTGGTGTGGCCGTCCTGATCCCACAAAAGTTTGATGCTGTCTTGTTGGATGATGTACCGCAGCTTGAATGTATCTGTATTAAAGTAACTTTGTGGGGCCACTCATTCATCGTATGTGCAATATATAGACCGCCGGACTCATCTCTTGAATACCTATGAAAACTAAAGGAACACATGTCTAAATACCATGGGAATAAAGTTCTTTTGATTGGTGATTTCAATCTCCTCGGAGTAGTTTGGGAGCGTTTTGAAACCTTTACAGCCAATATCAGCAATGCAAACGCAGTGTTTGACATCATGCTCGCACATAATTTGGTACAATTGGTTCATGAACCAACGCATTATCAGGGTACTGCTAGATCTATCTTAGATCTGGTATTTATTCTTCGTGATTTCAGTACACATACCGTAATAATTGAGCAAGAGCTGTCTGATCACTACCTTGTGTGAGTTTCTATCCCTCTGGTACCACTTTCGGAAACTGCCAACTTGTTCTTTCATTGTGTGAAAGACTATACACATGCCAATGATGCTTGCATTATCGAGCACCTAGAAACCTGTCTGATAGATTTTGTAGCTACTGATGTTTGTAGATTTTGGGACCAATTTAAGCGCATATGCTTCTACTGTATCGAAAAATTTATACCGTCTAAACGTAAAAAGGTGCATAAACATACGCCCTGGATGACGAGAAGCATCATTCATCTCAAGCTAAAGTTAAAAGAATAAAGAAAAAGCATGCTGACCCCAAAGTTATAGCTGACGCTCTAGATAAGCTTGCACATGCCGTACACACCTCGAAGGAATACAACTTCAATACGTCACTCGCAAACTTCATAAGGAATGATCCAAAGAAGTTCTGGAATTATATTAGCGAAAAAAAAGAAACCCATCACAGGTTTTTGTCAATGGTTCAATGGTATCTGATCAGGCTGCCATTACGTGAACATTACGTGAGCTAACTTTGCGGGACACTGGCAGAGCGAGCTACATGGAGGTAGGAAAGCTATACGCGAGAAGTCATGAACTCTGTGTGATGACGATGCGTACAGGTCGCAATCGGGCGTGAACAATGATGGCCTTGAACAGCTTTTTGTTGCCACTCACAAATGGTATGACGATAGTTATAGCGCTACAACAATACAACGACACAGATACACGAAGGACACGACACAGAGACAAGAAGGACACGAAGGACACTTTTTGTCTCTGTATCGTTTGTTTGTTCTCGCGCTATAACTATCGTCATGCCATACCAACTAGCCCAAGCTGTTGCACTTCGCAAATGGTCGCAGGTGTGAACGAGCTTTTAAGGCCGTGTCGCATCACTGACCATTACACGCATTTCGTAACGCTGATCTGAGGAGCTTCGGCGCTGTGCTAATCCTTAGGCATACTCTCAATGCTCGTGCATGCAGTCTCGTTTCAAAATCATACCACTTAGGTGACCTGGATCGCTCGAATGGCGTATACCACGCTACAGTGGGTTCGCCGATGTGCAGGCTACGTCTACAACCCACGCGAGGCATTCCGACGCAAGGAGCAGGCGCGCATATCCAAGGCGATTGTCAGCAAAGTGAAACAGGAGCCTTCGGAAGACCAGGAGCTGAAAGCACAGAGTGTGTCTGCATCCCTGGGTCTAAGTACTCCCGTATTGCAGAATCTACCGTGGCCTCCACAGTCACCTCCCCCGCTGCCACTCCAGCTCAGGCAGTGGGCAACCACTGATACCCTGGCCAGCACTCAGGCCGACAGTCGGACAACGCCAACTGGCAGGTCGACGGCTGCCGCACCATCCACCGCATCGGCTAGACCAGTTGCACGGCCATACAGCGTGAGTGCGTGTATTAAGGCATTAGATATATACAGACGTGGGAACACCACTACAATTTTATGCTGCCGCATTAACCTCAAATTAAGAAGCGGTGTTTTAAAAGCGAAGGAAGAAGCAAGAGGACATGCAGTCGGAACAGCGCCGCCTTCGCGCGATGTATGATCGCTAATGATAACACCATTGACCGGAACGAGATCCATACCGTAAAATCAACATTGCTGTCGCAGCAGCGGATAACTACTAAAAATCTACCCTAGCTAACAGTAAGCAACATTGGCTTATGACAGTAATACGAGTTGAAACACGGTAGCCTAATTAGGTCAAAATTGTCACAATTTTTAGAAACAGTGGGGGATAAATGTTTGTTGTTGTTGTTGTTGTTGTTGTTCTTGTTGTTGTTCTTGCAGAAGCAGGAGCAGTAGAGGAAGAATGAGACAAATCAATCAGCATGCCACTCAGCATAGGCCTTGCAGCGCGTCACTAGAGTGAATAATTAAAGTTGCACCTTCGGTTCCAAGATGCAAGCAATCTACCTAACCAGAAAAAACTGAATGAACCGTTTTCAATCATTTCTATTGCATTCGGGTAAGGTGACACGGCGTGTAAATCTGAAAGTGTTTAGTCAAATTAGCAAAGTTTTCCGTTCCTAAATGTTCTTCGCAACTTGTGAACCAGATTTGGTGGTGATATGCCCAGCGTCCAGATTGGCTGGAAACTAGTATTGCGAACAATTTTTAGCGTTGAGACGACTGAAGACCACATCAAGATGGCTTTGCCTTAGTTATTTTCACATTGCGGAGAAGCCAGATTGCAGCAATGCTTAGCAGCGCTTGAACAGGCCTGCGCTTTCGTGCACACTTCGTATCAATGTGAACTTAAAAACCACACCGTGAAAACGTATGTGGTGCATGCGTCAACAGCCAGCATCTACTGTTGCCGTTTCTATATCTGTTCCTGACCATAAGCTTGCGTATAAAAGAGGTGACGAAAATGGTCAGGGAGAGAGGGGAGGAGCTTAACCACAGAAGAGAGCGCCAAATTGGTCCCTTAACTTTACTCTATCGTCCCTGTCGTCGCTCTTGTGCAAGGTATGAAAATGCATGTTTTAACAATAAATCTTCTTTGTACGTTAATGGTGGTCGGGAACCACTGACGTTGCTTACTCAGAGCTGTTTCAATTTTTATCCCTCGTGAACCGGGGATCAAATACAGGCCATTGCGGGAATCATGTCTTCCTTTCATTCAAATAACGTAGCGATCTTTAGAAACTTAGTAACGTGTTTCACTCTCGAGGACCTTTTAGTGGCGGATGATTAGGTGGTGTCATAAAATTTAGAACACTGAAGGCATGCCCCGGAATTCACTGTCACAAGACAGGGTTAATTAATATACATATGATGATGATGCATTCAAATTGCTAGTCCCCTCTCGTGCTTTTCATTACCTCCACTTGTTAGAAGAAAAAAGAAGAAAATTTCGCTTCTTTTATCGTCTAGTCAGACAGCTGCTCAGAAAATCATAAAAACTAGCTACAGAAATGTGGTATTATTAGCAATCAACCACGCGATTTGGGTGGTGGACGACCCTTGATTGTACCAATTTAGGTGAGATAAAAATATGTTGATCCTAGGGGTGTTATAAAGCTGCTTCTAAATAGCTGGAAACAATTCACCAAATAAAATTGGAACATTCGTTCACTTTATACAAAAGAAGAAGATTCAACCATTAGCAGCACTATTTATAAAGAACACCAGTGGTAATATCGTCGCTTACGCATATAGTGTGCCTGTTATGCGCTAAATAAATCATCCCAAAGTGATACGAGGTTTAACCTTGACCTTCATACTTCCCAAAAATGTGCACAGACACACCTCACTTTGCAATGATTGTAAAAAAAAACACACAAGACAGTTGACCTCCACCTTGAAAAGTAGGCGTGATAGGTTAACAGGGCACGTGTACATTGCTTTCTTAACTGCCAACCTTCTTCGGTTCTCGGTGCAAGCCTTAAACATGCCATAAAAAAACGAATGACTGTGAGCGGATAATCGGCCGTTTAAAAGTATTGTTGAATGCCTACGCGTCCGTAGTATAGAGGCTAGAAAAGTTTTCCTAGTGTCGGGAAGGGGCGCGCCGAAGCGAAGTAGTCTGCAATGATCCACAGTAGATGGCGCTATGGCTCGCTGGCACGCGGCTCTCGTGGGCATCTGCACGCTTTTGTGCGGCTGTTCGCGTGCGAGCATATTTTTTAGATGCGGAAGCATCTTACACTCGCGCCTTGTAGTGCGCCGTCCGCGCCGTCCGCACCGCTTCTCGAACATTCAACAGCTGACGCGCGCGCATGCGCCGTCGCGCCGTCGCCCACCATCTGTGCCGCGCGCGCTTCTCCTTCGAGAACATTCGACAGCTGACAGCGCATGCGCCGTCGCGCCGTCGCCATCTGTGCCGCGCGCGCGCTTCTCCTTCGAGAACATTCGACAGCTGACAGCGCATGCGCCGTCGCGCTGTATATATACTCAAGGTCGGCGCTCGCTGGCTCAGTTGCCGCTCGTCCGTTGGTTTGTACGGCGCGTCGACGTCCGAAGTCGCCGTGAAATGAATGCCAACGAATCCACACTTCAACGTCGAAGTCATCAAGGACGATTGGATAGTCGAATACATGGCGTCGCGACACTCGCCGAAACGCGCAACGCACGACGACTGCAAACACCACCAGCCGACCACCATTCGCGGAACCTGCATCGACCACGTCTTTGCAAATTTCGACCGACGACCGATGCAACCCGATCCACTCACTGTTTACTTTACCGACCACAAAGCCATCGTCCTCAAAGTTCGTCGCAATAAATAAAACACCGCCCTTTCGCATTACGTGCCGTACGTGTTCACTCATTTAACACCCCATTTCACAACCACGTTAACCAATTAAGCCATCGACCCAAGTAAGTCGCAATTTAACACCCGTTAACCAATTACATGCTTCCGCATCCTCCTCAGTGTTCCCCCAAGGGAAGCTGCGGGCAATTTTTTTGGCCGCTCACTACAAGTACTCCGTAGACACACGAAAAATAATCAAACATGCGATTACATACACTCACGATGGCGATCTTGTGAGCTTGACAAGCGCACATTACGCGACCACGGCTTAGGGGCGCAAACTTCATCGGAAGGGGTAGTTTGATTGCGGGGATTAACGTGCCGAAACTGCGCCTTTGTGGAGCGCTCCCGATTAATTTCGACCACCTGGGGATCTTTAACGTGCGCCGAAATCTCGAACACATGGGGGTTCTTCCTTTTCAACTCCCTCAGAAAAGCTGCCGCCGCGGCCAGAAATTAAAACCCGCGTCCTTGTGCTCAGCAGCACAACGCTTTAGCGATGCACTAAGCCACTGCAGCAAGTGGAAGGGGCAGTTTTTCCTTTATCGGCCCTGTACGCGTGGTTCCAGCCACCTTGAATAGTAATTAAAATATTGCTACTATTAGGAACTTAGCGGAAGCAACGAGTTATGAAATACAGCTGAAGTTTCCAATACAAAAACTACCACACAACAACCCCAAACATAACAGAATTCAAGATTGTCAATGAGCATTTATTGCAGCGTTACAAAATGAAACTTCAAAAATCACACATTTTGAAAATTAACACACATTCCCATCTTTGGGAGACAGACAGACAGACAAAGAACTTTATTCGGGTCCTGAGGAACTGCGTTGTAACGGCCCCGTTTAGGGGGAATCCGTAGCAGTCGCGGGCCGCTCTCACGTAGGGACCGGAACACCGTGGCCCTCCGCCCTCTCGCAGGCCCTCTGGACAGCCCGAAGTTGAATTAAGAGGTCGCCGCTGTTAAGGGCTTCCTCCAGTCCTCTTCTTTGTTGAACTCTGCGTCACGTAACGCAGGACATTACCAGAGCATATGAGATAATGAGCAATACGCCTCTCCGCAGTCCGGACAATGCGGCTCGATGTTGGGCGAAAAATGACTGAACCTGCCTCGCGAAGGGAAAGACCCCGTTTAGATCATTCTGTAGGCCGATGATTGCGGTCACGTAAGTTTAGGATGAGGAAGTGGAAAAGCCCTCCGAGATAGATGATAATGAGTCATAATCTCGTGGAAAGTGAGTAGCGAGTCCCTGTATCTTCCGGCGTCCCCGCCTGCGAATCCGCCGGGACCGCCTCGGTGAGCGATACCTCGCGCACTGTCATGGGCAAACTCATTGGCGTTAGGGACATCAGGATGTACGTTGGCCCCCATGTGGGCCGGGAACCATGTTATGGTGTGAAACCCCGGCAGCCCCCCTCACAGCCGAGGATGGCCGCTGCCTCACGCGAGATCGAGCCCGAGGCGAAAGCCCTAGCTGCGGAACGCGAATCTGTAAAGACATTAGGACGCGATGGGTCCTTCATTGCTATGGCTATAGCGATTTGCTCAGCCACCATTGCCGAAACCTTTCTAACCGAGGCAGAGCATAGGAGTGTGCCACTATGATCGACCAAGACCACTGCGAAGCGATCCGAACGCCCGTACTGGGCTGCATCGACAAAGGTCGCGAGATGCGGTCTGTTTGCAACTGATTTTAATGAGGAACGGGCCCGAGCTATGCGGCGCCCTAGATTGTATTGTGGGTGGACGTTTCTTGGAAGTGGAGCTACCTAAAACGCGCCTCTAATCGAGGGTGGTAGTGTTACATTACGCTGGTTAGTCGCCGTAGGACCGCAGCCTATGGATTCCAGGATGCGCCTACCAGCCCTCGAGGACGATAGTCAGACGACCTGAGCCAAATGCTGGGCCTCGATCACCTCCGAGAGGGAGTTATGCATGCCAATTGTAGGAGCTTCTCGGTGCGAATGTGGATAGGCAAGCCTAGAACTCGCTTTATGCTTTGCGCATTAGTGTATCAATTCTTGCCTCTTCTCTTTTGGACCAGCGCAACGCCGAAGCGACATAATTAATGTGGCTCATGAGAAATGCATGATAGAGCCGAAGTAGATTGCTCTCGCTCAGCCCACCCCTGCGGTTCGAGACCCTGAGTATGAGCCTAAGCATGTTCTCTGTCTTGGAGGTGATGCGGGCTATAGTTCGTGAGTTGCCCTCCTTGAACTCTAGCAGGAGTTCGCGGACCCTGATGGAGTCCACCCTGGGTATTTTCTGCCCATCCCGTGTGTATAAAGCTATGGGAATCTGTTCTAAAGGAGTGAGGTTCCTCAGTCCTTGTCGGGTGGGTCTGTATAGTAGTGACTCAGACTTTGCCGATGACAGGCTCAGGCCCGAACCGACTAGAAAGTTCTCCGTGATGTCTAATGCCTCTTGAAGCGCCTGCTCTACCCCGGCGTCGGACCCTCCCTTGCACCACACGGTGATATCGTCCGCGTAGAGAGCATGGTTAACCCCGCGCACCGTAGCGAGTCGCTCCGAGAGGCCCTTCATGTCAATATTGAAGAGTAGAGGAGAGATAACTGCCCCCTGTGGGATGCCTCTCGCTCCCAAGGCAAATTCCGTGGATTAGATTTGACCGATCCTAATGGTAGCCCTGCGATCCCTGAGAAAAGACCTAACCTATGCGTGGAACCGTTGCCCTAGACCCATAACCGAACTTGCCTCAAGCACAAACTTGTGCGAGATATTATCAAAAGCTTTGGCTAGGTCTAGAGCTAGTATGCCTCTAGTATCTCTGGTGTTGTTGTCAATGATTTGTCTTTTGATAAGGAGCATCACGTCCTGTGTGGATAGTGCAGGTCTGAATCCTACCATATTGTGTGGAAATAGTTCTCTGATTTCTATGTACTCGGATACCCGATGGTGAATCGCATGTTCGGCCACCTTGCCTACGCAGGACGTAAGCGAGATGGGTCGCATGTTCTCCAAAGCCAGAGGTTTGCCTGGCGTTGGGATGAGCGCTACCGAAGCTGTCTTCCAGGATTCGGGGACGTGCCCCGTCTCCCAGATCTTGTTGACTTCCTCGGTAAGCTTCTCTATGGATTTGCCATCCAAGTTACGTAAGAGCTTATTTGAGATTCCATCCGGGCCCGGTGCAGAGCGTCCGTTGAGCTCGTGGAGGACCTTACAGATTTCTGGTTCAGTGAAAGGTGCGTCCAGCTCCGCCACCATTCCACCCCTGTAATGCGGATGGTCCGCATCGCCGGAAGGGCCCAGCGGAAGATAGCTGTCCGCTAACCTCTTCAGGAGGGCCTTTTCGGACACTCACTTCGCTTTTTGTTTGTGAACGATTCTGTCAATAGCCAATCGCTGATTTCCCTTCGACTGTGACTCATCAAGTAATTGTTTGAGGAGGTTCCATTTGGCCCCCACTCTCATCTGTCCGTCAACCGAAGAACATACTTCATTCTACTGCTGTTTGGAGAGTTCAATAGAGTAGGCTTCGATCTCGCGATTGAGTTGCGCAATTTTCTTTCGAAGTCGGCGATTGAGCCTTTGCGTCCTCCACCGGGACAGGATGGAATTCTTAGCCTCTAAGAGATGCGCGAGGCATGCATCCATCCGATCAACCCTCAGGTTCGTTTTCACAACCTTGGTCGCAGCATTAGAATCCTCCTTGAGCCTTGCAAAGAGGCTGTCTAAGCTGTCGTAATCATCCTGGTCCTCCTTCCGCAATTTACGAAAGGCATCCCAGTCCATTACTTTAAATTCCCTTGGGGGAGCTGCATTGACTGCTAGGGTAATAGCCACTATGAAGTGCTCGCTACCTAGATTCTCTTGTAAATTTTGCCACCCTGTTCTGGCGACGTTCTTGACGAACGCCAAGTCTGGAGTTGTGTCTCGGACCACCGATGTGCCAATTCTTGTCGGGTATTTCGGGTCCGTAATCAATTCAAGAGAACAGCTAGATACGGCCTTTAGGAGGTTGTTGCCTTTGGGGGACTGTCTGGCGTATCCCCAAGCGTCGTGCAGAGTATTAAAGTCTCCCGCTACCACGATGGGGCCCCTCCTGGCCAGAACCACCGCTTTTGCCATGATCGAAGCGAACCCCTGCCGCTTGTCCGACGGCGAGCTGTACACATTCAGGAGGAATACGCTGTTCTTGAGCCAGCTGTTGGGGATTATTTCGAGGATAATGACCTCAGCCTTGCTGTTGCCAAGCTGTAGTTTGTGTTCATGAAATGAGCTCTTTTTTGCGACCAAGGTTGCCAAACCGCGCTTCCCTTGCTCGCGCACCGAGACGACTCGATAGCCCGGGAAAGTTAGCGCATCACCGAGAGTTTCCTGTAACATAATTACGTGCGGTTTGACCGCCTGAGAAGCAATAAAGTGCAGCAGTGGAGCCCTGCACCTTTTGAAACTGGCACAGTTCCACTGCCACACGACCAGTTCATTAGTGTTGTCCGCCATAATTACTGTTCTGAGACAGCCAATCTCCTGTCGGGTTGACTGTTACCCGCGCCTGCAGGCGACTGTGCCCTGTTCGGGCCTTTCGGAGGCGAGCTACCCGTAGCTAGCGCTGCCTGTGTACCTTCAAGAGACGACACATTTTTCAGTAGGGTAGTCATGCTATCTATCAGCCAGTTGTTTAATCGATTGCTGCATGCTTTACAGAGCCTTGCTGTTGGATTCTGTCTCCATAGCATCCCACTCCCCTTGGGGGGGGGGTGAGGCCCTACGTTTTCCCGAGCGCGCCTGCACGTCCCCTGGTGGGGGAATCTGTTGTCTGTCACCCTGCGAGGAGTAATGTTTGCGGAACGACTCAAGGTTAGCCCTCAGCTGTTGAATCTCTGCCTTAAGGCAAGCATTCTCTTGGATCAACTTAGCTACCCTGGGGTCTTCCCTATGCTCTGGCAATGGTACCTGCGTTACCTCTGGTGGCGGCGCCGCTGGCTTCGGCTTGGCTCGATCCGCCCAGGTAGGTCCTTCCTGGATTCGTGCCCGGGAGTAAGAGCGCCCTTTGGTGCGAGCGCGGTCCCTAGAGCGGTAGCGCCGGCGGCCAGCCGGCGTGACGGAACGACCCTGCCTGGGAGCACTTGCCACGCTGGAATCCCTTGACCGGTCCTCTTCGGCCAGCTGTTGCTGAGACTTTTTGACGCGCTTTTGGCGCCGTCGTCTTCTCCGTCGCACGACGTAAGGAACTTGAAAAGCGTTCTTTGCACGTTCTGTCCGTCGTCGGATGTGGGCCTCCGCAAAGGGCACATTTCGGCGAGCGCTAGTGATCGTCGGGTGGAGACACGAGCCCACAGCCCCTGCACACCCTCTTGTTGGGGTTAGGGCAAACATCGGCCCTGTGACCAAGTCCTCCACACGCGAAGCACACGCCGGTTTGGCGCTTGTAGAGCGTGCAGCGCAGCATGCTGACGCCGCATATGACATAGTTTGGTACCTTCATGCCGTCGAAAAGCACTACCACAGTGGTGGTGTTCTTGATCCTTTTGGCTTCTAGGGCCTTCGGATTTCGCTGGTTGACGATCATCGTTTGGAGCTGGGCCTCGCTGATGTCAGTGTCCACTCCTCGTATGACTCCTTTACAGGTGTTATCGGCGGCCGCGACATATGCCGCCACATGGTACATTCCTTCGCTTATCCGAATCTGTTGAATCGCGGCGTAGGCATTTGCGTTCTTCTGCTCCGGTGTGGAAACTACGAGAATGTTCTGGGCGATGTTTGGGCAAACGATGTCCCTTCCGTCTCTGCCGGGGCAAGAGCAGCCGCCATGGCAAAGCCTGTGCGAGCCTAATTTGGCTTCCTTTTCTGACGTCAAGTCCGTCCCTCGGCCTGACGATAATTCGTATGTGGTCCCTCGGCAGCCGGGGGAGCCTCGATGCAGCTGCGAGGCGCTTCATTGCACCTTGCTGGGCTGCCGTGCGGCAGCCTCCCTTCGAGCCCACATGTGATGTGTTGCCCACAGAAACTGGCGTTTCTACACGAGCTTTCTTGTTCCTGCCCAGCGCTGTCGTCCAACCCGGGCGATTGGCTTCTTCGTGAGAGATTTCCTCTCCTTTCACCATCTCTACTTCGGGCATGTTGCCTTTTTTCTCCCGCCCCTCGCTGTCGACGCTAGGCTGAGCCCGGTAGGGTTAGCCGAGCCGCGGCGCGTTCCAGAAGAAAAGTTCCAATAATTTGGCAAAACGACCACTCACCAAAAAAAGTCTGGTATCGACGTGATCCTCAGATGAAACTGCGTCGAATGAAACGCAGCTCGAGCACAGGCTCCACAAAAATCCTAACGAAAACATTTAACAGAAACGGGAGCCGATCTTCTCGCGTCCGCACTGGTCGGCGCCCCCTGCGTCTCCATCTTTCGGAGCAAAGCAAGAAATAGATACATAATTTAACAAACAGTCACATTTTCGTGCGAAAAACAAAAAATACACACGAGCACAGAACATTTACACTCCAAAAAAGTAATGAACGACGATGCGTTGACAAGGCTAGGTCACTTTGCTGAACTGCAGACATTTTTATTGACATCGCCTCATTTTCAGAAGTTTTTGTTTACGCCTCTGAGTGCTCCTCTCCAGGTTCTTTGCTTTTGCAAAAAAGTGTAATCGGGTCAGGGCATAGAACTTAATTATGTTCCTCGTAACATCCCTTCCGTGTTCGCTGCACCCAACTTCTTTCAGCTGAGCTCCATGCAAAAACTGCAAAAAAGTCCATCATGCTTCCAACATGAAGCTCATTTCTGCTGAAGAACACAGTAAAGGTGTTTTCAAGATTCCCAACGAGCTCCTCGACCGGATTGGAAGGGTAAATTAACCCAGCATGATCAAATTCTCGCGTAAAAGAAACATTATCATTGCACTCTGCTTGCACAGGCAAAATACAAAGAGAAGAAGCGCATTCAAGGCATGAAGACACCTTTTGAGGGATTTTCTCACAACATAGCCTGCTATGTAAAATACAAGGTGGCTATCACTGTGCTTTTCAAGGCAGCTTTTGTGATAAAGCAGCCCTTGTGTTCGCAACACATATTCTGCACGCTCCAAGTTGCCATCATCCAAAATCTCGTCAATTACTGCTGATATGTGGGCTGACTTTTCTCTACCAAGGTCAGATCGCCCCAAAAGTGCTCCGACAACTTCTTCGGGAGAGTTCCCATTCTTAGAGGACCGTGCTAGGCTGTAGAATGACAGACTGTTGATTATTATCAAGAACTGCTCCGGTGATGGGTGGTCATTGCATCCGAAAGACTGCCTTACAATGCCGAACACATTTTCGATGTTGTCTTGGCTTAAATTTGCCGTTAAGAGATATTTAAAACCAAGAGAGCTACTCAAGTAGCAAAGAAGTGACAGCGTGCTTTTCAAAGTCACACGCAGCCCACAGGCAGTTCCTGGACTCAAAAACCCGCCACCATGCTCAGCAGCGTATTGTTACCACTCGGCCAGGAATTCAATGAAATTGTCGAGAAACTGCGCACTCGGCGAGTTTGGTCGGAGGCCTTTCGATGGTGTTCTAGATGTCATGACCAAAATCAGCTTCTCCATGAGATTTACAAGCTCTTCTGTAGGTTGGACTGCTCGGAATGTTTTGTTCAAGTGTTCTTTATAGAAAAAAGCCCCTTAAGGACTTCTTCACTGAACAACTGAAAAGCTAAGTTCACCCGCATTTTCTCAAAAGAATTTGGCTGAACGTGAGACTTGGTAATGCGTGGCATAACTTTCAGTGTTAGAGAATTCCGGTCCTCTTTCCAGGCTTCCTTAATTACATTGGCATGGGCATGACCAGTTGGAATTTGAAGACCTTTTGACACGAAAGCATTTCGCACACATTTGACCAAATGAGGAAAGTCCGAGATAAAGTGCAGGCTTCTTGTTGCGTCCACTGGATGGGGAACTTGGCACTTTATTTCTTTGATGGATGCTGCAGAGGTAAGAAAATTTTGTTACTTAGGGAAACTGAGCAGGCTCAACGGGATTAAATACAAGTGTCGTGATAAAAATTGGCCTACCTTTGATCCCAAACAGTTTCCATAAACTGCGATTGCAAGGAGCCCCATCACTGGTCCAGTAGTCGACGAAACGGCCAGACTTCTCAGCCAGAATTGTGGCCTCCAGAAGAATTTTCGAAAGAATGTTTGCCTTCACGTTTCCCTTGGAAGAGAAAACCCCTAGGATCTGGGTGCAGTTTTCTGGAAAAGGAAATAAAAGGGCTTTGTTAAGTGCAACAACTTTGCAAAGAAAAATGCTTGTGCAGCACAATTTAGTTCCAAAGTATAAAGTATCAAAAAGTGAAAACGATTATACTATCATCACATGCTCTACAGAGAACTCACCCTGCAAAGGTTGAAACATGATGGCAAGTCCGTGGTCACTCACTGTAGTATCGTTGCTTTCAGTAAATGGGCCGAGGTCTACAAAGCCGCTCAGTTCTCCAGAGGTCTTCACACTGATGTTCCCTGAGAGTTTTATTTCGTCGAACACAAGACCACCATGGCAGCTGTGTGCACCCATGCCTTCAGTCTTCTTCTTCAGTGCCTCTAAAACGCTAGAATTAACCCATATATGCCCAAACTTGATAAAATTAACAAAACTAATTAATTTCTCTGAAATGATTGCTTCTACGACCTCAAAAAACATAAGGCTTTCAATGAAAAAAAGTTCTTTCGAAACATGAAAAATGGTTTTCCAGCCATCCTATATGTAGGACACCAATGTTTGACACACTGCGAACAAGAAACATTGGGACCTATCTCGGTCATAATAAAGCTACCGCACACCCGATAACTGACGAACAACGGATAAAAATATCAGCAGCATCAAGAACAACTTGACTCGATATCACTTATGTTGTTTTTTTGTGGTATGGCGCTCAGCTACAAGCACGCGATATAGCCATTTTGTGAATGCAAGCACGTAGCTATTTGTACACCAGTGATCACCTAGACTTGCATGTGACGAGGACCGGGAATCATAAACACATCTCAGGTGGTGCTACCGTTTTTTACAGAAAAAACATTCGAGTTACACTGAAAAGTCTCAGCGTCTTACATGTAGGACACTGGGCTTATATGGGTTAAAGCCAAACGAACTCTTAAAACCGGCCATGTGTCGGTCTAAACAGGACTTGCTGGGCAGAGCCAGTATCTCATGCCTCCGCACGTGCTCATAAAGCTTGGGGCTCTTTATGCGCATGAGTATACACTCCAAAACCCAGAGTTGGTCGTACACCATGCCCCTGGTCGACTTTCTGGAGGCAGCATCAAAGCATGTTTTCACAGCAAGGCGTTGTTTGGGAGGCAGACCTTCGATCCTCTCATCCAAGGTTGAACTAGCTATATTCTGGTTCATTATCCTAAGATATTCCAGGCCTTCTGCGTGCCTTTGTCAGCTTTCTTTTCGTTCGGAACAACTCGAGCGACTTTCTGGCCAACCGCTGTTTTAAGCTTGTGCTGCGTTACTTTTTCAGCCTGTACATGTGATTCTGCACCAGCTTCCGAGTGTATTTACAGCACAAACAGGGTTTCCCGTCGGGGCTGGTCACCAGGCAGTTCTTTGCGAAGTGGGCTGCACCAAACTTCACGCACTGGCTACTTGCTACTGGCTCAATGCCACATCCTGGGCAAAGTTTCAGTCCATCGGCCTTCTTCAGCGCCTCCGCAGCGTCACACTCGTTATTTGCGGGCAGTTCATCTGTCTTAATGCCGCGGCAGAACACGGTGCAACGAAATGAGTTTTCCTGCGCCGCAGTGGCTTCTGTGCACGCTGAAATCGTAACGTGTTTCATAACACGCAAGTCGCCGGGTTCTGAGCTTGTGTGCCAGGCGAAACAGAGGGCTGTAGGCTCACTTGGCAAGACAACATTGCTGCACAATGGGGACGGCAAAATGATGTCCCCAAGCAGCTTGGGTGGCTGCGGCGTTTCCTCCGGGCAGACATCCATCTCAACGACTACATCAACGTCGGTGTTGGAAGCACTTCGTTTCGCCGGTGCGGCTTCGGTGTTACCGAAGTCTCTAGCTTTCCTTTTCTTCGGCACCTGCTTCGTGAAATACGAAGGAGCATCAGGAAATATAGTAGGGACGGCGTCCTCTGTAAGCAGCTGGACGTTCACGGTCAAGTTGCACAGTTTCTCCATTGATTACGTGCGTAAACTTTTTCCGGATAAATCGTTCATCAAAGTGGCGCGAACAGACAACACAGGTGTTATCTAAAACTTTGTCCTCCCGCTTGATATTTCTTGCCTATTCCTTAAAGCGAGCAGGGTCGGTTGGAGTACGGAACAACGATACCTTTTGTGTTGACGACTTGTATCCACCTTTACAAAGCGGCATGAAACACGTTCTTGCCTTTTTAGATGGCATTATGGCGCACACAACGGTTCAAAACGCTGCCTCACATCGTGTCTTGAGCACACAGGGAAGAAACAAGGAGCACGCTAACAACGCACGTGCTAACCACACCGAAGAAAGGTATACGTTTACACGCTCTCGACTGCTGCGCGAGCTGCTGCTGACAGCGCGCCACCGACACCCAGCGCCACCACCCGGCCGCCGTTCCACTCATCCAAACTGCTTTCAGCGGCGCCGGGGTAAGAGACGCCCGCTCCCGACACTAGGAAAACCTTCTAGCCTCTATATCCGTAGGGCAACACGTGAACCCTTCGCAGCTGTTCACTTTGTTTATGGTTCTGCTGTTGACCTCCGCTTTGAGAGTAAGTCGCGAAGGGTTAATAGGGCCTCGTTTACATCGCCTTCTTAACTGCCAACCTTCTTCGGTCTCAGTGCAAACCTTGACCGTGCTGTAAGAAAACTAATGACTGTGTGCTGAAAATTAGCCATTTAAAAGTATTGTTGAATGCCTACGGCTCCGTAAGGCAACACGTGAACCCTTCACTTTTGTTTATTGTTCTGCTGTTTATCATTAACTGTGTCTAAGCGCTTTGTAATGTGCAGGCTTTTAAAACACCCACTATTTGCACAATCAACAAGTTTTGATGGCTGGCGTGACCTTACGCTTATTCCACGAAATATATATGATGCATCAACTCCTTTCATCTGCACGAAATTCATGTTCATTTTTAAGCTGTTTCAACATATATCGTGGCTTCCTGGTAGCTAGGGTTCGATCTACATGTTCCTCAGACTCGGAATGTTTAAATTATTCTATTTTATTTGCATTTTTTTATTGTTCAGTCGCGCACAAGATAATTTTTCACTCACCACCATTGACGCCGGCGACAACATATCTGCGAAACGAGCTCTCTGACGTTGTCGAGGTAAAAAAAACAGACCTAGAATAACTGCCCACCTACATGACAACTCGCAGGCACCACCCTCGACTCATGGTGCAGCAGCAGCAACAGCAACCCGTACAGCGACAGCAGCACACAGTTGGACAGCAGCAGCAGCCATCGTGGGGAGGGTCCTCAGGTTCGCAAATCGGTCTTGCCCTGGATATGATTCACCAATCTATAGCTCAACTGCAGCAGCCGCACTGATCTATGACAACAATTTCGGCCGCTCCTGAAGGCACGCAGCAGTTTTAACGTGCATTGTAGCCGCATGGTATGCAGATGCACAAAAATAAAAATACCGCCTTGCATCCAGGCATCTATGGCACAGATGCGGAAGTTTTCAGCGATGTGTTTTAGTGTGGGTGATCCCAGTTCCAACTCTTTGTTTACGGCTCCATCTGCCGGATGCTCGTGCGTGCAATGAAGTGCTGAAAATAAAGCCGAGAGAAGACCCATGGTTCCTGCAGCACGGCCTTCAAATTTCCTCTAGAAAAACATGATTCGTAGTCGCCAAACAAGGTTTGTTGCTAGAGCCCGCGTTTAGACAACACGTCTTTGTCAGCACCACAATCGTTTTCCTTACTTATTTATGAGCGTCCTATCTCTGAACATTTCTGCTAAAAATGAAGATTTGCTGCCTATAATAAAGACTGTCTGGGTCAAGCTGTGGCTGAAGCACCATTCCTTGCTCGACGACTCTTCAGGCCTTCATATCCGCTGGAACTTGTTTGCCCTCGTTTTTATTTAGGGGTGGTAAACAGTGGCATAGTTACGGGGTGGCGCACCAGGCCGGCGCGTGCCCCCCCCCTTCCTCTCTACCCCAAAAACATTTGTATTTTCGCCCCCTCGGTGATAAACGATGGTCTCGAGTGTGTGCTCAGGGTTTGGGACAGGCTGACCCTTACATTGACATAAGATCTTGTCCTATACTCGGTAATTTACCCCTACAGGTGCCACTACACGCGATGGAGGCGGATCCGGGGTGTGTGTTGCCATAGAGTTTCCCAAAATTAACTAGAGGGGACTCTGGCGCTGCGATCATTCAGTGACCATGAGAATGATGGGTAGTACACACAATTGCCTAGTCTTCGTACTTGCGGGCGGCGACTCATACTTGCGGCTTCGTTTATTGCTGTGTTTCAGTTTTGTTTTGAAAGAAAGATTCACCCCTTTTGAACTTTGTGGCCGGATTCGGTAACAAATGGGTAGCTTCCAAACGCTCAGGAAGACCGGCAAAGAAATAAGGTGGTTAAGCTGCCAGCGCTGAACATTTGCTCATTTTTATTTCGTAAGAAAACAGCTTCAAGGCACACGAACCCACACGGAGCCAAAAGCAGTCCCGAAGTACGAAGATTAGGCAAATGTGTGTACTACCCATAGTTCCCATGCTCGCTGAGGCGCCTTGCGTTGCAGCTCCAATAGACACTAGCGCCAGAGTTTCTTCTAGTGTATATTAGGAAACTCTATGCGTGTTGCAGGCATGATTATGCTCGCAACTGGAATGCACTCGTATGCTGGAGTAAGCCTACGCCAGACATATGATCACTTCACGCAAACAGTGGGTGGCGCCAGGATTGCAAAAATAGCAATATATGTGGATGACATCTACCTTTGGGCCGGAAGGGGTTCCCCATCAGAAATACAACACACGCTGCAGTCGGCCATTGACACGACTTCTCGATACCTTGAAGAAAGAAAGCTCACTCTTTCCAGTGCCAAATCTGAGTTTATCGTCGTAACAAATGGGAAGCTTCCAAACGCTCAGGAAGACCGGCAACTGGTTACACTCTCCATACAAAATGACCCTATTCCCAGGAAGCCCTGCATCAAAGTGCTAGGCTTCTGGTTGCAAGATGACGGCAAGTCAAAGGAAGTGGCTCCGACATACAGTACAACAGTTGCAGCAAGTACACCGTCTTTTGAAACGCACAACACGAAAGTTGAGAGGCATCAAAGAACACCAACTCAGGCGCATGACCCTAGCTTTAGCCATTCCCCGCGTCATGTATCAATATCCATATAGTGACATCACCAAGACCCGAAAATCGAAGCTCGAGACCCTGCTTCGTCAGATTTCTTGCAGGATACTGGGTACCCCTCATTATGCAAAGTCTAATAGGGTTCAAGGAACTGCGATCCTACCAAAACTCGATGAGTTGGCCCAAATTCAACGTGAAGCACAATTAACGAAAGTTGAGAGGCATCAAAGAACACCAACCCAGGCGCATGACCCTAGCTTTAGCCATTCCCCGCGTCATGTATCAATATTCATATATTGACATCACCAAGACCCAAAAATCGAAGCTCGAGACCCTGCTTCGTCAGATTTCTTGCACGATACTGGGTACCCCTCACTATGCAGTCTGATAGGGTTCAAGGAACTGCGATCCTACCAAAACTCGAAGAGTTGGCCCAAATTCACCGTGAAGCACAATTCACGCGCCTCAACCATTCCGCACAAGGATACGCCCTGCTTCGTGAATTAGGCTACGACATATCTGCACCTGTCGCATTTGAAGCGACCCGGCCCCCTTGGGCGACGCTCGACCAGATCACCGTCGAACCAGTTCCGCGGCACATCAATCGAGATAACTAAACAGGACGACATAAATCACGAGTACAACATCTTCAAGATACCACAGGAGAGAGGATCTTGTACACGTATGCATCTCCGTCTCATACCGGCGAGGGCTTTCGAACGGGAATAGCTTCCGATGGACTACCACTGTCATGGGGCTTCCGTTACAATATTAGTACGTGATGCATTGCAGAAATCACGGCCATAGTAGAAGCAGTTGCCATGTTCAATCCAAATGCCCATAATTTACTGATACGCGCAGATAGCCAAGCTGCCTGTCGAGCCCTCGCGACAGGTGACATTCCAGACGCGCATTACAACAAACTTACGAAGCACTTAGCTGACCACCCTTCGTTACGTGTTTGTATACAGTGGATACCTGGTCACTCGGGGATCAGAGGGAATGAAGTGGCACACGCCATGTCCTGCGTGAATCTCCCAGGCCCTCCTCTGTGGTGGCCGCATTCACTGAAACGCACCGAATTACTTGCTATGCCACGTTTAGAGAGGCGCAAACGATTAGATGAGATGTGCAACAATCGCAGGGTTTATCCCGATCCTCCTCATTTCATGACGAGACGCGAGGCATCCCTGATAAGGCGTGCCCAAACTCACTCTTTAATGACACCACACATTCAACACTACATACAAGGAAAAGACGGATCATCTGCTTGCATGTCATGTGGTGGCTTTCCGGATAATGCTCACGTTCTGTGGGATTGTCCGGGTGGTCACGCAGCCTTGGCTGAGAGCCTCAAGCACATACCTATAAACCTTATACCTGCGACCCTGGAGGAGTGGCTGGCGGACTCCTCGCCAGACATCATGAAGACACTGCTCCAGCATTTGCAACTTCTAGAACTGTCTGATGGATAGGTTTTTTTTAGTTGGCCCGGACCGGATTTTTTTATTTTTAAATAAATTTGTTCTCTATGTCTAGACTTTCTTATAGACTATCTTATCTTAGACATGTGGGCACCATCACCTTGAGCTGTAGAGGAGCAGGAGCATACAACTTTATTAAAAGAAAGAAATTTCATGGGTTTCGAGCTAGCCGATTGTCTGCGGCGACCTCTTGTGCCCACGCAATCACTGCTTTCAGCAGTTTTTTGTCGGGGGACCGTATTAAGGTCTCCCATGTCGTTTCGGAGGGAGCTGGCAGAAACTCTCGGGATGGGGGAAGGCCCTCGCATTCCCAGAGGATGCGACTTTGGTTTTCTATGACATTTTTGTCACAATTTTTGCATGTTGAGTCAACCTCTCCACCTGTGAATATCGCTAAGCGGTGAGGAGTGGTTAGGCTGTTCGTTTGAATTCGGAAAAGGATAGTGGTCTGCGCTCTTGCGAGGTTGCTGTGTGGTATGGGATATAATCTCCTGTCATCTTTATACATATTCGTAAGTTTGTTATAGGAGGTGACTGGCTCTCCTATCGGGGAGCCCGATTCCAATGAAAGCGCGACCCCGTTCACTAACCCTCTGGCCACTTTATCCGCTTCCTCGTTACCGAGTGTGATGTGAATTATTATGCAATGAAACAACGGATGCTCTAATTCTGCCGTTTTCGTATGCGTCAACACGGAGGCACTGAAACTCCTCTGTGGAAGTCTGTAGACCGCAAGCGAAGGGCATCTATCTGTGGTCATGCGCTTCCAAGTGTAGCGCCTCCTCAATTTTATCAATTTCAGCCAGATGAGCCCGATTCAGCCATTCACCGCCCTCTCAATTAACCCTTTCCTGCTCTCACCCATCGTCTAGCCTTCGCATGTGCTTTGCGGTCATGGGGAAGAGAGCACGTCATGCAGTGCCTCACGACGGGATTGATATAGCGTGGTTTTTCGTTCAGTTGTGTACAGATTTGTGGGATGCTGTCTTGCATTCCTCGTGACCACAATGTTGGGGATAGCGCTGGCTCTGTAAGGGATGAGATGTTTTCACGTAGTGGGTCATGGTTCATTGCGCTACGCGGGCAACCAATAGGGACGCGTCACAGTGACGCCATGACGCGATCCCACTGCTCAGCTCAGCTCCGTACGCGTCACGGCGACGCCATGTACGGCGCTGAGCTCCGCACCACGCACACGCAAATACCAGCATCACGTGTCACCAGTCGCAAGCAAGCTCTCTAGTCTTCAAAAACTTCAAGGGTAGCCGTCACACTGCGTGCTCTCTTGATAGCCTGCAGCACTTCCTTAAAAATTGTAGTGTTTTAATCATGCACATGAAATTACGTAAATCCACGCTTTGAATAAATTGCGTTTTTGTCGACGCATAATGCTTGCTCTCCTGCCTTATGTTTTACCAGCAGGTTGTAGGATCGAATCCCAGCCACGGTGGTCGCATTTTCGATTAAAGCTAAAATGCTTAATTAAGGCCCGCGTGCTTTGATTTAGTTCTGCGTTGAAGAACTCCAGAAAGTCGAATATTCCGGGGCCCTCCACTACGGCGTCTCTCACATTCATATAGTGGTTTAGGGACGATAAACTCAAACAACTGTTCTTATTGTGTTTTTTTTCCTTCACCAAGAGTTGCGTCATGAACCAACCAGTCTAACATATTTTATTACGACACTTAAGATGACCGAATTCGATCTCCATAATGCAAAACTGACTTTTCTTTAGTAGAATCTCTCCGAACAAATTTCGATACTCTGGATAGCGAGGACGTCGAGTTTTATAATGCGCCGTCCACTTTGCCAAGGTAAAAAGGACCCTTGTCACGAATAGTTACAGCCTACACAATTGGCCGAAATCTTTGCAAATGAGCAGATAATGTTTTATTTCACAATGCCGGTAGTCATCCTGAAGTCGTGCAAGTGCAAAACGTATAGATGGGTGCTTTTTAACGTCATCATGCTTCCACGAAAAATTCAACCAAGGATGATGATGATGATGAATCCACAGACATGGCTCGTACCCACTCAGGGGGATTGGCCAAGAATCGATGACTTAATTAGGTAAGTTTTTTTTTTTAAATATCGAAACCACCCACCAGAAAAAAGAATGAAAAAAATAAAGACACCCTAGTCAGAATGAATGGAGTGCAATAGTTGTTTGTCACTCGTGCAGATAAGACAACTATTCATTACCTTGAATAAGAATCAGGATAGTTAAACAATGCTCTTGTGTTCGTTGGAATTATTATTTTTTTGCATGATTAATAATCACGCAATTAAAAGCTTAATTCTTTTACTTTCATTCAGGTACTTGCAAACTGCGTAGAAAACGTTCTCGTGGCTGAAGCCCAGATCGTAAGCACCGAAGGAAAGTATGTTTTCTGTAGATAAGTTCAACCGCAGGCTAGCGAATGGGAGGGCTAAGAATGTTTTCCTAAGCAATTTGTATCGGCGACATGATAAAAAATAGTGTTCTATTGTTTCCAATTCTGAACAAAAGTTGCATAGTGGTGATATCGCCAGACCAGCCCTATGTGAATAGAAATTTAACGGGGGGACACGACATCGAAATCTCGTTATTATGGTTTCCAACTGTTTTGTAGGACACCAGTGACTTTTCCATGGAAATCTTAAGTGAGTAAATTCTGGTGTTGACAATATTGCTTCCTTAGCGTCTGCGCTGAGCGCAAGCTTTCTGTATCTTGTCGCCGTTATAGTGGCCACTTCGGGAAGGACTGATAGTACTGGCCCTTCCAATGCTGCTCGTGCTAGAGAGTCGGCGATTTCATTTACTTCTAAGCCGCAATGACCGGGTACCCATACTAATTTCAGTAGTTGCAGCTGAGGAGGAACTAGCATAAGGAGCGTCTTTAAGGCCATCGATTTTGTTGACGCCGTAATCGACGTACATACTGACAGGAAATCCGTTATTATGATCGCATTAGCGGCATTCAAAGGTAGCTTTCGCAGCGCTAGAACTATTGCCAACAGCTCAGCTTCAAAAACTGGGGTGAAATCCGGTAATCTTAATGAAAAAGACCAGTCAAGCGAATGTGAGTATATACCTACACCTGTCTTTTCATCCAATACTGAAGCATCTGTGGCTATAATGTTATTTGTTTCCGCGTGTGCAAGATAATCCTGCAGTCGGCTATTTAATACCCTATAGGATTGTAATTTGGGCTTAGAGGGAAAAACGTCATCGAATTCAATCTTAAGAATTTGATTTGTATCCTGCGCAGCAATCACATCTCGAATTTTTACATTTAACCTATCTAGTTGTTTCTGGACAAAAACAATTTGAGGTGTTCGAAAGCGTGGCCAATGGGCAAGAAAAAAGCTGTCTGGGTCATTTATAAAATCATACTCAGATCGTCTTGGCACATAGCTATAAAATTTCAGAAACGTCTGAACCGTTAGGATACGAAAACGGCAAGGCAATGTAGGTAATCGTGCTTCCTGATACAAAACATTGTTTCTTAAAAACCTCGGTAGTCCTAGACACAATCTCAAGGCTTCTCGTTCCAGCATGACCAGAGGCTTTATTTTATAGGCAGGGCCACCTGAGAACAATACGCACCCGAATTCTAGGATTGGTCGCATATACATTTTATAGATCATCACCATTGTGCTTTTGCGTAGACCATATCGGCGGCTGCTCAGTCTACGAAGAATTCCTAAGGCGCGTTGTGCTTTAGATGCCATGCTTTCTATGTGAGGAGTCCAGTTTAGGTTGGCATTATAAGTTACTCCCAAATATTTAAGAGATTCCACCTGTGGAATGGGCTCTTGTTTATAACATATTGAAATTGAGATGGGATCGGATAACGGGAATATCAATACTGCACTCTTATTTACATTTAAGGTCATGCAGACTGCATCTAGCCATCTCTCCAGCATATTGACATATCTCTGTAGCGTTTGATATAAAGAATATATGTCACTATGTGCCGTGAAAAATGCAATATCGTCAGCATATACAAACACCTTCACGTCCTGGCAATGCGGTATAGTGCTCATTAGGATGTTAAATAGAACTGGCGATAAAGAGCGCCTTGGGGGACACCACGTGTTTGTTTGCACTTTGACGATGCGCAACCATCCTTAAAGCAATAAAACTCCCTTCCTCTCCAAAATTCCCTCACCCACGCCAATATATATTTTGGGAGATTGTGGCTCTCTAATATGTCTAATAATACTGAATGTTCTACACTATCGTATGCCTTAGCTATATCCAATGTCACTAGTGCCACATGTTGTCTTTTTTTGCGAGCAAGCTGAATGCGGCTTTCTAAATCTGCGTGTGCACACCAGATTGAACAATCTGTTCTGAAGCCAATTTTGACAAGGAGTTGACTAAACTTCAGCTTCATCATTTGTTGTGAGGAGTTTCTCATCCTGTGACATGCACTTTCGTCATTCTTCACAAGTTCTCAATGTAACCTAGAAAGGAAGCACAATTTTTCTTACTAGAAATTTGTCTTAGCTACAGTGCCGCAATTCATTGGGCACTTGCTGCCCCAGTCACAACAGAACTTTGAATAACAGTGTTGAGAAATTTGTGCACCGTGAAAGAAAACAAAGAAACATAAAACTAACATTGAATAAGGCACGAGCAACATTTTTTATGGCAGACTTATTTTGGAGTTTATTATTATGCTTTCCTAAACACCCATGAATATCTTCTTTATAACATCAGGCAACGCTGTGTATGTTACAAATGTTTTTTTTATTTCACACTGTACACCCATTTGAACAAAAGTGAGCGCCCAACGCATTTGATACTTGTTTACACTGGATAAACCAGTCCGTGCGACTGCACCACGTTACTGCGTGATACACTTGATACGTTCACCACGTTAGAGCAAATCTCATGCCATACTTTTACATCTCAGAGTATAGCAGTTGCTTTAGTGGTCTACACCTTGCTGTTGGACAACGAATGAAGTGCCATGATTTAATGATGAAGGGTCACGATGCATTGCTGCACCCGCCACCTAACCACGTGCCGAAGTCCTCAGGAGAAGACCAGAAGTCGCATCGTGCTAAAGTGTGTTAAGTGCGAATCGCTTAAGCGGACCAGTCTCTCGTATGCTGTCGGCCACCGAATCGGCCACTGAACCGTGGCCGATTCGGTGGCCGTCTCCACCTCCGAGAGCGCGGCGTTGACATTATCAACACAAGAAAAACAACCGGAGTGTTCATGGAGGGATTCCCTGACCACATTCAACGACTATACACAACAGTACAGACGAAACAGATGCAAATACCCACCACCACACAAAAAATTGAAGAAAAGACAGGCCGCAATTCCGAGATAATTACAAACAAATACGTACCCCAGCCCTGCGATCCTACGCCTGTGTTATTCAGGCCTAAGCCCGACGGACGCTTGTGAAGTGAGCGGGGAAAGTGCCACATCGCGGCACATTCTTTGGGGGTGTGCCCGAGAAGCTAATATCGCTGCCGCCGCTCCCTTCGCGCGCGACGCATGTCAGGCAGGGACAAACTCTGAGACAATCACTCTCCTCCATATCCTCTCCAAAGTGTCCAGCCCTCCTCTCCCAAGTGTTCATAAGGCTTTTTTTTAAATCCTCTCCCCAACGTCCACGGTGTGGCCACTGGCCCTATACCTCGCCTCGCGTCACTTTCCTATCAAGAATGCTATGTAACTCTGATAACACGTACGATGTTTGTGGTGACCTGAGAGCCGAGAGGCGGGGGAGGAGGGTGCGCGGCGCGGCGGCTTGGTTAGAAGAATGGCGATGCTTTCCTAAAAATATCCAGGGACTTTAGGGCCGTCCGGCAAGCCTAAGTTGCCGCCTGGGTCCAAGGACTTCAAGCGGTCTCCTGAAGCACCACCATCCTAATCGACGAAGGGGGAAATTACAGAAGTTAATCCTCTCTTCGCCCATCTCGCACGAACGAAATTACCGGATTTAAAATAAAATTTCTTTATTCACTTGTTGGACAGCACTTGTACCACCTACTTACTAGAGTTTTCGTGTCTTTTTTTTTTGGGGGGGGGGGGGGGTGCTGATCTTGATGAGTTTGTACCAAGTAGCCCAATTTGCTACTTGCCCCGTCACGATGGTCTAGTGACTAAGGTACTCGGCTGCTGACCCACAGGTCGCGGGATAAAATCCCGGTGGCGGTGGCTGCATTTCCGATGGAGGCGGAAATGTTGTAGGCCCGTGTGCTCCGATTTGGCTGCGCGTTAAAGAACCCCAAAAGGTCTGAATTCCCGGATCCACTACACATCTCTCCTAATCATATGGTGGTTTTGAGACGTTAAACCCCACATACCATGATCATCAATTTGCTACTTAACTCTAGCATTGCAACCATGAACTAAGCAACGACCGCGCCTTATTCAAAATGTTTGTAGAGAAATATTTCAAGTGGACGAGCCACTCGTCCCAAACGGTTTGGGCAAACAGTCTGGCAAGGACGAACTGGGCTCATTCAAAATTATTAAGGGGTTAAGCAAGCTATCCAGGAATGCGATATCACGACCTAACAGTGATTACTTCGGCTAGCTAGTCGTTGTGTCATTATCACTGGTGGCACAAAAATAGACACATGTTAAAGAGAGAGGCGCTAGCCTCTTTTTAGCAACTGTCCCTTTTGTTTATAGGCAGTATTTCTTCTGCTAGTAAGTAACAAATTAGCACTTCATATAAAGGGAATAGTTGTTACAAGAAGTGTAACTCAGATGTGTAGGCAAAACAACAAGTTCAAGTAAAATAACAAGTCACTTTTTTACACGTTCCCTTCTTTCAGTCTTCGCCGCAGCGTAGCGCCGTCCACACACGCTCGCTTGCAGGCTTCATCAGAGGAGAACCGGTTGGAGCCGATGAGGCAGCGGTGTGTCAGCAGAGTTGCCGCCGACGCGCGGACGCATCGCACGTGACCGTCAGCGCCGGGCGACACGTCGGCAAAGAACGGGAACCGCAGGACATCGGAGTCACACGTGACTCCGTCTCCGGGTCCCCTACACTTTCCCTGGCGATCGCTATCACCCAGAAGCTGGGGCGATGAGCAGTGATCCACACATTCGTCCAGGCTCCCGAAGATGTCGCTGTCGTCGGAGCTTGGGCATCGGCCCTTGGGAAAGTCCCACGGCCGACATCGCTGACCATCGAAAACCCACCAACTGGACTTGACATCTTCTCTATTCGAAAGAAAAAATATGCACAGAAGCAAAGAAGGTGCCAACTGGTAAACTTGTGAAGACAGGTGAACACAGCACATCATAATTAGCACAAAATATATGCATGCGCGATAAGGCTGTCCTTTGTTTTCCTCGGGCCGGCTGTCATCCAACCATCTAATGCACAAAAGCGCTCGAAAGCGCAGCCGCCATCTACTTATAGGACAAGTAATCATTCATGTTCCATCCGTGTCTAGAGCTGTACCATGTTCCATCCTAATTTCTTCTATTTATTCACCAATTCCAAAGATCATCATGAAGCCTTTGCAGGAGGGGCCATACAAGCAGCGCACGAAGCTATAACAGAAAAATGACAATCAGGCCGATGAGAAAAACAAAGGCAAAGAATGCAAGACTGAGTACGATAATTGAAATCATGGAACAGATGTTTATATTTCGTGTTCTAAGTCATTCGTATCGAAAACAGAGGAGGATGGAGCAATTCAACCTTACCGACTCGTAGGAAGAAAGTTCTCCTTGATTACTTGCATTAAATAGTCAGTAGACAATCAGAGCCCACCCTTGTGATTTCTTTATTTTATGTTGGCAGTCTTAATATCAAATTCAGTAACATTTTAGCACCTGTACAGTGAAGTGCCTCTTTTAAACACCCAATTATGCAGTACACCTTCCCAAAGAAGTAATTTTAGCCCCGCCGCAGTGGTCTAGTGCCAAAGGTACTCGGCTGCTGACCCACAGGTCACGGGATCGAATCCCGGCTGCGGCGGCTGCATTTCCGATGGAGGCGGAGATGATGTAGGCCCGTGTGGTCAGGTTTGGATGCACGTTAAGAAACCCCAGGTGGTCAAAATTTCCGGAGCCCTCTACTACCGTATCTCACATAATCATATGGTGGTTTTGGGACGTTACCAATCAATCAATCAAACAAGTAATTTTGAATAATACATGTCTAAAACACGTCTTCTGCAACGATGTAGAGGTAAGTACGAATGATCCTGACATCGAACGGTGTTATACACCACTTCGCTGTGTGCAGCTTGAATGCTATAGAATTCATAACAACCATATCATTTTTTTTTTGTTTCCGCTTTCGCGACTAATTTTCTTCATCGCAAATGGTGCATGTAACGCTAGATGAGGCCAAAAAGAATCCACCAAGTTGTTTGTTAACTGGCAGTGGTGGGTTATCGGCTCTCTTTGGTAATTTTGTACTAAGGCACGCACCTGTTACACCAGGAGAATAGGGTATTCTCGAAGCAGGCATCTGATGTCCACGTGGGTGTGGACACATTTCTTCTCGCACTCACTGCGCGAGGTGAACCTGTTCGGTGAGTGATTGCAGACGTGCACGTCGTCCACCAGAGTGCGCACACACGAACGCGTCGTGTGGCGGTAGTAGGCCTCGTGCAGGAACGTCAAACAATACGTGTAGAAGGCCAGGCCACACTTGTGCTTTGTCTGCGAAAGGTACAAGACAACGTTTTTTTTTGTTCGAGTATTCTTTTCGCTCCTGCTAGAATGAGACCGATGTTTACGAAGCATCCACAAACAAAGTTTATTGGGAACACCTAATGCAACACAACAATCGATACAATTTAGGGTTCGACCATCGATCTGGGGCTCTTTAACGTGCACCAACATCGCACAGTACACCAACTATTACTACTTTGTCTCCATCAAATGCCACCATCTTAGCCTGGATCAAACCTGCAACATTCGGGTCCGTAGCCGAGCACTGTAACCGCTTGCGGTGCACGAAAGCACACAGGCGTCCCCTAACCATCACTTTCTACAAGTACGGATGTCTCGCCTAGAATTCATGTAATGCGTCTTGGTGTACTAGTTAGTACATGGTCACTGAAATACAAGAACCATTGAAAAAACATGGCGTAACCCCTATTAAAAAAAGCGTGCTTCAACCTTTCCTGTTCAATCGACTTCATCTACCTTGGTTGCACGTCGTTTTGTATTTCGGTAAACTATAACCAATTATATAATATCTCCTGTAAGTAATCGCATGCATTATCATTCTACGCCTGCTACAAGACAAAGGATTCCACTCAGCAACCAGCCCTGTCGAAAGACACTGACGGACCATAGACGACTGACCATAGACCCTCTTACTTTGGCTGTCTCGACGTTTCTGTGGCTTTTATTTTTCTAGGCGATTGGTCGTTTTAGTTTATTGAACATAAATAATAAAGGACGCGGCTGTGAAGGTGGGCAGCGTTGCAGTAAACTTACCGGTCTGCGTATCGGTGCCGACAAGATGTTCCGCCTCGAATGGACACCTTCTTCCCGTGATAATGCCGTGGGACGTTGCGAGCTGCGACGCTTCGTGTTCAAGGGCTGCCGTGGCAGAGACGCAGAAGTTTGAGTCGGTGCTACGGTACTATTCATTGCTCTGGTTGTATTTTCCTCACTTGATGGTGGTTGCGTGACTTTCATGATCAGTGCGGTGGTTTTTTCTTGCACGTCAGATGGAACCGTTACATTATCGTCTAGACCGCCCAAGGTCATCCATTCGTAGAGGACCGCTCTTTCCTTGGCACTGGATGACGACTCACCTGTGGCCACTGTAGTCCGCAAGAGGTATGTGGTTCTCTGCACCGACGCGTTGCCCTCGACTAGCGATACAACCATGGGAAGGTTCGGGTCTACCAAGAGCTGCGCCCAATGGTTGCGGGAAAGCACGGTCCATCGCATGTCCACCACGACCGCGGTGATGCAGGCCACCAGCACCGCAACCAAGAACATCATCAGCGCGTACCGTTGGCAGGGACCCACATCAGTGCACCTCTGCCGGTCTTCGGCTGTGGAGCCGACGCGGTGTGACAGCGACGCCTGGTCGAACTCGTAACCAAACGTGGACTGCGAGAAGAGGCGGCTCATGCTGTGCGGGCTGCAGCGGTCTTCGCTCGAATACACCGGCGACAATCTGCGCACGTCGTGGAAGCTGCTGATGACGCTGCTGTGTTGGGGGCTGGCTGGTCCCGACGAAGCAGAAGAAGAAGAAAACGGCCGACGGAGACGTACGCGGCCGGCGGGGACATCGACCAGCCCGAACACGCGGGTTGGCGCGTAGCGCCGAAAGAAAAGCACACAACCGCACTCCACGGCTACCTAACACACACTGGTTTTATTTTACAGTCGCCTTAAAATCCCGGATGCCAGAGCGGCGCCCCCTGGCATCCTCACATGTCAAATCGAAGCCGAAACCCCAGAACACAACAACCATCCCCTCCTCGAAAAAAGCACACCTATATACTGTTTATATTTATACATGCTCGATACCAACATATTTTACAAGGTATGTACATTAATTAGAACACATGAAATTCAGAGCACGGCACACTGAACTCACACACTACGAGTCCTGAAAATGCACTGAAATATGTACATTGGAAGTCCTGAAAATTCACTAAAAAATTCTATACAACTCAGTACAATATAGATTTGTAGTCCTACGTGACGTAGTCGTCGAACCGACGCGGCTTTTGCCGCTTCCGCTTAGGGCGGGCCCTTTTGGGTGTAGAATCAGGTGCAAAAGCAGAAGATTGTGAAGGCTCTGAACGAGCGTTAAAATTTTGGGTCTCATCAGAGCTCGCAGCATGAGCTCCGGAAGAATTTTGCGGGCCGGAGTCTGGTTCAACGGTATCAGCCGTATTTGAAGGTTCGAAGTGAACAGTATGACTTGGTGTACTTGAACCAGCGACACCGACTGGTAACTCCTCCCCCCTTGAAGAAATGCCTGTACATGGAGGCCACAGGTAATAATCTGATGCATAGTTGAAAGGCGTGGACGGAACGTGATGAGGAAGACTTTTAGGTGTTGAAGGCGAATCCGTATGAAAAATAACAAGGCGCGAAGAATTCCAGATGTTACCATCACTTAAGCGAAAAGAAGTGGGGCTAACCTGACCCAAGACTTTGTAAGGACCGTGATACTTGGGCCGCTTGCCTGGCACACGAACCTTGACTAAATCGCCAGTGCGAACTTTGGACTGCTTTGCACCTCGACGGGTGTCGACATACTTTCTCATTGCTTGTTGACGAGAAAAAATCCTGGTGCGGATTTGATCAGAAGAAGACACTGGTATGTTACGAGGCAAAGAGACTATGTCGAGAGCAACTCGCGGTTGCCTACCGTGGAGAAGTTGAGCAGGAGACACTCCAGTGGTGCCTTGTGGTGTGAACCTGTACGAAGCTAAACATTCCGTCAAGACTTGCTTGAGGGGACGGTGCTCTAATTGGGCGATCTGGATATGTTCCTTCAGAACGCGATTAAAGCGCTCGATTTGGCCATTTGATTGGGGATAGAAAACTGATGACCTCAAGTGCTGAATTCCTCGTTGTGAAAGAAAAGCCTCGAAATGTTGGGACTGAAACTGTGGACCATTGTCCGTAACTATGGCATCAGGAAAACCTTCCCGGCTGAAGATTGAAGACAGAAACTCAATGATGACCTCAGAAGTAACCGTATGTGTGAAACAAATTTCTGGCCATTTGGAATGGTAGTCGATGAGAGAAACAATGAACCGGGCATTTTGCGGAACATTATGCAAAGGACCGATGATGTCCATGCCGAGTTTCTGCCAAGGCCGATCAGGCCACTGGACTGGCTGCAACGGAGAAAATGCAGGTTTGGCAGACTTGTCAGCTGCCTGACATATATGGCAGTTGTAAACTGCATGCTCGACCTGCTTGTCTAAGGCTGGCCACCAGTACCTGTCTCGGAGATTCTGTTTGGTGCGGACAATGCCAGGATGGGCCTCATGGGCAAGCTGTATTAGCTTGTTACGGAAAGAAGCAGGGGGAATCACGCGTTCATCGCGGAAAAGCAAGTCCTCGACACAAGACAGGTTCCTGTCGGACTGTGAAGTAAGGCAAGAATTCAGAAGCAAGAGCACCTTTGGAAGGCCATCCTTCACGTAAATATTTGAGAACTTGAGACAAAGTGGAATCTGCAGCTGTAGCTGCCTGAAGCTCAGCTTTAGTAATGCAGGAAGTAACTAATGAAACAACTTCCTCATCCCACTCTTCAGTAACCGGTATCTGAAGAGGAAGGCGCGACAGTGCATCAGCAACCACGTTATTAGAACCCTTACAATATTGAACACTGAAATTATAATACATGAGTTTGGCACACCAACGGGAAATACGAATGGGGCGGCGGCCTTCGGATCCTGCAGAAAGAAGAGCAACTAGTGCTTGGTGATCTGTACGTAATGTGAAGTGCCGGCCCCACAAGTAAACATGCCATTTCTCACAGGCAAAAAGACAAGCGAGAGCTTCACGCTCTCCTACTGAATATCTGCGTTCAGCAGGGGTCAATGTACGAGATGCAAAAGCAATAGTGATCAGCTGATCATCTCTGAGTTGTTGAAACACTGCTCCTAGTTCAACATCGGACGCGTCCGTCGTGATGACGATGGGAAGCTTCTCATTGAAAATACTAACAGCTGGCTTTGAGGCCAGTATTGACTTTACTCGAATGAAGCTCTGCTCAGCTTCAGCTGACCAGTTAAAAGGCTGTGCTTGACGAAGTAGAGTACGCAGTGGTTCAACAACATCAGCATAGTGGGGAACAAATTTGGCATAATAACCCACAAGACCTAAAAAAGATTGCAAGGTTTTAACATCAGTAGGCCGTGGGGCGTTGACAATGGCCTGAACTTTAGATTCAACAGGTGTCAAGCCGCTGGAACTGACATTATGTCCTAGAAATTGTAACTCATTCACAGAAAAAAATGCACTTGTTATTAAGTTTCATACCACATTCACTGATGCGGTTGAGAACAGTATGCAAGTTAGCATCGTGCTCTTCGCGAGTACGTCCCCATACCAAAATATACTCCAAGTAACACAGGACACCATTACAACCCTTAAGAATAATTGACATCATTTTCTGAAACACTGCAGGGGCAGATGCAAGCCCAAAACACACGCGGCGAAACCGAAACAAGCCTTCGTGCGATACAAATGTGGTCAAGTCTCTACTGCACTCAGAAAGTTCAACTTGGTGATAAGCGGACGCGAGGTCCAGCTTGGAGAAACACACCGCTCCGGAGAGCTGATGAAGCAGTTCTTCAATGTGAGGAAGTGGGAAACCCGTCTACGACGATCGCTTTGTTTGGTTCTCGTAAGTCGACGCATAGTCGAAGGGATCCATCTTTTTTCTTGACGACGACCAGTGGAGAAACCCAGTCAGAAGCAGAGACAGGCTCGATGATTCCGCTGGCTTGAAGGCGAGACAGTTCCGCAGAGACTTGCTCACGGAGAAGAAGAGGAATGCGGCGCAGCTTGGCACGCACAGGGCACACACCTGGTCGACGCATCACTTTATGCACAAAACCACGCACACAACCCAGTTCACGGGTGAACAGGTGATGGAATTCAGAAGGCGCGTTGGCCGGAAGATCATCTGGGACGTCGACTTGAGCACACGTCATAGACGCACCAACGATGTTGATGGACAAAGCCCTGATGGCATCACGTCCCAAAAGTGAGCTGCCATTGGCTGTTACATAAAAAGTAATGGAAGCAGTGCGACTGCAATAGGAGACCTGAGCTGTAAATTGACCTAAATTATCAATCGTTTCCTTGGAATATGTTTGTAGAACGACGTGTGAAGGCAAAAGCCGAATGTTGGAAAAATGACTATGAAAGTCAGCGGCACTGATTAAAGAGACTGAGGCACCAGTGTCCACGAGAAATGACAAGGGCACATGGCCCACTGAAACTATGATGCTGGGCTCGGGCGTAGTGTGGAGGCCATCCACATTTAAAACAGTGACCGTATTGGTTTGTGCAGTGCTCGAAGGAGCGGACGAAGAAACTGGTTCCGGAAGATTTGCTGGACGGGAATTGCATACGGACTGAAAATGTCCGATTTTTCCGCACGCAAGACAAGTGCGGTTTCTCGCGGGACACTGCGCAAAATTGGCTAAATGCCGAGCCGATCCACAACGAAAGCAATGCGTGGTTGCGCTTGGAGAAGAAAATTGCGAACGCGAATTAGAAGCTCGGTGCTGTTCTTGAAAACCCGAATTTGGCGGAATGGGGTCGCCATATTGTCGGCTTCCTCGCCCCCGCGACGCAGAGAGGTCGCCGTGGAAGAACTGTGCAGGCTGGCGTCCATGTTGGCCGCCGCGCCGAGACGAAGGTGAAGGGCCGCCATGTTGACGCGTCCCGTGAAACGAGCCGCCGCCTTGGCCCCCCGCAGCAGAAAGTTGCTGCACTGAATGCGGAGCGAATTGCTCCAACTGGGAGCGAATAAGCTCGTCCTCTCGCGCAATCGAGAGGGCTTCGGATAATGAAATCGAGGAGCCCTTCTGAAGCATGCGGCAGCGGACGTTTTGCGAGGCTACCCCGATGAAAAGCTGATGGCGGATCATATCGTCCTCGAGCGCGCCGAAGCCGCAAGACGCGGCGAGCGTTCGAAGAGAAGTAATGAACTCGGCGACTGGCTCACCAGGCAATTGTCGCCTTTCTTGGAATTTCACGCGTGCGAGATAATCGCACGAGACATCTTTAAAATGCTCATCGAAAAGAGCGACTGCAGTCTTGAAGGCATCGCCCGACGCTGGCGTCGGCGACGCGTTGGTGGCTTCCAAAGTATAGAAAAGCTTTAACCCGGCAGGGCCCAACGCGTTGAGCAGCAGGGCCTTGCGACGCTCGGGCTTGCTGGCGTCCTCCCCGACCGCGTCTGCGTACGCCTGAAATACCAACTTCCAGTCCGCCCACGGAAGTGGCGGGTCTCCGGGCGAATGAAGAAATAGCGGAGGTGGAATAGGAGACGCCATTTCAAGCAAGAAGAATG
>WOVY01015306.1:0-77823 GCA_013436015.1 Rhipicephalus annulatus
CGGACGCATGGACGGACAGACCGACAGACTGGCAGACAGACAGACAGGTAGAGGAAGCGTAAAGCGGCTATGTGCCACAGGGTATGCGAGATGGCGGTACTTTGCGTGTTCTCAAATGAACGCACGGATGGACGCTTGGACGAACAGACAGACAGACTGGCAGACAGACGGACAGGTAGACGGACGTGTAAAGCGTGTATGTGCCTAGGGTTAACGAGATGGCGGTACTCAGAGTGTTCTCTAGATTGACGCACGAACGAACGCATGGACGGCCAGACAGACAGATAGACTGGCAGACAGAGGACAGTAGACGGGGTGTAAAGCGGGTATGTGCCACAGGGTTTCCGAGATGGCGGTACTCAGAGTGTTCTTAAATTGACGCATGAACGGACGCATGGATGGACAGACAGACAGACTGGCAGATAGACGGACAGTAGACGGACGCGTAAAGCGGGTATGTGTCACAGGGTATACGACGCACGAGATGGCGGGTACTCAGAGTGTTCTCTAGATCGCGGCACGGACAGACGCACGGACGGACAGACAGACAGACTAGCAGACGCACGTACAGACGACAGGCTGCTAGACAGACGGAAAGGTAGACGGACGCGCAAAGCGGTAATTGCCACAGGGTATACGAGATGCGAGATGGCGGTACTTTAAGCGTTCTCTAGATGGACGCACGGACGGACGCACGAATAGACAGACAGACTACCAGACGGTCGGACAGGTAGACGGACGCGTAAAGCTGGTATGTGCCACAGGGTATGCGACGCGCGAATGGCGGTACTCAGAGTGTTCTCTAGATTGATGCACGAATGGACGCATGGACGGACAGACACAAAGACTGGAACAGACGGACAGGTAGAGGGATGCGTAAAGCGGGCATGTGCCACAGGGTATGTGAGATGGCGGTACTTTGAGTGTTCTCTAGATGAACGCAAGGACGGACGCATGGACAGACTGACAGACATTTTAGCAGACGACGGACAGGTAGACGGGACGCGTAATGCGGTATTTGCCGCCGGGTATACGAGATGCGAGATGGCGGTACTTTAAGTTCTCTAGATGGACGCATGGATGAACAGACAGACAGACAGGTAGACGGATGTGTAAAGCGGCTATGTGCCACAGGGTATGCGGGATGGCGGTACTTTGAGTGTTCTCTAGATGGACGCGCGATGGACGCATGGACAACAGACAAAACAGACTGGTAGACAGACGGACAGGTAGACGGATGCGTAACGCGGTATTTGCCACAGGGTATACAAGATGCGAGATGGCGGTACTTTGAGTTTCTCTAGATGCACGCATGGATGGACAGACAGACAGACAGACTGGCAGGCAGACAGACAGGTAGACGGACGTGTAAAGCAGCTATGTGCCACAGGGTATGCGAGGATGGCGGTACTTCTTTGAGTGTTCTCTAGATGGACGCATGGAGGACGCATGGATGGACAGAAAGGCAGAGAGACAGTCTGGCAGCCAGACGGACAGGTAGACGGACGCTTAAAGTGGCTATGCGCCACAGGGTATGCGAGATAGCGGTATTTTGAGTGTTCTCTAGATGGACACACGGACGGACGCATGTACGGAATGACAGACAGACTAGCAGACGGACGGACAGGTAGAGGGACGCGTAAAGCGGTATTTGCCACAGGGTATACGAGATGCGAGATGACGGTACCTTAAGTGTTCTCTAGATGAACGCACGACACACGCACGGACGTGGCGGTACTTTGGCGGTACTTTGAGTGTTCTCTAGATGGACGCCCGGGTGGACGCACGGGTGGAAAGACAGACAGACTGGCAGACAGACGGACAGGTAGACGGACTTGTAAAGCGCGTATGTGCCACAGGGTATCCGAGATGGTGGTACTTTGAGTGTTCTCTAGACGGGCGCACGGACGGACGCATGAATGAACAGACAGACAGACTGGCAGACAGACGGACAGGTAGACAGATGCGTAAAGCGGTATTTGCCACAGGGTATACGAGAGGGCGGTACTTTGAGTGTTCTCCAGATGGATGCCCGGATGGACGCATGGACGAACAGACAGACAACTGGCAGACAGACGGACAGGTAGACGGACGCGTGAAGCGAGTATTTGCCACTGGGATACGAGATGCGAGATTGCGGTACTTTGAGTGTTCTCTAGATGGACGCACGGATGGACGCATGGACGAACAGACAGACTGGTACACAGACAGACAGGTAGACCGACGCGTAAAGCGGGTATGTGCCACAGGGTATACGACGCGCGAGATGGCGGTACTCAGAGTGTTCTCTAGATTGACGCACGAATGGACGCATGGACGGACAGACACACAGACTGGCAGACGGACGGACAGGTAGACAGACGCTTAAAGTGGGTATGTGCCACAGGGTATGCAAGATGGCAGTACTTTGAGTGTTCTCTAAAGGGGCGCACGAACAGATGCACGGACGGACAGACAGACAGACTAGCAGAGGGACAGGCAGGTAGACGGACGCGTAAAGCGGCATTTGCCACAGGGTATACGAGATGCGAGATGGCGGTACTTTAAGCGTTCTCTAGATGGACGCCGGACACACGCACGGACGGACAGACAGACGGACAGACAGACTGGCAGACACACGGACAGGTAGACGGACGAGTAAAAGCGGCTATGTGCCACAGGGTACGCGAGATGGCGGTACATTGAGTGTTCTCTAGATGGACGCACGGATGGATGCGTGGACGAACAGACACAGAGACTGGAAGACAGACGGAGAGGTAGATGGACGCGTAAAGCGGTATTTGCCACAGGGTATACGACGCGCGAGATGGCGGTACTCAGAGTGTTCTCTAGAATGACGCACGAATGGACGCATGGACGGACAGACAGACAGATAGCAGTCGGAAGGACAAGTAGACGGACGCGTATAGCGGGTATGTTCCACAGGGTATACGACGCGCGAGATGGTGGTACTCAGAGAGTTCTCTGGATTGACGCACGAACTGACGCATGGACGGACAGACAGACAGACTGGCAGACAGACGGACAGGTACACGGATGGTAAAGCGGCTATGTGCCATGGGTATGCGAGATGTCGGTACATTGAGTGTTCTCTAGAGGGACGCACGAACGGACGCATGGACGGACGGACAGGTAGACAGACGCGTAAAGCGGAATTTGCCACAGGGTATACGAGATGAGAGATGGCGGTACTTTAAGTGTTGTCTAGATGGACGCAGGACACACGCACGGACGGACAGACAGACGGACAGACAGACTGGCAGACAGACGGACAGGTAGACGGACGTGTAAAGTTGTTATGTGCCACAGGGTACGCGAGATGGCGGTACTTTGAGTGTTCTCTAGATGGACGCACAGATGTACGCATGGACGAACAAACAGACTGGCAGACAGACGGAGATGTAGACGGACGCGTAAAGCGGGTATGTGCCACAGGGTATACGACGCGCGAGATGGCAGTACTTTTAGTGTTCGCTAGATGGACGCACGGACGGACGCACGAACGGACAGACAGACAGACTAGCAGACGAACGAACAGGTACACGGACGTGTGAAGCGGCTTTGTGCCACAGGGTATGCGAGATGGCGATACTTTGCGTGTTCTCAAGATGGACGCACGGATGGACGCTTGGACGAATAGACAGACAGACTGGCAGACAGGCGGACAGGTAGACGGACGCGTAAAGCGGATATGTGCCTAGGGTTTACGAGATGGCGGTACTCAGAACGTTCTCTAGATTAACGCATGAATGGACGCAAGGACGGAAAGACAGACAGACTGGCAGGCAGACGGAAAGTAGGCGGACGTGTAAAGCGGGTATGTGCCACAGGGTAGCCAAGATGGCGGTACTTTGAGTGTTCTCGAGACGGGCGCAAGGACGGACGCATGAACGGACAGACAGACAGACTGGCAGACAGACGGACAGGTAGACAGATGCGTAAAGCGGGTATAAAAGACCAACACTCGCCTATAAAAGACCAACACCGTCCGCCTGCGCTCTGTGGGCTCGGTGACTGTGCAACAGCGCAGTACACTAATCCGTTTGCCTTTGCCATGCAGGTCAGTAATTCACACAGTCTATTCGCTAAAAAATCTAGTAATTACTTTTGGTACAGTCTCCGAGCCCACTGTGTTGCATTGCCATTGCCGCTGAATGCGCGAGTGTCATTTATTCCTTGTTGCTGCAAGCCGGTGACGTTGAAAGAAACCCGGACCTAGTACCATTCAAGAAGTTGCTACCGAATTAAAAAAATTATCCGCTGGTCAATCCACCGTTCTCACCGAACTAAAAGAGTTGAAGAATCAGTTGCAATCAACGGATGAAGTAATAACAGACTTAGGTAAACGAATAGCAGATCTTGAGAATCACTTCAAGTCCCTTTCATCTCTTAAAGTTGAAATGGACAGCCTAAAGGCTACCACACTTCAGATGTCCCACCAGATAGACAGCTTATCAGCCCGAGTGGACGACTCTGAAAATCGCTCCCGTAGAAACAACTTAATATTCTATGGCATTCCCGACACTAAGCCTTCCGAACATTTCACTGAACCGGAAAAATTAGTCATTGCTCTTTGTGCTGATCACATGGAACTGAATATGAATCAAAAGAATATAGACAGAGCACATCGTCTTGGCCGTCACGCTGCGGGCAAAGTAAGGCCGATAATTGTAAAATTCAATACTTTTAAAACAAAGGACAAGATTCTTTCAAACGGCCGCAAACTTAAAAACACCGGTTACAGCTTTGGCGAAGACTCTTCCGCAACAGTTCGAACTGCTCGCAGGCATCTTATCGCTTTCGCTAGGTCCCAGTCATGTCCATTTATGTTGACCTTCAAAACACTACGCATGGGCAAGAAACGCTACATATTTGAGGAATCGTCACAAACCGTTAAAGAATTGCTATAGCTAGTTCCTCGCAATCCAAACGCACGTCATGGCCCCAGATCCACCCCCTGCCCACTACTTTTCGCTATCAGTTATTTTCACTAATATACGCAGTTTTCTTCCAAAGCGAGACGTCATTTCTAATACTTGTTTCCTCGTCGAGCAGCAACATACTAGTTTTTATCAGAAACATGGCTATACAGTGACATTAGCGACCATGAAGTTCTACAGACCTTCCCAAATTTTACAGTGTTTCGCAGGACCGTATAGACAGACGAGGCGGGGGGCGTGGCTATTGCAATCAGCAAAGATATTTCTTGTAATGCGCTTAACATTCAGACTGACCCTCGAAATTATTTGGCTTCTTTGCCATGCTACTCCTGAAACTGTTTTAATTGGTGCCTGTTATAGACCCTCTCGCAGCACTCCCGACTTTTGCTAGTAAGCGTAACGACACGTTAAAATCATTTAACTACTTGCATACCCTAACGCCCGCATTCTTCTTTTGGGGATTTTAATCATCCTCTCATTGACTGGGTAAACCAAGTTACTTTGACGTCAGGAGAACCCGAAGCGCACGACTTTCTTGATGTGTGCCTCAACTTTAACCTTAACCCAACTTGTAACTGAACCAACTCGCGTAACTCAAACGTGCGCCAATACCCTTGACCTAATACTAACAAATCACCCTGACAGCCTTTCGTCCATTACATATCTTCCAGAAATTAGCGATCACAAGGTAATTCATGCTGAGTTTACGTTCAAACCGGTGTCTCGTCAGAAAAGTAAAAAAAACTATACGTCTTTATGACAAAGGAAATTACACAGCTATCATTGATGAACTCCGCTCTTTCTTTCCATCTTTCGAATCATTTTTCCAAAATAGATCAGTGCAAGATAGCTGGAAATTATTTGCGGACAAAGTGGATTATCTTGTGAGAAAACATATACCCACATTCAATTTCCAGACCGACACTCAGAAGCCCTGGTTCACCAAAACAATAAAACGCCTAGAAAACAAAAAGAAACGCCTCTTTCGTTCAGCCAAACAGAAGGGAAGCCAATGCGCATGGGAAAATACTATGTAGCCGAACATGACTACCTAGGAAAGATATGCGAAGCAAAACACTCTTTCTATAACTATAACTTGCCGACCATTCAAAAAAGTGATCCACGCAAGTTTTTTGAAATAATCAACCCTCACCCCACGCAGTCTACTAACTTCACCAACGATGCCGGCAGACCTGTAAGTGACGTTGATTGTGCAAACATCTTTAATAGCGCATTTGGATCAGTGTTCACAAAAGAAACACACATTTCATTTTACATGCCGACTTCCACTATCGAACTCTTGATGCCACCCATCACATTTTCCGTGTCTGGTATAATATCTATAATTAACAACCTAAAGCTGTCGTCCTCCGCGGGTGTAGACAATATAAACACCAAATTCCTCAAAAACTCTGTAGATGTCTGTGCCGAATATTTATGTTTATTGTTTTCGCAGTCACTTGTCACAGGCCAACTGCCCGACGATTGGAAAAAAGGGAAGGTCATTCCAGTTTTCAAAGCTGGTAACAAAAATTCGCCTCTAAATAATCGTCCCATCTCATTAACTTCAGTGCCTTGCAAAATCATGGAACACGTCATATTAACTCACATTATCAGTTTTCTTGACAAGGTTAATTTTTTTCATCCTGCACAACACGGCTTCCGAAAAGGGTTTTCATGCGAAACTCAACTAGCACTTTTTGTTCATGACCTTCATTCCAATCTCGATAATAACCTTCAAACCGACGCCATATTTCTAGATTCCGCCAAAGCATTTGATAAGGTACCTCACAAACGCCTGTTACTGAAACTCTCCCACTTAAACTCACATCCCGCAGTCTTAATCTGGATCCAAGAATTCTTACATAACCGTTCCCAATCTGTCCTTGTAAATGATCAGCTCTCCAACTTTATTCCAGTTACATCAGGTGTCCCTCAGGGTTCCGTCCTTGGCCCCTTGTTATTTCTAATATATATTATAGACCTACCAACGAACTTAACTTGCAACATACGCATGTTTGCTGATGACTGCGTTTTGTACCACACAGTAACGAATGTATGTGATCAAATTAGCCTCCAAAGTGACATTAACCAAGTGCAGCGTTGGTGTGAACGGTGGCAAATGGAACTTAATCCTAACAAATGTAAACTTGTGTCGTTTCAGCGTCGCCATAACCCGCTCACCACTTCCTACGTAATCTCTAACACTCCTGTTCAACTTGTGCAATCCTACAAATACCTTGGCCTAACTTTGTGCAGTGACCTAACTTGGGCTGAGCACATCCGGACTATCATCGCAGCTGCTAATCGTACTCTCGGCTTCCTAAAACGTCATCTGCGCAACACACCCCGCCATGTAAAATTATTAGCATATCAGTCCCTCGTAAGAAGCAAGCTTCAATATGCATCGTCAATTTGGAGCCCACAACACGCGTATCTCATTGCTGCACTCGAATCACTTCAAAACCGTGCTACTAGATTCATTCATTCCTCATACGCCTATCACATTAGCGTGTCATCTTTAAAAGAAGAAATTGGCCTGTCCCCTCTATCTTCCCGCCGCCGCATTGCCACCCTTTGCTTGTTTCATAAACTTTTTCACAGTCCACTTGCAATCGAACCTCACATTCCCCCCCCCCATTTCGCAGGTCATATCGCGTTGGCCATGTCTTTCAAGTTGCCCGTCAACGTTCCCGCACCGTTAATTTTGCTGCCTCATTTTTCTTCGTGCAGCAAAAGACTGGAATGACCTCCCCCACCATATTGCAGCAATCACCTGTCCATCAACATTTATGCATAGCGTCACAAGCCATTTTTCAAGCTAATTCATGGCTTTTTTGTACGTTTTTTGTAACCCCACCCCTTATGTAATGTCCCCCTGGGGACCTTTAAGGTAATAAAATGAAATGAAATGAAATGCCACACGGTATAAGACGCGCGAGATGGCGGTACTCAGAACGTTCTCTAGATTGATGCATGAACGGACTCATGGACGGACAGACAGACAGAAGGACAGGTAGACGGACGCGTAAAGCGGGTAAGTGCCACAGGGTACACGACGCGCGAGAAGGCAGTACTTTGAGTGTTCTCTAAAAGGACGCACGGACGGACGCATGGACGGACAGACAGACAGACAGACAGACAGACTAGCAGACGAACGGACAGGTAGACGGACATGTAAAGCGGCTTTGTGCCGCAGGGTATGCGAGTTGGCGGTACTTTGCGTGTTCTCTAGATGGACGCATGGACGAACAGACAGACAGACAGACAGACAGACTGGCAGACAGACGGACAGGTAGACGGACGTGTAAAGCGGGTATGTGCCACAGGGTATCCGAGATGGCGGTACTTTGAGTGTTCTCTAGATGGACGCACGAACGGACGCATGGACGGGCAGACAGACAGACTGGTAGATAGACGGACAGGTAGACGGACGCGTAAAGCGGGTATGTGTCACAGGGTACATGACGCGCGAAATAGCGGTACTTTGAGTGTTCTCTAGATGGACGCACGGATGGACGCATGGACGAACAGACAGACTGGCAGAAAGACAGACGGACAGGTAGACGGAAGCGTAAAGCGGCTATGTGCCACAGGGTATGCGAGATGGCGGTACTTTGAGTGTTCTCTAGATAGACACATGGACGGATGGACTGATGGACAGACAGACAGACAGACACGCAGACGAACGGACAGGTAGACGGACGTGTAAAGCGCCTATGTGCCACAGGGTATGCGAGATGGCGGTACTTTGCGTGTTCTCTAGATGGACGCACGGATGGACGCTTGGACGAACAGACAGACAGACTGGCAGACAGACGGACAGGTAGACGGACGCGTAAAGCGGATATGTGCCACAGGGTATACGAGATGGCGGTACTTAGAGTGTTCTCTATATTGATGCACGAACGGACGCATGCACAAACAGACAGACAGACTGGCAGACAGACGGACAGGTAGACGGACGCGTAAAGCGTATACGTGCCTAGGGTATACGAGATGGCGGTACTCAGAGTGTTCTCTAGATTGACGCACGAACGGATGCATGGACGGACAGACAGACAGACAGACTGGCAGACAGACGGACAGGTAAACGGAGTGTAAAGCGGGTATGTGCCACAGGGTATCCGAGATGGCGGTACTTTGAGTGTTCTATAGATGGACGCACGAACGGACGCATGGACGGACAGACAGACAGACTGGCAGACAGACGGACAGGTAGACGGACGCGGTACTTTGAGTTTTCTCTAGATGGACGCCCGGACGGACGCACAGTTGGAAAGACAGACAGACCAGGAGACGAACGGACAGGTAGACGAATGCGTAAAGCGGTATTTGCCACAAGGTATACGAGATGGCAGTACTTTGAGTGTTCTCTAGATAGAAGCACAGATGGACGCATGGACGAACAGACAGACAGACTGGCAGACAGACGGACAGGTAGACGGACGCATAAAGCGGGTTTGTGCCACAGGGTATACGGCGCGCGAGATGGCGGTACTCAGAGTGTTCTCTAGATTGACGCACGAACGGACCACCGGCAAAGACAGACAGACTTGCAAACAGACGGACCTGTAAAGCGGCTATGTGCTACAGGGTATGCGAGGTGGCGGTACTTTGAGTGTTCTCTAGAAGGACGCACGGATTGATGCATCGATGAACAGACAGACAGACTGGCAGACAGACGGACAGGTAGACGGACGCGTAAAGCGGGAATTTGCCACAAAGTATACGAGATGCGAGATGGTGGTACTTTAAGCGTTCTCTAGATGGACGCACGGACGGCGCACGGATAGACAGACAGACAGATTCGCAGACGGTCGGACAGGTAGACGGACGCGTAAAGCTGGAATGTGCCACAGAGTATTCGACGCGCGAGATGGCGGTACTCAGAGTGTTCTCCAGATTGACGCACGAACGGACGCATGGACGGACAGACAGACAGGCTGGCAGACAGACGGACAGGTAGACGGAAGCGTAAAGCGGCTATGTGCCACAGGGTATGCGAGATGGCGGTACTTTGAGTGTTCTCTAGCTAGACGCACAGACGGATGCACGGACGGACAAACAGACAGACAGACTAGCAGACGGACGGACAGGTAGACGAACGCGTAAAGCGGTATTTGCCACAGGGTATACGAGATGCGAGATTGCGGTACTTTGAGTGTTCTCTAGATGGACGCACGTATGGACGCATGGACGAACAGACAGACTGGCAGAAAGACAGGTAGACGGACGCGTAAGGCGGGTATGTGCCACAGGGTATACGACGCGCGAGATGGCGGTACTCAGAGTGTTCTCTAGATTGACACACGAATGGACGCATGGACGGACAGACACAAAGACTGGCAGACATACGGACAGGCAGATGGACGTTAAAGCGGCTATGTGCCACAGGGTATGCGAGGGGGCGGTACTTTGAGTGTTCTCTAGATGGACGCACGGATGGACGCATGGATCGAACAGAGAAACTGGCAGAAAGACAGACAGGTAGACGGATGCCTAAAACGGGTATGTGTCACAGGGTACACGACGCGCGAGATGGCAGTACTTTGAGTGTTCTCTAGAAGGACGCACGAACGGACGCACGGACGGACAGACAGACAGACAGACAGACAGACAGACTAGCAGATGAACGGACAGGTAGACGGACGTGTAAAGCGGCTTTGTGCCACAGGGTATGCGAGATGGCGGTACTTTGCGTGTTCTCTAGATGGACGCACGGATGGACGCTTGGACGAACAGACAGACAAGACTGGCAGACAGACGGACAGGTAGACGGACGCGTAAAGCGGATATGTGCCACAGTGTATACGAGATGGCGGTACTCAGAGTGTTCTCTAGATTGACGCACGAATGGACGCATGGATGAACAGACAGACAGACAGACTGGCAGACAGACGGACAGGTAGACGGACGTGTAAAGCGGGTATGTGCCACGGGGTATCCGAGATGGCGGTACTTTGAGTGTTCTCGAGATGGATGCACGAACGAACGCATGGACGGGCAGACAGACAGACTGGCAGATAGACGGACAGGTAGACGGACGCGTAAAGCGGGTATGTGTCACAGGGTATACGACGCGCGAGGTGGCGGTACTTTGCGTTTTCTCTAGATGGACGCACGGAGGGACGCATGGACGGGCAGACAGACAGACTGGCAGACAGACAGACAGTTAGACGGACGCGGTACTTTGAGTTTTCTCTAGATGGACGCACGGACGGACGCACAAATGGAAAAACAGACAGACTAGCAGACGAACGGACAGGTAGACGAATGCGTAAAGCGGTATTTGCCACAGGGTATACGAGATGGCGGTACTTTGAGTGTTCTCTAGATGGAAGCACGGATGGACGCATGGACGAACAGACAGACAGACTGGCAGACAGACGGACAGGTAGACGGACGCGTATAGCGGGTTTGTGCCACAGGGTATACGGCGCGCGAGATGGCGGTACTCAGAGTGTTCTCTAGATTGACGCACGAACAGACCACCGGAAAGACAGACTGGCAAACAGACGGACCTGTAAAGCGGCTATGTGCTACAGGGTATGCGAGGTGGCGGTACTTTGAGTGTTCTCCTGAAGGACGCACAGATTGATGCATCGATGAACAGACAGACAGACTGGCAGACAGACGGACAGGTAGACGGACGCGTAAAGCGGGTAATTGCCATAAAGTATACGAGATGCGAGATGGTGGTACTTTAAGCGTTCTCTAGATGAACGCACGGACGGACGCACGGATAGACAGACAGACCGATTCGCAGACGGTCGGACAGGTAGACGGACGCGTAAAGCTGGTATGTGCCACAGGGTATACGACGCGCGAGATGGCGGTACTCAGAGTGTTCTCCAGATTGACGCACGAACGGACGCATGGACGGACAGACAGACAGGCTGGCAGACAGACGGACAGGTAGACGGAAGCGTAAAGCGGCTATGTGCCACAGGGTATGCGAGATGGCGGTACTTTGAGGGTTCTCTAAATGGACGCACGGACGGACGCGCGGATAGACGGACAGACAGACAGATTGTTAGACAGACGAACGGTAGATGGACTTGTAAAGCGGCTATATGCCACAGGGTGTGTGAGATGGCGGTACTTTGAGTGTTCTCTAGCTAGACGCACGGACGAACGCACGGACGGACAAACAGACAGACAGACTAGCAGACGGACGGACAGGTAGACGGACGCGTAAAGCGGTATTTGCTACAGGGTATACGACGCGCGAAATAGCGGTACTTTGAGTGTTCTCTAGATGGACGCACGGATGGACGCATGGACGAACAGACAGACTGGCAGAAAGACAGACAGGTAGACGGAAGCGTAAAGCGGCTATGTGCCACAGGGTACGCGAGATGGCGGTACTTTGAGTGTTCTCTAGATAGACACATGGACGGATGCACTGATGGACAGACAGACAGACAGACTAGCAGACGAACGGACAGGTAGACGGACGTGTAAAGCGGCTATGTGCCACAGGGTATGCGAGATGGCGGTACTTTGCGTGTTGTCTAGATGGACGCACGGATGGACACTTGGACGAACAGACAGACAGACAGGCAGACAGACTGGCCGACAGACGGACAGGTAGACGGACGCGTAAAGCGGATATATGCCACAGGGTATACGAGATGGCGGTACTTAGAGTGTTCTCTATATTGATGCACGAACAGACAGACAGACTGGCAGACAGACGGACAGGTAGACGGACGCGTAAAGCTTATACGTGCCTAGGGTATACGAGATGGCGGTACTCAAAGTGTTCTCTAGATTGACGCACGAACGGATGCATGGACGGACAGACAGACAGACAGACTGGCAGACAGATGGACAGGTAAACGGAGTGTAAAGCGGGTATGTGCCACAGGGTATCCGAGATGGCGGTACTTTGAGTGATCTGTAGATGGACGCACGAACGGACGCATGGACGGACAGACAGACAGACTGGCAGACAGACGGACAGGTAGACGGACGCGGTACTTTGAGTTTTCTCTAGATGGACGCACGGACGGACGCACAGATGGAAAGTCATACAGAGCAGCAGACGAACGGACAGGTAGACGAATGCGTAAAGCGGTATTTGCCGCAGGGTATACGAGATGGCAGTACTTTGAGTGTTCTCTAGATGGAAGCACGGATGGACGCATGGACGAACAGACAGACAGACTGGCAGACAGATGGACATGTAGACGGACGCGTAAAGCGGGTTTGTGCCACAGGGTATACGGCGCGCGAGATGGCGGTACTCAGAGTGTTCTCTAGATTGACGCACGAACGGACCACCGGAAAGACAGACAGACTGGCAAACAGACGGACCTGTAAAGCGGCTATGTGCTACAGGGTATGCGAGGTGGCGGTACTTTGAGTGTTCTCTAGAAGGACGCGCGGATTGATGCATCGATGAACAGACAGACAGACTGGCAGACAGACGGACAGGTAGACGGACGCGTAAAGCGGGAATTTGCCACAAAGTATACGAGATGCGAGATGGTGGTACTTTAGGCGTTCCCTAGATGGACGCACGGACGGACGCACGGATAGACAGACAGACAGATTCGCAGACGGTCGGACAGGTAGACGGACGCGTAAAGCTGGTATGTGCCACAGAGTATACGACGCGCGAGATGGCGGTACTCAGAGTGTTCTCCAGATTGACGCACGAACAGACGCATGGACGGACAGACAGACAGGCTTGCAGACAGACGGACAGGTAGACGGAAGCGTAAAGCGGCTATGTGCCACAGGGTATGCGAGATGGCGGTACTTTGAGTGTTCTCTAGCTAGACGCACGGACGGACGCATGGACGGACAAACAGACAGACAGACTAGCAGACGGACGGACAGGTAGACGGACGCGTAAAGCGGTATTTGCCACAGGGTATACGAGATGCGAGATTGCGGTACTTTGAGTGTTCTCTAGATGGACGCACGTATGGACGCATGGACGAACAGACAGACTGGCAGAAAGACAGACAGGTAGACGGACGCGTAATGCGGGTATGTGCCACAGGGTATACGACGCGCGAGATGGCGGTACTCAGAGTGTTCTCTAGATTGACACACGAATGGACGCATGGACGGACAGACACAAAGACTGGCAGACATACGGACAGGCAGATGGACGTGTAAAGCGGCTATGTGTCACAGGGTATGCGAGGGGGCGGTACTTTGAGTGTTCTCTAGATGGACGCACGGATGGACGCATGGACGAACAGACAAACTGGCAGAAAGACAGACAGGTAGACGGATGCCTAAAGCGGGTATGTGTCACAGGGTACACGACCGCGAGATGGCAGTATTTTGAGTGTTCTCTAGAAGGACGCACGGACGGACGCACGGACGGACAGACAGACAGACAGACTAGCAGACGAACGGACAGGTAGACGGACGTGTAAAGCGGCTTTGTGCCACAGGGTATGCGAGATGGCGGTACTTTGCGTGTTCTCTAGATGGACGCACGGATGGACGCTTGGACGAACAGACAGACAAGACTGGCAGACAGACAGACAGGTAGACGGACGTATATAGCGGATATGTGCAACATGGTATGCGAGATGGCGGTACCTTGAGTGTTCTCTAGATGGATGCACGAACGAACGCATGGACGGGCAGACAGACAGACTGGCAGATAGAGGGACAGGTAGACGGACGCGTAAAGCGGGTATGTGTCACAGGGTATACGAAGCGCGAGATGGCGGTACTTTGAGTTTTCATGGACGCACGGAGGGACGCATGGACGGGCAGACAGACAGACTGGCAGATAGACGGACAGGTAGACGGACGTGTAAAGCGGCTATGTGCCACAGGGTATGTGAGATGGCGGTACTTTGCGTGTTCTCAGATGGATGCACGGATGGACGCTTGGACGAACAGACAGACTGGCAGACAGAGTGGCAGACAGACGGACAGGTAGACGGACGCGTAAAGCGGGTATGTGCAACAGGGTATACGACGCGCGAGATGGCGGTACTTTGAGTTTTCTCTAAATGGACGCACGGACGGACGCACAGATGGAAAGCCAGACAGACTAGCAGACGAACGGACAGGTAGACGAACGCGTAAAGCGGTATTTGCCACAGGGTATACGAGATGGCGGTACTTTGAGTGTTCTCTAGAAGGACGCACGGATGGATGCATGGATGAACAGACAGACAGACTGGCAGACAGACGGACAGGTAGACGGACGCGTAAAGCGGGTATTTGCCACAGGGTATACGACGCGCGATATGGTAGTACTCAGAGTGTTCTCTAGATGGACGCACGGACGGACAGACAGACAGACTAGCAGACGGACGGACACACGACAAGCTGCCAGACAGACGGACAGGTAGACGGACGCGTAAAGCGGTAATTGCCACAGGGTATACGAGATGCGTGATGGCGGTTATTTTAAGTGTTCTCTAGATGGACGCACGGACGGACGCAGGGATAGAGAGACAGACAGACTTGCAGACAGTCGGACAGGTAGACGGACGCGTAAAGCTGGTATGTGCCACAGGGTATGCGACGCGCGAAATGTCGGTACTCAGAGTGTTCTCTACATTGACGCACGAATGGACACATGGACGGACAGACACAAAGACTGGAACAGAAGGACAGGTAGACGGACGCGTAAAGCGGGTATGTGCCACCTTGTATGTGAGATGGCGGTACTTTGAGTGTTCTCCTGATGAATGCACGGATGGACGCACGGACAGACTGACAGACATTTTAGCAGACGGACGGGCAGGTAGACGGACGCGTAAAGCGGTATTTGCCACAGGGTATACGAGATGCGAGATGGCGGTACTTTGAGTGTTCTCTAGATGGACGCATAGATGGACAGACAGACAGACTGGCAGGCAGACAGTCAAGTAGACGGACGTGTAAAGCAGCTATGTGCCACGAAATATGCGAGATGGCGGTACTTTGAGTGTTCTCTATATGGACGCATAGATGGACGCATGGACGGAATGACAGACAGACTAGCAGTCGGACGGACAGGTAGAGGGACGCGTAAAGCGGTATTTGCCACAGGGTATACGAGATGCGAGATGGCGGTACCTTACGCGTTCTCTAGATGGATACACGGATAGACCCATGGACGGACAGACAGACAGACAGACAGACAGACAGGCAGAAAGACGGACAGGTAGGCGGACGTGTAAAGTGGCTATGTGCCACAGGGTATGCGAGATGGCGGTACTTTTATTGTTCTCTAGATGGACGCACGTATGGACGCATGGACGAACAGACAGACTGGCAGAAAGACAGACAGGTAGACGGACGCGTAAAGCGGATACGTGCCTAGGGTATACGAGATGGCGGTACTCAGAGTGTTCTCTAGATTGACGCACGAACGGATGCATGGACGGAAAGACAGACAGACAGACTGGCAGACAGACGGACAGGTAAACGGAGTGTAAAGCGGGTATGTGCCACAGGGTATCCGAGATGGCGGTACTTTGAGTGTTCTGTAGATGGACGCACGAACGGACGCATGGATAGACAGACAGACAGACTGGCAGACGGACGGACAGGTAAACGGACGCGGTACTTTGAGTTTTCTCTAGATGGACGCACGGACGGACGCACAGATGGAAAAACAGACAGACTAGCAGACGAACGGACAGGTAGACGAATGCGTAAAGCGGTATTTGCCACAGGGTATACGAGATGGCGGTACTTTGAGTGTTCTCTAGGTGGAAGCACGGATGGACGCATGGATGAACAGACAGACAGACTGGCAGACAGACGGACATGTAGACGGACGCGTAAAGCGGGTTTGTGCCACAGCGTATACGGCGCGCGAGATGGCGGTGCTCAGAGTGTTCTCTAGATTGACGCACGAACAGACCACCGGAAAGACCGACTGGCAAACAGACGGACCTGTAAAGCGGCTATGTGCTACAGGGTATGCGAGGTGGCGGGTACTTTGAGTGTTCTCTAGAAGGACGCACAGATTGATGCATCGATGAACAGACAGACAGACTGGCAGACAGACGGACAGGTAGACGGACGCGTAAAGCGGGTAATTGCCACAAAGTATACGAGATGCGAGATGGTGGTACTTTAAGCGTTCTCTAGATGGACGCACGGACGGACGCACGGATAGACAGACAGACCGATTCGCAGACGGTCGGACAGGTAAACGGACGCGTAAAGCTGGTATGTGCCACAGGGTATACGACGCGCGAGATGGCGGTACTCAGAGTGTTCTCCAGATTGACGCACGAACGGACGTATGGACGGACAGACAGACAGGCTGGCAGACAGACGGACAGGTAGACGGAAGCGTAAAGCGGCTGTGTGCCACAGGGTATGCGAGATGGCAGTACTTTGAGTGTTCTCTAGATAGACACATGGACGGATGCACTGATGGACAGACAGACAGACAGACAGACTAGCAGACGAACGGACAGGTAGACGGACGTGTAAAGCAGCTATGTGCCACAGGGTATGCGAGATGGCCCTAGTTTGCGTGTTCTCTAGATGGACGCACGGATGGACGCATGCACGAACAGACAGACAGACTGGCAGACAGACGGACAGGTAGACGGACGCGTAAAGCGTATACGTGCCTAGGGTATACGAGATGGCGGTACTCAGAGTGTTCTCTAGATTGACGCACGAACGGATGCATGGACGGACAGACAGACAGACAGACAGACTGGCAGACAGATGGACAGGTAAACGGAGTGTAAAGCGGGTATGTGCCACAGGGTATCCGAGATGGCGGTACTTTGAGTGTTCTGTAGATGGACGCACGAACGGACGCATGGACGGACAGACAGACAGACTGGCAGACGGACGGACAGGTAGACGGACGCGGTACTTTGAGTTTTCTCTAGATGGACGCACGGACGGACGCACAGATGGAAAGACAGACAGACCAGCAGACGAACGGACAGGTAGACGAATGCGTAAAGCGGTATTTGCCACAGGGTATACGAGATGGCAGTACTTTGAGTGTTCTCTAGATGGAAGCACGGATGGACGCATGGACGAACAGACAGACAGACTGGCAGACAGACGGACAGGTAGACGGACGCGTAAAGCGGGTTTGTGCCACAGGGTATACGGCGCGCGAGATGGTGGCACTCAGAGTGTTCTCTAGATTGACGCACGAACGGACCACCGGAAAGACAGACAGACTGGCAAACAGACGGACCTGTAAAGCGGCTATGTGCTACAGGGTATGCGAGGTGGCGGTACTTTCAGTGTTCTCTAGAAGGACGCACGGAGTGATGCATCGCTGAACAGACAGACAGACTGGCAGACAGACGGACAGGTAGACGGACGCGTAAAGCGGGAATTCGCCACAAAGTATACGAGATGCGAGATGGTTGTACTTTAAGCGTTCCCTAGATGGACGCACGGATGGACGCACGGACAGACAGACAGACAGATTCGCAGACGGTCGGACAGGTAGACGGACGTGTAAACCTGGTATGTGCCACAGAGTATACGACGCGCGAGATGACGGTACACAGAGTGTTCTCCAGATTGACGCACGAACGGACGCATGGACGGACAGACAGACAGGCTGGCAGACAGACGGACAGGTAGACGGAAGCGTAAAGCGGCTATGTGCCACAGGGTATGTGAGATGGCGGTACTTTGAGTGTTCTCTAGCTAGACGCACGGACGGACGCATGGATGGACAAAAAGACAGACAGACTAACAGACGGACGGACAGGTAGACGGACGCGTAAAGCGGTATTAGCCACAGGGTATACGAGATGCGAGATTGCGGTACTTTGAGTGTTCTCTAGATGGACGCACGTATGGACGCATGGACGAACAGACAGACTGGCAGATAGACGGACAGGTAGACGGACACGTAAAGCGGGTATGTGTCACAGGGTATACGAAGCGCGAGATGGCGGTACTTTGAGTTTTCTTTAGATGGACGCACGGAGGGACGCAAGGACGGGTAGACAGAGAGACTGGCAGATAGACGGACAGGTAGACGGACGTGTAAAGCGGCTATGTGCCACAGGGTATGCGAGATGGCGGTACTTTGCGTGTTCTCTAGATGGACGCACGGATAGACGCTTGGACGAACAGACAAACAGACTGGCAGACAGACTGGCAGACAGACGGACAGGTAGACGGACGCGTAAAGCGGATATGTGCCACAGGGTATACGAGATGGCGGTAATTAGAGTGTTCTCTATATTGCTGCGCAGACGGACGCATGCACGGACAGACAGACAGACGGATAGGTAGACGGACGCGTAAAGCGGGTTTGTGCCACAGGGTATACGGCGCGCGAGATGGCGGTACTCAGAGTGTTCTCTAGATTGACGCACGAACGGATGCAGAGACGGAAAGACAGACAGACTGGCAAACAGACGGACCTGTAAAGCGGCTATGTGCTACAGGGTATGCGAGGTGGCGGTACTTTGAGTGTTCTCTAGAAGGACGCAAGGATGGATGCATGGATGAACAGACAGACAGACTGGCAGACAGACGGACATGTAGACGGACGCGTAAAGCGGGTATTTGCCACAGGGTATACGACGCGCGAGATTGTGGTACTCAGAGTGTTCTCTAGATGGACGCACGGACGGACAGACAGACTAGCAGACGGACGGACACACGACAAGCTGCCAGACAGACGGACAGGTAGACGGACGCGTAAAGCGGTAATTGCCACAGGGTATACGAGATGCGTGATGGCGGTACTTTGTGTTCTCTAGATGGACGCACGGACGGACGCAGGGATAGACACACAGACAGACTTGCAGACAGTCGGACAGGTAGACGGACGCGTAAAGCTGGTATGTGCCACAGGGTATGCGACGTGCGAAATGGCGGTACACAGAGTGTTCTCTAGATTGACGCACGAACGGAGCCATGGAGGGACAGACAGACAGACTGGCAGACAGACGGACAGGTACACGGATGCGTAAAGTGGCTATGTGCCATGGGTATGAGAGATGTCGGTACATTGAGTGTTCTCTAGAGGGACGCACGACCGGACGCACGGACGGACAGACAGACAGACAGACTAGCAGAGGGATGGACATGTAGACGGACGCGTAAAGCGGGATTTGCCACAGGGTATACGAGATGAGAGATGGCGGTACTTTAAGTGTTCCCTAGATGGACGCAGGACACACGCACGGATGGACAGACAGACGGACAGACAGACTGGCAGACAGACAGACAGGTAGACGGACGTGTAAAGTGGCTATGTGCCACAGGGTACGCGAGATGGCGGTACTTTGAGTGTTCTCTAGATGGACGGACAGATGGACGCAAGGACGAACAGACAAACAGACGGACAGACAGAGGGACAGGTAGACGGATCCATAAAGCAGATATGTGCCACAGGGTATGTGAGATGGCGGTACTTTGAAGTTCTCTAGATGGGCGCACGGACGGACGCATGAACGGACAGACAAACAGACTGGCAGACAGACGGACAGGTTACAGATGCGTAAAGCGGGTATGTGCCACACGGTATACGACGCGCGAGATGGCGGTACTCAGAAAGTTCTCTAGATTAACGCACGAACGGACGCATGGACCGACAGACAGGCAGACAGACTGGCAGAGAGACGGACAGGTAGACGGACGTGTAAAGTGGCTAGGTGCCACAGGGTATGCGAGATGGCAGTACTTTGAGTGTTCTCTAGATGGCCGCACAGATGGACGCACGGACGGACAGACAGACAGACAAGCAGACAGACGGACAGGTAGACGGACGTGTAAAGCGGCTATGTGCCACAGGGTATGCGAGATGGCGGTACTTTGAGTGTTCTCTAGATGGACGCACGGATGTACGCATGGACGAACAGACTGGCAGACAGACGGAGAGATAGACGGACGCGTAAAGCGGGTATGTGCCACACGGTATACGAGAGGGCGGTACTTTGAGTGTTCTCCAGATGGACGCCCGGATGGACGCATGGACGAACAGACAGACAGACTAGCAGACGGACGGACAGGTAGACAGACGCGTAAAGTGGGTATGTGCCAGAGGGTATACGACGCGCGAGATGGCGGTACTCAGAAGGTTCTCTAGATTAACACACGAATGGACGCATGGACGGACAGACAGACAGACTGGCAGACAGACGGACAGGTAGACAGAGGCGTAAAGCGGGTATGTGCCGAAGGGTATACGACGCGCGAGATGGCGGTGCTTTGAGTGTTTTCTAATTGGACGCACGGACGGACGCACGGATAGAAACACAGACTAGCAGACGAACGGACAGGTAGACGGACGCGTAAAGTGGTAATTGCCACAGGGTATACGAGAGGGCGGTACTTTGATTGTTCTCCACATGGACGCCCGGATGGACGCATGGACGAACAGACAGACAGACTGGCAGACAGACGGACAGGTAGACGGACGTGTAAAGCGGCTTTGTGCCACAGGGTATGCGAGATGGCGGTACTTTGAATGTTCTCTAGATGGACGCACGAATGTACGCATGGACGAACAGACAGACTGGCAGACCGACAAAGAGGTAGACGGACGCGTAAAGCGGGTATGTGCCACAGGGTATACGACGCCCGAGATGGCAGTACTTTTAGTGTTCTCTAGATGGACGCACGGACGGACGCATGAACGGACAGACAGACAGACTAGCACACGAACGTACAGGTACACGGATGTGTAAAGCGGCTTTGTGCCACAGGGTATGCGAGATGGCGATACTTTGCGTGTTCTCAAGATGGACGCACTGATGGACGCTTGGACGAATAGACAGACAGACTGGCAGACAGGCGGACAGGTAGACGGACGCGTAAAGCGGATATGTGCCACAGGGTATCCGAGATGGCAGTACTTTGAGTGTTCCCTAGACAGGCGCTGGGACGGACGCATGAACGGACACACAGACAGACTTGCAGACAGACGGACAGGTAGACAGATGCGTAAAGCGGGTATGTGCCACACGGTATACGACGCGCGAGATGGCGGTACTTTGAGTGTTTTCTAAATGGACGCACGGACGGACGCACGGACGGACAGACAGACAGACTAGCAGACGGACGGACAGACAACACGCTGACAGACAGACGGACAGGTAGACGGACGCATAGAGCGGTAACTGCCACAAGGTGTACGAGATGCGAGATGGCGGTACTTTGAGTGTTCTCTAGATGGACGCACGGATGGACGCATGGACGAACAGACAAAGAGACTGGAAGACAGACGGACAGGTAGACGGATGCGTAAAGCGGTATTTGCCGCAGGGTATACGACGCGCGAGATGGCGGTACTCAGAGTGTTCTCTAGATTGATGCCCGAATGGACGCATGGACGGACAGACAGACAGACTGGCAGACAGACAGACAGGTAGACGGACGCGTAAAGCGGTATTTGCCACCCGGTATACGAGATGCGAGATGGCGGTACTTTAGGTGTTCTCTAGATGGACGAATGGACGAACAGACAGACAGACTGGCAGACAGACAGGTAGACGAATGTGTGAAGCGGCTATGTGCCACAGGGTACGCGAGATGGTGGTACTTTGAGTGTTCTCTAGATGGACGCACGGATTGATGCATGGACAAACAGACAGACAGACAAGCAGACGGACGGACAGGTAGATGGACGCGTATTGCCACAGGGTATACGAGATGCGAGATGGCGGTACCTTAAGTGTTCTCTAGATGGATGCACGGATGGACCCACGGACGGACAGACAGACAGACAGACTGCAGACAGACGGACAGGTAGACGGACGTGTAAAGCGGCTATGTGCCACAGCGTATGCGAGTGCGGTACTTTTAGTGTTCTCTAGATTGACGCACCAACGGATGCATGGACAGGCAGACAGGCAGACTAGCAGACAGACGAACAGGTAGACGGACGTGTAAAGCGGTTATGTGCCACAGGGTATGCGAGTAGCGGTACTCAGAGTGTTCTATAGATTGACGCACGAACGGACGCATGGACGGACAGACAGACAGACTGGCAGACAGACGGACCAGTACACGGATACGTAAAGCGGCTATGTGCCACAGGGTATGCGAGATGGCGGAATTTTGTGTGTTCTCTAGATGGACGCACAGATAGACGCACGGACGGACAGACAGACAGACTGGCAGACGGACGGACAGGTAGACGGACGCGTAAAGCGGCTATGTGCAACAAGGTATGCGAGATGGCGGTACTTTGAGTGTTCTCTAGATGAACGCATGGACAGATGCATGGACGGACAGACAGACAGACTGGCAGACAGAAGGATAGGTAGACGGACGCGTAAAGCGGCTATGTGCCCCATGGTATGCGGGATGGCGGTACTTCGAGTGTTCTCTAGACAGGCGAACGGACAGACGCACGAACGGACAGACAGACAGATTGGCAGACAGAAGGACAAGTAGACATACGCCTAAAGCGGGTATGTGACACAGGGTATACGACGCGCGAGATGGCAGTACTCGGAACAATCTCTAGATTGACGCACCAACGGACGCGTGGACGGACAGACAGACAGACTGGCAGACAGACGATGGACAGTTAGACGGACGCGTAAAGCGGGTAAGTGCCACAGGGTATACGACGCGCGAGATGGCAGTACTTCAAGTGGTCTCTAGATGGACGCATGGACGGAAGCACGGACGGACAGACAGAGAGACTAGCAGCCGTACGGACAGGTAGATGGACGTGTAAAGCTGCTATGTGCCACAGGGTATGCGAGATGGCAGTACATTGCGTGTTTCTAAATGGACGCACAGATGGACGCATGGACGAACAGACAGACTGGCAGACAGACGGACAGGTAGACGGACTCGTAAAGCGGATATGTGCCACAGGGTATACGAGATGGCGGTACTCAGAGTGTTCTCTAGATGAACGCACGGACGGACGCACGGACGACCAGACAGACAGACTGGCAGACAGACGAACAGGTAGACGGACGCGTAAAGCGGATATGTGCCTAGGGTATACGAGATGGCGGCACTCAGAGTGTTCTCTAGATTGACGCACGAACGGACGCATGAAAGGACAGACAGACAGACAGACTAGCAGACAGACGAACAGGTAGACGGACGTGTAAAGCGGCTATGTGCCACAGGGTATGCGAGAAGGCGGTACTTTTTGTGTTCTCTAGAAGGGTGCACGGACGGACGCACGAACGGACAGACAGACAGACTTGCAGACAGACGGACAGGTAGACAGACGCGTAAAGCGGGTATGTGCCACAGGGTATAGGATGCGCGAGATGGCGGTACTCAGAAGGTTCTCTAGAAGGACGCACGGATGAACGCATGGACAAACAGAGAGAGACTGGCCGACAGAGGGACGGGTAGACGGACGCGTAAAGCGGGTTTGTGCCACAGGGTATGTGAGATGGCGGTACTTTGGGTGTTCTCTAGATGGACGGACGGACGGACGCACGGAGAGACAGACAGACATTTTAGCGGACGGACGGACAGGTAGACGGACGCGTAATGCGGTATTTGCCACAGGGTATACGAGATGCGAGATGGCGGTACTTTAAATGTTCTCTAGATGGACGCGAAGACGGACAGACAGACTGGCAGACAGACGGACAGGTAGACGGACGTGTAAAGTGGCTATGTGTCACATGGTATGCCGGATGGCGGTACTGCGAGTGTTCTCTCGACGGGCGCACGGACGGACACACGACCAGACAGACAGACAGACTGGCAGACAGACGGACAGGCAGACAGACGCGTAAAGTTGGTATGTGCCACAGGGTATACGACGCGCGAGATGACGGTACTCAGGACATTCTCTAGATGGACGCACGGATGAACGCATGGATGAACAGACAGACAGACTGGCAGACAGACGGACATGTAGACGGACGTGTAAAGCGGCTATGTGCCACAGGGTATGCGAGATGGTGGTACTCAGAATGTTCTCTAGATGGACGCACGGACGGACGCACGGACGACCAGACAGACAGACTGGCAGACAGACGAACAGGAAGACGGACGCGTAAAGCTAATATGTGCCTAGGGTGTACGAGATGGCGGTAGTCAGAGTGTTCTCTAGATGGACGCACGGACGGACGCATGGACGGACAGACAGACAGATTAACAGTCGCAAGGACAAGTAGACGGCCGCGTTAAGAGGGTATGTGCCACAGGGTATACGACGCGCGAAATGGCGGTACTTTGAGTGTTCTCTAGATGAACGCACGGACGGACGCATGGACGGACAGACACACAGACTGGCAGACATACGGACAGGTAGACGGACGTGTAAAGCGGCTATGTGCCACAGGGTATGCGAGGAACAGTACATCGAGTGTTCTCTAGATGGACGCATGGATGGACGCATGGACGAACATACAGACAGACTAGCAGACGGACGGACAGGTAGACGGACGCGCAAAGCGGTATTTGCCACAGGGTATACGAGATGCGAGATTGTGGTACTTTGAGGGTTCTCTAGATGGACGCACGGATGGACGGATGGACGAACAGACAGACTGGCAGACAGACACACAGGTAGACGGACGCGTAATGCGGGTATGTGCCACAGGGTATACGACGCGCGAGATGGCGGTTCTCTGAGTGTTCTCTAGATTGACGCACGAACAAACACATGTTCTCTAGATTGACGCATGAACAGACACATGGACAGACAGACAGACAGACAAACAGACAGACAGACAGACAGACAGACAGATAGACAGACTGGTAGACAGATGGACAGGTAGACGAATGCGTAAAGCGGCTATGTGCCACAGGGTATGCGAGATGGCGGTACTTTGAGTGTTCTCTAGATGAACGCACGGACGGACGCATGGACGGACAGACACACAGACTGGCAGCCATACGGACAGGTAGACGGACGCGTAAAGCGGCTATGTGCCACAGGGTATGCGAGGAACAGTACATCGAGTGTTCTCTAGATGGATGCACGGATGGACGCATGGACGAACATACAGGCAGACTAGCAGACGGACGGACAGGTAGACGGACGCGCAAAGCGGTATTTGCCACAGGGTATACGAGATGCGAGATGGCGGTACTTTAAGTGTTCTCTAGAAGAACGCGAGGACGGACAGACAGATAGACTGGCAGACAGACGGACAGGTAGACGGACGCGTAAAACGGCTATGCGCCACATTGTATGTGCGATGGTGGTACTTCGAGTGTTCTCTCGACGGGCGCACGGACGGACGCACGAACGGACAGAGAGACAGACTGGCAGACAGACGGACAGGTAGACAGACGCGTAAAGTGGGTATGTGCCACAGGGTATACGACGCGCGAGATGGCGGTACTCAGGACGTTCTCTAGATGGACGCACGGATGAACGCATGGGCGATCAGACAGACAGACTGGCAGACAGACCGACATGTAGACGGACGTGTAAAGTGGCTATGTGCCACAGCGTATGCGAGATGGCGGTACTCAGAGTGTTCTCTAGATGGACGCACGGACGGACGCACGGACGACCAGACAGACAGACTGGCAGACAGACGAACAGGTAGACGGACGCGTAAAGCGGATATGTGCCTAGGGTATACGAGATGGCGGTACTCAGAGTGTTCTCTAGATTGACGCACGAACGGACGCATGAACGGACAGACAGATAGACTAGCAGACAGACGAACAGGTAGACGGACGTGTAAAGCGGCTATGTGCCACAGGGTATGCCAGATTGCGGTAATATGAGTGTTCTCTAGACGGGTGCACGGACGGACGCATGGACGGACAGACAGACAGACTGGCAGACAGACGGACAGGTAGACAGACGCGTAAAGCGGGTATGTGCGACAGGGTATACAACGCGCGAGATGGCGGTACTCAGAACGTTCTCTAGATGGACGGACGGACGGACGCATGGACGGACAGACAGACAGACTGGCAGACAGACGGACAGGTAGACGGAAGCGTAAAGCAGCTATGTGCCACAGGGTATGCGAGATGGCGGTACTTTGAGTGTTCTCTAGATAGACGCACGGATGGAAGCACGGCCGGACAGACAGACAGTCAGAATGACTAGCAGACGGACGGACAGGTTGACAGACGTGTAAAGCGGTATTTGCCTCAGGGTATACGAGATGCGAGATTGTGGTACTTTGAGGGATCTCTAGATGGACGCACGGATGGACGGATGGGCGAACAGACAGACTGGCAGACAGACTGACAAATAAACGGACGCGTAATGCGGGTATGTGCCACAGGGTATACGACGCGCGATATGGCGGTTCTCTGAGTGTTCTCTAGATTGAAGCATGAACAGACACATGTTCTCTAGATTGACGCATGAACAGACACATGGACAGACAGACAGACTGGTAGACAGACGGACAGGTAGATGAATGCGTAAAGCGGCTATGTGCCACAGGGTATGCGAGATGGCGGTACTTTGAGTGTTCCCTAGATGGACGCGAGGACGGACAGACAGATAGACTGGCAGACAGACGGACAGGTAGACGGACGCGTAAAGCGGCTATGTGCTACATTGTATGCGCGATGGTGGTACATCGAGTGTTCTCTCGACGGGCGCACGGACGGACGCACGAACGGACAGACAGACAGAGAGACTGGCAGAGAGACGGAAAGGTAGACAGACGCGTAAAGTGGGTATGTGCCACAGGGTATACGACGAGCGAGATGGCGGTACTTAGAAGGTTCTCTAGAAGGACGCACGGATGAACGCATGGACAAACAGACAGAGAGACTGGCAGACAGAGGGACAGGTAGACGGACGCGTAAAGCGGGTATGTGCCACAGGGTATACGACGTGCGAGATGGCGGTACTTTGAGTGTTCTCTAGATGGACGCACTAACGGACGGACAGACAGACAGACTGGCAGACAGACGGACAGGTAGACGGACGTGTAAAGCGGCTATGTGCCACAAGATATGCGAGATGGCGGTACTTTGAGTGTTCTCTAGATGGACGCACGGACGGACGCTTGGACGGACAGACATACAGACTGGCAGACAGAAGGACAGGTGGACGGACGCGTAAAGCGGCTATGTGCCATATGGTATGCGGGATGGCGATACTTCGAGTGTTCTCTAGACAGGCGAACGGACAGACGCACGAACGGACAGACAGACAGATTGGCAGATAGACGGACAGGTAGACGGATGCGTAAAGTGGGTAAGTGCCACAGGGTATGCGAGATGGCGGTACTTTGAGTGTTCTCTAGATAGACGCACGGATGGACGCACGGGTGGACAGACAGACAGTCAGACAGACTAGCAGACGGACGGACAGGAGGACGGACGCGTAAAGCGCTATTTGCCTCAGGGTATACGAGATGCGAGATTGTGGTACTTTGAGGGTTCTCTAGATGGACGCACGGATGGACGATGGACGAACAGACAGACTGGCAGACAGACACACAGGTAGACGGACGCGTAATGCGGGTATGTGCCACAGGGTATACGACGCGCGAGATGGCGGTTCTCTGAGTGTTCTCTAGATTGACGCACGAACAGACACATGTTCTCTAGATTGACGCATGAACAGACACATGGACAGACAGACAGACAGACAGACAGACAGACAGACAGACAGACTGGTAGACAGACGGACAGGTAGACGAATGCGTAAAGCGGCTATGTGCCACAGGGTATGCGAGATGGCGGTACTTTGAGTGTTCCCTAGATGAACGCACGGACGGACGCATGCACGGACAGACACACAGACTGGCAGACATACGGACAGGTAGACGGACGTGTAAAGCGGTATTTGCCACAGGGTATACGAGATGCGAGATGGCGGTACTTTAAGTGTTCTCTAGATGGACGCGAGGGACAGACAGACAGACGGTCAGAGGACGCATAAAGCGGCTATGTGCCACATTGTATGTGCGATGGTGGTACTTCGAGTGTTCTCTCGACGGGCGCACGGACGGACGGACGAACGGACAGAGAGACAGACTGGCAGACAGACGGACAGGTAGACAGACGCGTAAAGTGGGTATGTGCCACAGGGTATACGACGCGCGAGATGGCGGTACTCAGAAGGTTCTTAGAAGGACGCACGGATGAATGCATGGACAAACAGCCAGAGAGACTGGCAGACAGAGGGACAGGTAGACGGACGCGTAAAGCAGGTATGTGCCACAGGGTATGTGAGATGGCGGTACTTTGGGTGTTCTCTAGATGGACGCACGGACGGACGCATGGACAGACAGACAGACAGACAGACAGACGGACAGGTAGACAGACGCGTAAAGTTGGTATGTGCCACAGGGTATACGACGCGCGAGATGGCGGTACTCAGGACGTTCTCTAGATGGACGTACGGATGAATGCATGGACGATCAGACAGACAGACTGGCAGACAGACCGACATGTAGACGGACGTGTAAAGTGGCTATGTGCCACAGCGTATGCGAGATGGCGGTACTCAGAGTGTTCTCTAGATGGACGCACGGACGGACGCACGGACGACCAGACAGACAGACTGGCAGACAGACGAACAGGTAGACGGACGCGTAAAGCGGATATGTGCCTAGGGTATACGAGATGGCGGTACTCAGAGTGTTCTCTAGATTGACGCACGAACGGACGCATGAACGGACAGACAGATAGACTAGCAGACAGACGAACAGGTAGACGGACGTGTAAAGCGGCTATGTGCCACAGGGTATGCGAGATGGCGGTAATATGAGTGTTCTCTAGACGGGTGCACGGACGGACGCATGGACGGACAGACAGACAGACTGGCAGACAGACGGACAGGTAGACGGAAGCGTAAAGCAGCTATGTGCCACAGGGTATGCGAGATGGCGGTACTTTGAGTGTTCTCTAGATAGACGCACGGATGGAAGCACGGACGGACAGACAGACAGTCAGAATGACTAGCAGACGGACGGACAGGTTGAAAGACGTGTAAAGCGGTATTTGCCTCAGGGTATACGAGATGCGAGATTGTGGTACTTTGAGGGATCTCTAGATGGACGCACGGATGGACGGATGGGCGAACAGACAGACTGGCAGACAGACTGACAAATAAACGGACGCGTAATGCGGGTATGTGCCACAGGGTATACGACGCGCGATATGGCGGTTCTCTGAGTGTTCTCTAGATTGAAGCATGAACAGACACATGTTCTCTAGATTGACGCATGAACAGACACATGGACAGACAGACAGACAGACTGGTAGACAGACGGACAGGTAGATGAATGCGTAAAGCGGCTATGTGCCACAGGGTATGCGAGATGGCGGTACTTTGAGTGTTCCCTAGATGGACGCGAGGACGGACAGACAGATAGACTGGCAGACAGACGGACAGGTAGACGGACGCGTAAAGCGGCTATGTGCTACATTGTATGCGCGATGGTGGTACATCGAGTGTTCTCTCGACGGGCGCACGGACGGACGCACGAACGGACAGACAGACAGAGAGACTGGCAGACACACGGAAAGGTAGACAGACGCGTAAAGTGGGTATGTGCCACAGGGTATACGACGAGCGAGATGGCGGTACTTAGAAGGTTCTCTAGAAGGACGCACGGATGAACGCATGGACAAACAGACAGAGAGACTGGCAGACAGAGGGACAGGTAGACGGACGCGTAAAGCGGGTATGTGCCACAGGGTATGTGAGATGGCGGTACTTTGGGTGTTCTCTACATGGACGCACGGACGGTCGCATGAACAGACAGACAGACAGACTGGCAGACAGACAGACAGGTAGACAGACACGTAAAGCGGGTATGTGCCACAGGGTATACGACGCGCGAGATGGCGGTACTTTAAGCGTTCTCTAGATGGATGCACGGATGGACGCATGCACGAACAAAGAGACTGGAAGACAGACGGACAGGTAGACGGACGCGTAAAGCGGTATTTGCCACAGAGTATATGACGCGCGAGATGGCGGTACTCAGAGTGTTCTCTAGATTGACGCACGAATGGACGCATGGACGGACAGACAGACAGACTGGCAGACAGACGCACAGGTAGACGGACGCGTACAACGGTATTTGCCACCGGGTATACGAGATGCAAGATGGCGGTACTTTAGGTGTTCTCTAGATGGACGCACGGACGAACAGACAGACAGACTGGCAGACAGACAGACAGGTAGACGGTTGTGTGAAGCAGCTATGTGCCACAGGGTATGCGAGAAGCCGGTCCTTTGAGTGTTCTCTAGATGGACGCACGGATGGACGCATGGACAAACAGACAGACAGACAAGCAGACGGACGGACAGGTAGACGGACGCGTATAGTGGTATTTGCCACCGGGTATTCGAGATGCGAGATGGCGGTACCTTAAGTGTTCGTTAGATGGTTGCACGGATGGACCCACGGACGGACAGATGGACAGACACACAGACTTGCAGACAGACAGACAAGTAGACGACGTGTAAAGCGGCTATGTGCCACAGGGTATGCGAGTGCGGTACTTTTCGTGTTCTCTAGATTGACGCACCAACGGACGCATGGACGGACAGACAGACAGACTGGCAGACAGACGGACAGGTACACGGATACGTAAAGCGGCTATGTGCCACAGGGTATGAGAGACGGCGGTACTTTGAGTGTTCTCTAGATGGACGCACAGATAGATGCACGAACGGACAGACAGACAGACTGGCAGACAGACAGACAGGTAGACGGACGTATATAGCGGATATGTGCAACATGGTATGCGAGATGGCGGTACTTTGAGTGTTCTCTAGTTGGACGCTTGGATGGACGCATGGACGAACCGACAGATTGGCAGACAGACAGACAGGTAGACGGACGCGTAAAGCGGGTATATGCCACAGGGTATACTACGTGCGAGATGGCGGTACTTTGAGTGTTCTCTAGATGGACGCACTAACGGACGGACAGACAGACAGACTGGCAGACAGACGGACAGGTAGACGGACGTGTAAAGCGGCTATGTGCCACAAGATATGCGAGATGGCGGTACTTTGAGTGTTCTCTAGATGGACGCACGGACGGACGCTTGGACGGACAGACATACAGACTGGCAGACAGAAGGACAGGTAGACGGACGCGTAAAGCGGCTATGTGCCATATGGTATGCGGGATGGCGATACTTCGAGTGTTCTCTAGACAGGCGAACGGACAGACGCACGAACGGACAGACAGACAGATTGGCACATAGACGGACAGGTAGACGGATGCGTAAAGTGGGTAAGTGCCACAGGGTATGCGAGATGGCGGTACTTTGAGTGTTCTCTAGATAGACGCACGGATGGACGCACGGGTGGACAGACAGACAGTCAGACAGACTAGCAGACGGACGGACAGGAGGACGGACGCGTAAAGCGCTATTTGCCTCAGGGTATACGAGATGCGAGATTGTGGTACTTTGAGGGTTCTCTAGATGGACGCACGGATGGACGGATGGACGAACAGATAGACTGGCAGACAGACACACAGGTAGACGGACGCGTAATGCGGGTATGTGCCAAAGGTATACGACGCGCGAGATGGCGGTTCTCTGAGTGTTCTCTAGATTGACGCACGAACACACACATGTTCTCTAGATTGACGCATGAACAGACACATGGACAGACAGACAGACAGACAGACAGACAGACAGACAGACAGACAGACAGACAGACTGGTAGACAGACGGACAGGTAGACGAATGCGTAAAGCGGCTATGTGCCACAGGGTATGCGAGATGGCGGTACTTTGAGTGTTCCCTAGATGAACGCACGGACGGACGCATGCACGGACAGACACACAGACTGGCAGACATACGGACAGGTAGACGGACGTGTAAAGCGGTATTTGCCACAGGGTATACGAGATGCGAGATGGCGGTACTTTAAGTGTTCTCTAGATGGACGCGAGGACGGACAGACAGATAGACTGGCAGACAGACGGTCAGAGGACGCATAAAGCGGCTATGTGCCACATTGTATGTGCGATGGTGGTACTTCGAGTGTTCTCTCGACGGGCGCACGGACGGACGGACGAACGGACAGAGAGACAGACTGGCAGACAGACGGACAGGTAGACAGACGCGTAAAGTAGGTATGTGCCACAGGGTATACGACGCGCGAGATGGCGGTACTCAGAAGGTTCTCTAGAAGGACGCACGGATGAATGCATGGACAAACAGCCAGAGAGACTGGCAGACAGAGGGACAGGTAGACGGACGCGTAAAGCAGGTATGTGCCACAGGGTATATGAGATGGCGGTACTTTGGGTGTTCTCTAGATGGACGCACGGACGGACGCATGGACAGACAGACAGACAGACAGACAGACAGACAGACGGACAGGTAGACAGACGCGTAAAGTTGGTATGTGCCACAGGGTATACGACGCGCGAGATGGCGGTACTCAGGACGTTCTCTAGATGGACGTACGGATGAATGCATGGACGATCAGACAGACAGACTGGCAGACAGACCGACATGTAGACGGACGTGTAAAGTGGCTATGTGCCACAGGGTATGCGAGATGGCGGTACTCAGAGTGTTCTCTAGATGGACGCACGGACGACCAGACAGACAGACTGGCAGACAGACGAACAGGTAGAAGGACGCGTAAAGCGGATATGTGCCTAGGGTATGCGAGATGGCGGTACTTTGAGTGTTCTCTAGACGGGTGCACGGACGGACGCATGAACAGACAGACAGACAGACTGGTAGACAGACGGACAGGTAGACAGACGCGTAAAGCGCGTATGTGCCACAGGGTATACGACGCGCGAGATGGCGGTACTTTAAGCGTTCTCTAGATGGACGCAGGACACACGCACGAACGAACAGACAGACGGACGGACAGACTGGCAGACAGACGGACAGATAGACGGACGTGTAAAGCGGCTATGTGCTACAGGGTACGCGACATGGCGGTACTCAGAGTGTTCTCAAGATTGACGCACGAATGGACGCATGGACGGACAGACAGACAGACTGGCAGACAGACGCACAGGTAGACGGCTGTGTGAAGCGGCTATGCGCCACAGGGTATGCGAGATGGCGGTACTTTGAGTGTTCTCTAGATGGACGCACGGATGGATGCATGGATAAGCTGACAGACAGACAAGCAGACGGACGGACAGGTAGACGGACTCGTATAGCGGTATTTGCCACCGGGTATACGAGATGCGAGGTGGCTGTACCTTAAGTGTTCGCTAGATGGATGCACGGATGGACCAACGGGCGGACAGACGGACAGAGTGACAGACTTGCAGACAGACGGACAAGTAGACGGACGTGTAAAGCGGCTATGTGCCACAGGGTATGCGAGTGCGGTACTTTTCGTGTTCTCTAGATTGACGCACCAACGGACGCATGGACGGACAGACAGACAGACTGGCAAACAGACGGACAGGTAGACGGACGTATAAAGCGGATATGTGCAACATGGTATGCGAGAAGGTGGTACTTTGAGTGTTCTCTAGATGGACGCATGGATGGACGCATGGACGTACCGACAGACTGGCAGACAGGCAGACAGGTAGACGGACGCGTAAAGCGGGTATGTGCCACAAGGTATACGACGGGCGAGATGGCGGTACTTTGAGTGTTCTCTAGATGGACGCACGAACAGACGGACAGACAGACAGACTGGCAGACAGACAGACAGGTAGACGGACGTGTAAAGCGGCTATGTGCCACAAGGTATGCGAGATGGCGGTACTTTGAGTGTTCTCTAGATGGACGCATGGACGGACGCTTGGATGGACAGACAGACAGACTGGCAGACAGAAGGTCAGGTAGACGGACGCGTAAAGCGGCTATGTGCCACATGGTATGCGGGATGGCGATACTTCGAGTTTTCTCTAGACAGGCGCACGGACAGACGCACGAACGGACAGACAGACAGATTGGCAGACAGAAGGACAGGTAGACAGACGCGTAAAGCGGGTATGTGCCACAGGGTATACGACGCGCGAGATGGCAGTACTCAGAACATTCTCTAGATAGACGCACGAACAGAAGCATGGACGGACAGACAGACAGACTGGCAGACAGACGGACAGGTAGACGGACGCGTCAAGTGTGTAAGTGCCACAGGGTATGCGAGATGGCGGTAATTTGAGTGTTCTCTAGATAGACGCACGGATGGACGCACGGACGGACAGACAGACAAACAGACAGACTAGCAGATGGAAGGACAGGTAGACGGATGCGTAAAGCGGTATTTGCCTCAGGGTATACGAGATGCGAGATTGTGGTACTTTGAGGGTTCTCTAGATGGACGCACGGATGGATACATGGACGAACATACAGACAGACTAGCAGACGGACGGACAGGTAGACGGACGCGCAAAGCGGTATTTGCCACAGGGTATACGAGATGCGAGATGGCGGTACTTTAAGTGTTCTCTAGATGGACGCACGAACGGACAGACAGACAGACTGGCAGACAGATGACAGGTAGACAGACGCGTAAAATGGGTATGTGCCACAGGGTATACGACGCGCGAGATGGCGGTACTCAGAAGGTTCTCTAGAAGGACGCACGGATGAACGCATGGACAGACAGAGAGACTGGCAGACAGAGGGACAGGTAGACGGACGTGTAAAGCGGCTATGTGCCACAGGGTATGCGAGATGGCGGTACTCAGAGTGTTCTCTAGATAGACGCACGGACGGACGCATGAACGACCAGACAGACAGACTGGCAGACAGACGAACAGGTAGACGGACGCGTAAAGCGGATATGTGCCTAGGGTATACGTGATGGCGGTACCCAGGACGTTCTATAGATGGACGCATGGATGAACGCATGGACGAACAGACAGACAGACTGGCAGACAGACGGACATGTAGACGGACGTGTAAAGCGGCTATGTGCCACAGGGTATGCGAGGGGGCGGTACTTCGAGTGTTCTCTAGATGGACGCACGGACGGACGCATGAACGGACAGACAGACGGACTGGCAGACAGACGGACAGGTAGACAGACGCGTAAAGCGGGTATGTGCCACAGGGTATACGACGCGCGAGATGGCGGTACTTTAGGCGTTCTCTAGATGGACGCAGGACACACGCACGGACGGACAGACAGACGGACAGACAGACTTGCAGACAGACGGACAGGTAGACGGGCGTGTAAAGCGGCTATGTGCCACAGGGTATGCGAGATGGCGGTACTTTGAGTGTTCTCTAGATGGACGCACGGACGGACCCATGGACGACCAGACAGACAGACTGGCAGACAGACGGACAGGTAGACAGGCGCGTAAAGCGGGTATGTGCCACAGGGTATACGACGCGCGAGATTGCGGTACTTTAAGCGTTCTCTAAATGGACGCAGGACACACGCACGGACGGACAGACAGACGGACAGACAGACTGGCAGACAGACGGACAGGTAGACGGACGTGTAAAGCGGCTATGTGCCACAGGGTACGCTAGATGGCGGTACTCAGAGTGTTCTCTAGATTGACGCACGAATGGACGCATGGACGGACAGACAGACAGACTGGCAGACAGACGCACAGGTAGACGGACGCGTAAAGCGGTATTTGCCACCGGATATACGAGATGCTAAATGGCGGTACTTTAGGTGTTCTCTAGATGGACGCATGGACAAACAGACAGACAGACTGGCAGACAGACAGACAGGTAGACGACTGTGTGAAGCGGCTATGTGCCACAGGGTATGCGAGATGGCGGTACTTTGAGTTTTCACTAGATGGACGCACGGATGTTTGCATGGACAGACAGACAGACAAGCAGAAGGACGGACAGGTAGACGGGCGCGTATAGCGGTATTTGCCACCGGGTATACGAGATGCGAGATGGCGGTACCTTAAGTGTTCGCTAGATGGATGCACGGATGGACTCACGGAGGGACAGACGGACAGACAGACAGACTTGCAGACAGACGGACGAGTACACGGATACGTAAAGCGGCTATGTGCCACAGGGTATGCGAGATGGCGGTACTTTGAGTGTTCTCTAGATGGACGCACAGATAGACGCACGGACGGACAGACAGACAGACTGGCAGACAAACAGACAGGTAGACGGACGTATAAAGCGGATATGTGTAACGTGGTATGCGAGATGGCTGTACTTTGAGTGTTCTCTAGATGGACGCATGGATGGACGCATGGACGAACCGACAGACTGGCAGACAGACAGACAGGTAGACGGACGCGTAAAGCGGGTATGTGCTACAGGGTATACGACGTGCGAGATGGCGGTACTTTGAGTGTTCTCTAGATGGACGCACGAACGGACGGACAGACAGACAGACTGGCAGACAGACGGACAGGTAGACGGACGTGTAAAGCGGCTATGTGCCACAAGGTATGCGATTAGGCGGTACTTTAAGTGTTCTCTAGATGCACACGGACGGACGCTTGGACGGACAGACAGACAGACTGACAGACAGAAGGACAGGTAGACAGACGCGTAAAGCGGCTATGTGCCACATGGTATGCGGGATGGCGATACTTCGAGTGTTCTCTAGACAGGCGAACGGACAGACGCATGGAAGGACAGACAGACAGACTGGCAGACAGACGGACAGGTAGACGGACGCGTAAAGCGGGTAAGTGCCACAGGGTATACGACGCGTGAGATGGCAGTACTTTAAGTGTTCTCTAGCTGGACACATGAACGGAAGCACGGTCGGACAGACAGACAGACTAGCAGACGAACGGATAGGTAGATGGACGTGTAAAGCTGCTATGTGCCACAGGGTATGCGAGATGGCGGTACTTTGCGTGTTCTCTAAATGGACGCATGGACGGACGCATGGACGAACTGACAGACAGAGTGGCAGACAGACGGACAGGTAGACGGACGCGTAAAGCGGATATGTGCCACAGGGTATATGAGATGGTGGTACTCAGAGTGTTCTCTAGATGGACGCACGGACGGACGCACGGACGACCAGACAGACAGACTGGCAGACAGACGAACAGGTAGACGGACGCGTAAAGCGGATATGTGCCTAGGGTATACGAGATGGCGGTACTCAGAGTGTTCTCTAGATTGACGCACGAACGGACGCATGAACGGACAGACAGACAGACTGGCAGACAGACGAACAGGTAGACGGACGTGTAAAGCGGCTATGTGCCACAGGGTATGCGAGATGGTGGTACTTTGAGTGTTCTCTAGACGGGTGCACGGACGGACGCATGAACGGACAGACAGACAGACTGGCAGACCGACGGACAGGTAGACAGACGCGTAAAGCGGGTATGTGCAACAGGGTATACGAGATGGCGGTACTTTGAGTGTTCTCTCGATAGACGCACGGATGGACGCACGGACGGACAGACAGACAGTCAGACAGACTAGCAGATGGACGGACAGGTAGACGGATGCGTAAAGCGGTATTTGCCTCAGGGTATACGAGATGCGAGATTGTGGTACTTTGAGGGTTCTCTAGAAGGACGAACGGATGGATGCATGGACGAACATACAGACAGACTAGCAGACGGACGGACAGGTAGACGGACGCGCAAAGCGGTATTTGCCACAGGGTATACGAGATGCGAGATTGCGGTACTTTAAGTGTTCTCTAGATGGACGCACGAACGGACAGACAGACAGACTGGCAGACAGATGACAGGTAGACAGACGCGCAAAATGGGTATGTGCCACAGGGTATACGACGCGCGAGATGGCGGTACTCGGAAGGTTCTCTAGAAGGACGCACGGATGAACACATGGACAAACAGACAGAGAGACTGGCAGACAGAGGGACAGGTAGACGGACGCGTAAAGCGGGTATGTGCCACAAGGTATGTGAGATGGCGGTACTTTGGGTGTTCTCTAGATGGACGCACGGACTGACGCACGGACAGACAGACAGACAGACAGACTGGCAGACAGACGGACAGGTAGACAGACGCGTAAAGTTGGTATGTGCCACAGGGTATACGACGTGCGAGATGGCGGTACCCAGGACGTTCTCTAGATGGACGCACGGATGAACGCATGGACGAATAGACAGACAGACTGGCAGACAGAGGGACAGGTAGACGGACGCGTAAAGCGGGTATGTGCCACAAGGTATGTGAGATGGCGGTACTTTGGGTGTTCTTAGATGGACGCACGGACTGACGCACGGACAGACAGACAGACAGACAGACAGACTGGCAGACAGACGAACAGGTAGACGGACGCGTAAAGCGGATATGTGCCTAGGGTATACGAGATGGCGGTACCCAGGACGTTCTCTAGATGGACGCACGGATGAACGCATGGACGAATAGACAGACAGACTGGCAGACAGACGGACATGTAGACGGACGTGTAAAGCGGCTATGTGCCACAGGGTATGCGAGGGGGCGGTACTTCGAGTGTTCTCTAGATGGACGCACGGACGAACGCATGAACGGACAGACAGACGGACTGGCAGACAGACGGACAGGTAGACAGACGCGTAAAGCGGGTATGTGCCACAGGGTATACGACGCGCGAGATGGCGGTACTTTAAGCGTTCTCTAGATGGACGCAGGACACACACACGGACGGACAGACAGACGGACAGACAGACTTGCAGACAGACTTGCAGACAGACGGACAGGTAGACGGACGTGTAAAGCGGCTATGTGCCACAGGGTATGCGAGATGGCGGTACTTTGAGTGTTCTCTAGATGGACGCACGGACGGACCCATGGACGACCAGACAGACAGACTGGCAGACAGACGAACAGGTAGACGGACGCGTAAAGCGGTATTTGCCACCGGGTGTACGAGATGCTAAATGGCGGTACTTTAGGTGTTCTCTAGATGGACGCATGGACAAACAGACAGACAGACTGGCAGACAGACAGACAGGTAGACGGTGTGTGAAGCGGCTATGTGCCACAGGGTATGCGAGACAGCAGTACTTTGAGTTTTCTCTAGATGGACGCACGGATGTTTGCATGGACAGACAGACAGACAAGCAGAAGGACGGACAGGTAGACGGGCGCGTATAGCGGTATTTGCCACCGGGTATACGAGATGCGAGATGGCGGTACCTTAAGTGTTCGCTAGATGGATGCACGGATGGACCCACGGACGGACAGACGGACAGACAGACAGACTTGCAGACAGACGGACAAGTACACGGATACGTAAAGCGGCTATGTGCCACAGGGTATGCGAGATGGCGGTACTTTGAGTGTTCTCTAGATGGACGCACAGATAGACGCACGGACGGACAGACAGACAGACTGGCAGACAGACAGACAGGTAGACGGACGTATAAAGCGGATATGTGTAACGTGGTATGCGAGATGGCTGTACATTGAGTGTTCTCTAGATGGACGCATGGATGGACGCATGGACGAACCGACAGACTGGCAGACAGACAGACAGGTAGACGGACGCGTAAAGCGGGTATGTGCTACAGGGTATACGACGTGCGAGATGGCGGTACTTTGAGTGTTCTCTAGATGGACGCACGAACGGGCGGACAGACAGACAGACTGGCAGACAGACGGACAGGTAGACGGACGTGTAAAGCGGCTATGTGCCACAAGGTATGCGATTAGGCGGTACTTTAAGTGTTCTCTAGATGGACACACGGACGGACGCATGGAAGGACAGACAGACAGACTGGCAGACAGACGGACAGGTAGACGGACGCGTAAAGCGGGTAAGTGCCACAGGGTATACGACGCGTGAGATGGCAGTACTTAAGTGTTCTCTAGCTGGACACATGAACGGAAGCACGGACGGACAGACAGACAGACTAGCAGACGAACGGACAGGTAGATGGACGTGTAAAGCTGCTATGTGCCACAGGGTATGGGAGATGGCGGTACTTTGCGTGTTCTCTAAATGGACGCACGGACGGACGCACGGACGACCAGACAGACAGACTGGCAGACAGACAAACAGGTAGACGGACGCGTAAAGCGGAGATGTGCCTAGGGTATACGAGATGGCGGTACTCAGAGTGTTCTCTAGATTGACGCACGAACGGACGCATGAACGGACAGACAGACAGACTGGCAGACAGACGAAAAGGTAGACGGACGTGTAAAGCGGCTATGTGCCACAGGGTATGCGAGATGGTGGTACTTTGAGTGTTCTCTAGACAGGTGCACGGACGAACGCATGAACGGACAGACAGACAGACTGGCAGACAGACGGACAGGTAGACAGACGCGTAAAGCGGGTATGTGCCACAGGGTATACGATGCGCGAGATGGCGGTACTCAGAACGTTCTCTAGATGGACGCACGGACGGACGCGTGGACGGACAGACAGACAGACTGGCAGACAGACGGACAGGTAGATGGATGCGTAAAGCGGCTATGTGCCACAGGGTATGCGAGATGGCGGTACTTTGAGCGTTCTCTAGATAGACGCACGGACTGACGCAAGGACGGACAGACAGACAGACAGACAGACAGACAGACTAGCAGACGGATGGACAGGTAGACGGACACGTAAAGCGGTATTTGCCTCAGGGTATACGAGATGCGAGATTGTGGTACTTTAATGTTCTCTAGATGGACGCACGGATGGACTTATGGACGAACAGACAGACTGGCAGACAGACAGACAGGTAGACGGACGTGTAATGCGAGATGTGCCACAGGGTATACGACGCACGAGATGGCGGTTCTCTGAGTGTTCTCTAGATTGACGCACGGACGGACGCACGACCAGACAGACAGACAGACTGGCAGACAGACGGACAGGTAGACAGACGCGTAAAGTGGGTATTTGCCACAGGGTATACGACGCGCGAGATGGCGGTACCCAGGACGTTCTCTAGATGGACGCACGGATGAACGCATGGACGAACAGACAGACAGACTGGCAGACAGACGGACATGTAGACGGACGTGTAAAGCGGCTATGTGCCACAGGGTATGCGAGATGGCGGTACTCAGAGTGTTCTCTAGATAGACGCACGGACGGACGCATGGACGACCAGACAGACAGACTGGCAGACAGACGAACAGGTAGACGGACGCGTAAAGCGAATATGTGCCTGGGGTATACGAGATGGCGGTACCCAGGACGTTCTCTAGATGGACGCACGGATGAACGCATGGACGAATAGACAGACAGACTGGCAGACAGACGGACATGTACACGGACGTGTAAAGCGGCTATGTGCCACAGGGTATGCGAGGGGGTGGTACTTCGAGTGTTCTCTAGATGGACGCACGGACGGACGCATGAACGGACAGACAGACGGACTGGCAGACAGACGGACAGGTAGACAGACGCGTAAAGCGGGTATGTGCCACAGGGTATACGACGCGCGAGATGGCGGTACTTTAAGCGTTCTCTAGATGGACGCAGGACACACGCACGGACGGACAGACAGACGGACAGACAGACTTGCAGACAGACGGACAGGTAGACGGACGTGTAAAGCGGCTATGTGCCACAGGGTATGCGAGATGGCGGTACTTTGAGTGTTCTCTAGATGGACGCACGGACGGACCCATGGACGACCAGACAGACAGACTGGCAGACAGACGAACAGGTAGACGGACGCGTAAAGCGGATATGTGCCTAGGGTATAGAGATGGCGGTACTCAGAGTGTTCTCTAGATTGACGCACGAACGGACGCATGAACGGACAGACAGACAGACAGACTAGCAGACAGACGAACAGGTAGACGGACGTGTAAAGCGGCTATGTGCCACAGGGTATGCGAGACGGCGGTACTTTGAGTGTTCTCTAGACGGGTGCACGGACGGACGCATGAACGGACAGACAGACAGACTGGCAGACAGACGGACAGGTAGACAGACGCGTAAAGCGGGTATGTGCCACAGGGTATACGACGCGCGAGATGGCGGTACTTTAAGCGTTCTCTAAATGGACGCAGGACACACGCACGGACGGACAGACAGACGGACAGACAGACTGGCAGACAGACGGACAGGTAGACGGACGTGTAAAGCGGCTATGTGCCACAGGGTACGCGAGATGGCGGTACTCAGAGTGTTCTCTAGATTGACACACGAATGGACGCATGGACGGACAGACAGACAGACTGGCAGACAGACGCACAGGTAGACGGACGCGTAAAGCAGCTATGTGCCACAGGGTATGCTATATGGCGGTACTCAGAGTGTTCTCTAGATTGATGTGTGAACGGACACACGAAAGGACAGACAGACAGGCTGGCTTACAGACGGACAGGTAGACGGACGTATAAAGCGGCTATGTGCCACAGGGTATTCGAGATGGTGGTACTTTGAGTGTTCTCTAGATGTACGCACGGACGGACGCATGGACGGACAGACAGACAGACTGGCAGACAGATGGACAGGTAGACGGACGCGTAAAACGGCTATGTGCCACAAGGTATGCGAGATGGCAGTATTTTGAGTGTTCTTTAGATTGACGTACGAACGGATGCATGGTCGGAGAGACAGACCGACAGCTAGACTGATATAAAAAGCAGCCATGTATCACAGGGTATGCGAGATGGCGGTTTTTTTGAGTGTTCTCTAGATGAACGCACGTACGGATGCATGGACTAAGAGACAGACAGACTGGCAGACAGATGGACAGGTAGACGGACGTGTAAAGCGGCTATGTGCCACAGGGTATGCGAGATGGCGGTACTTTGAGTGTTCTCTAGATGGACGCACGGATGGACGCATAGACGAACAGACAGACAGACTGGCAGACAGACGGACAAGTAGACGGACGCGTAAAGCGGGTATGTGCCGCGGGTATACGATGCGCGAGATGGCGGTACTCAGAGTGTTCTCTACATTGACGAACGAACAGACGCCTGGATGGAGAGACAGACTGGCAGACAGACCGATTGGTAGACGGACGTGCAAAGCAGCCATGAGCCACAGGGTATGCGAGATGGCGGTTTTGTGAGTGTTCTCTAGATGGCCGCACGGACGGATGGATGGACGAACAGACAGACAGACTGGCAGACAGACGGACAGGTGGACGGACGCGTAAAGCGGGTATGTACCACAGGGTTTACGACGCGCGAGATGGCGATACTCAGAGTGATCTCTAGATGGACGTACGCACGGACGCATGGACGAACAGACAGACTGGCAGACAGACGGATAGGTAGACGGACGCGTAAAGCGCCAATGTGCCACAGGGTATGCGAGATGGCGGTGCTTTAAGTGTCCTCTAGGTACACGCACGGACGGACGCACGAACGGACAGACAGACTGACTGGCAGACAGACGGAAAGGTAGACGGACGTGTAAAGCAGCTATGTGCCACAGGGTATGCGAGATGGCGGTACTTTGAGTCTTCTCTAGATGGACGCACAGACGGATGCGTGGACGAACAGACAGACAGACTGGCAGACAGAGGGACAGGTAGACGGACCCGTAAAGCGGCAATGTGCCACAGGGTATGCGAGATGGCAGTAATTAGAGTGTTCTCTAGATGGACGCACGGACGGACGCGCGGACGGACAGACAGACAGACTGGCAGACAGACGGACAGGTAGATGGACGTGTAAAGCGGCTATGTGCCACAGGGTATGCGAGATGGCGGTACTTTGAGTGTTTTCTAGATGGACGCACAGACGGATGCATGGACGAACAGACAGGCAGACTGGCAGACAGACCGACAGGTAGACGGACGCGTAAAGCGGCAATGTGCAACAGGGTATGCGAGATAGCAGTACTTTGAGTGTTCTCTAGATGGACGCACGGATGGACGCACGGATGGACAGACAGACAGACTGGCAGACAGACGGACAGGTAGACGGACTTGTAAAGCGGCTATTTGCCACAGGGTATGCGAGATGGAGGTACTTTGAGTGTTCTCTAGATGGACGCACGAATGGACGCACGGACGGGCAGAGACAGACTGGCAGACAGACGGACAGGTAGACGGACGTGTAAAGGGGCTATGTTCCACAGGGTATGCGAGATGGCGGTACTCAGAGTGTTCTATAGATTGACGTGTGAACGGACAGACAGACAGGCTGGCTTACAGACGGACAGGTAGACGGACGTAAAAAGCGGCTATGTGCCACAGGGTATTCGAGATGGTGGTACTTTAAGTGTTTTCTAGATGGCAATGGACGGACGCACGAACTGTCAGGACAGACAGGCTGGCAGACAGACGGACAGGTAGACAGACGTGTGAAGCGGCTATGTGCCACAGCTTATGCGAGATGGCAGTACTTTGAGTGTTTAGATTGACGTACGAGCGGATGCATGGACGGAGAGACAGACCGACAGCTAGACGGACTTGTAAAGCAGCCATTTATCACAGGGTATGCGAGATGGAGGTTTTTTGAGTGTTCTCTAGACGGACGCACGGACGGATGCATGGACTAAGAGACAGACAGACTGGCAGACAGACGGACAGGTAGACGGATGTATAAAGCGCCTATGTGCCACAGGGTATTCGAGATGGCGGTACTTTGAGTGTTTTCTAGATGGACGCACGGACGGACGCATGTACGGACAGACAGACAGACTGTTACACAGACGGACAGGTAGACGGACGCGTAAAGCGGAAATGTGCCACAGGGTATATGAGATGGCGGGACTTTGAGTGTTCTCTAGATGGACGCACGGACGCATGGACGGACCGGCAGACAGACTGGCAGACAGACGGACAGGTAGACGGACGTGTAAAGTGGCTATGTGGCACAGGGTATGCGAGATGGCGGTACTTTGAGTGTTCTCTAGATGGACCCACGGACAGATGCACAGGACGGACAGACAGACTGGCAGACAGACGGACAGGTAGACGGACGCGTAAAGCGGGTATGTACCACAGGGTATACGACGCGCGAGATGGCGGTGCTTTGAGTGTTCTCTAGATTTACGCACGGATGGACGCATGGACGAAGCGACAGACAGACTTGCAGACAGATGGACATGTAGACGGACGTGTGAAGCGGTATTTGTCACAGGGTATAGGAGATTCAAAACGGCGGTACTTTAGGTGTTCTCTAGATAGAAACGGACGGATGCACGGACAAACAGACCGACAGACTGGCAGACAGACCGACAGGTAGACGGACGAGTAAAGCGGCTATGTGCCACAGGGTATGCAAGATGGCAGTACTCAGAGTGTTCTCAAGATTAACGCACGAACGAACGCACGAACGAACAGACAGACAGGCTGGCAGACAGACGGACCGGTACACGGACGTATAAGGCGGCTATGTGCCACAGGGTATTCGAGATGGCGGTACTTTGAGTGTTCTTTAGATTGACGTACGAACGGATGCATAGACGGAGAGACAGACCGACAGCTAGACAGATGTGTAAAGCAGCCATGTATCACAGGGTATGCGAGATGGCGGTTTTTCGAGTGTACTCTAGACGGACGCCCGGACGGATGGATGGACGAACAGACAGACTGACAGACAGACGGACAGGTATACGGACGCGTAAAGCGGGCATGTACCACAAGGTTTACGACGCGCGAGATGGCGGTACTCAGAGTGTTTTCTTGATGGACGCTCAGACGAATGCATGGACGAACAGACAGACTGGCAGACAGACGGAAAGGTAGATATACGCGTAAAGTGGCTATGTACCACAGAGTATGCGAGATGCGAGATGGTGGTACTTTGAGTGTTCTCAAGATGGACGCATGGACGGACGCATGGACGGACAGACAGACAGACTGGTAAACTGACGGACCGGCAGACGGACATGTAAAGTGGCTATGTGCCACAGGGTATGCGAGATGGCAGTACTCTGAGTGTTCTCTAGATTGATGCATGAACGGACGCATGGACGGACTGACAGACAGACTGGCAGACAGATGGACAGGTAGACGGACGCGTACACCGGCTATGTGCCACAGGGTATGCGAGATGTCGGTACTTTGAGGGTTTTCTAGATTAACGCATGGACGGGCGCACGGACGGACACACAGACACACTGGCAGACAGACAGACAGTTAGACGGACGTATAATGCGGCTATGTGCCACAGGGTATGCGAGATGGCGGTACTCAGAGTGTTCTCTAGATTGATGCACGAACGGACGCATGGATGGACAGACAGACAGACTGGCAGACAGAAGGACAGGTAGACGGACGCGTAAAGCAGCTATGTGCCACAGGGTATGCTATATGGCGGTACTCAGAGTGTTCTCTAGATTGATGTGTGAACGGACACACGAAAGGACAGACAGACAGGCTGGCTTACAGACGGACAGGTAGACGGACGTATAAAGCGGCTATGTGCCACAGGGTATTCGAGATGGTGGTACTTTGAGTGTTCTCTAGATGTACGCACGGACGGACGCATGGACGGACAGACAGACAGACTGGCAGACAGATGGACAGGTAGACGGACGCGTAAAACGGCTATGTGCCACAAGGTATGCGAGATGGCAGTATTTTGAGTGTTCTTTAGATTGACGTACGAACGGATGCATGGTCGGAGAGACAGACCGACAGCTAGACTGATATAAAAAGCAGCCATGTATCACAGGGTATGCGAGATGGCGGTTTTTTTTTAGTGTTCTCTAGATGAACGCACGTACGGATGCATGGACTAAGAGACAGACAGACTGGCAGACAGATGGACAGGTAGACGGACGTGTAAAGCGGCTATGTGCCACAGGGTATGCGAGATGGCGGTACTTTGAGTGTTCTCTAGATGGACGCACGGATGGACGCATAGACGAACAGACAGACAGACTGGAAGACAGACGGACAAGTAGACGGACGCGTAAAGCGGGTATGTGCCGCGGGTATACGATGCGCGAGATGGCGGTACTCAGAGTGTTCTCTACATTGACGAACGAACAGACGCCTGGATGGAGAGACAGACTGGCAGACAGACCGATTGGTAGACGGACGTGCAAAGCAGCCATGAGCCACAGGGTATGCGAGATGGCGGTTTTGTGAGTGTTCTCTAGATGGCCGCACGGACGGATGGATGGACGAACAGACAGACAGACTGGCAGACAGACGGACAGGTGGACGGACAAGTAAAGCAGGTATGTACCACAGGGTTTACGACGCGCGAGATGGCGATACTCAGAGTGATCTCTAGATGGACGTACGCACGGACGCATGGACGAACAGACAGACTGGCAGACAGACGGACAGGTGACGGACACGTAAAGGGGGTATGTGCCACAGGGTATGCGAGATGGTGGTACTTTGAGTGTTCTCTAGATGGACGCACAGACGGATGCATGGACGAACAGACAGACAGACTGGCAGACAGAGGGACAGGTAGACGGACCCGTAAAGCGGCAATGTGCCACAGGGAATGCGAGATGGCAGTAATTAGAGTGTTCTCTAGATGGACGCACGGACGGACGCGCGGACGGACAGACAGACAGACTGGCAGACAGACGGACAGGTAGATGGACGTGTAAAGCGGCTATGTGCCACAGGGTATGCGAGATGGCGGTACTTTGAGTGTTCTCTAGATGGACGCACAGACGGATGCATGGACGAACAGACAGGCAGACTGGCAGACAGACGGACAGGTAGACGGACGCGTAAAGCGGCAATGTGCAACAGGGTATGCGAGATAGCAGTACTTTGAGTGTTCTCTAGATGGACGCACGGATGGACGCACGGATGGACAGACAGACAGACTGGCAGACAGACGGACAGGTAGACGGACTTGTAAAGCGGCTATTTGCCACAGGGTATGCGAGATGGAGGTACTTTGAGTGTTCTCTAGATGGACGCACGAATGGACGCACGGACGGGCAGAGACAGATTGGCAGACAGACGGACAGGTAGACGGACGTGTAAAGGGGCTATGTTCCACAGGGTATGCGAGATGGCGGTACTCAGAGTGTTCTATAGATTGACGTGTGAACGGACAGACAGACAGGCTGGCTTACAGACGGACAGGTAGACGGACGTAAAAAGCGGCTATGTGCCACAGGGTATTCGAGATGGTGGTTCTTTGAGTGTGCTCTGGATGTACGCACGGACGGACGCAAGGACGGACAGACAGAGAGACTGTTACACAGACGGATAGGTAGACGGACGCGTAAAGCGGCTATGTGCCACAGGGTATGCGAGATGGCGGTACTTTGAGTGTTCTCTAGATGGACGCACGGACGGACAGGCAGACAGAAAGACTGGCAGACAGACGGACAGGTAGACGGATGTTTAAAGCGGTTATGTGCCACAGGGTATGCGAGATGGCGGTACTTTGAGTGTTCTCTAGATGGACGCACGGACAGAAGCACGGACGGACAGACAGACTGGCGGACAGATGGACAGGTAGTAGACGCGTAAAGCGGCTATGTACCACAGAGTATGCGAGATGCGAAATGGCGGTACTATAAATGTTCTCTAGATGGCAACGAATGGACGCACGGACGGACAGGCAGAGAGACAGACTGGAAGACAGACGGACAGGTAGACGGACGTGTAAAGCGGCTATGCTCCAGAGGGTGTGCGAGATGGCGGTACTTTGAGTGTTCTCTAGATGGACGCACGGACAGACGCACGGACGGACAGGCAGACAGACTGGCACAGAGACGGAAAGGTAGATAGACGCGTAAAGCGGCTATGTACCACAGAGCATGCGAGATGCGAAATGGCGGTACTATAAGTGTTCTCTAGATGGCAACGGATGGACGCACGGACGGACCGAAAGACCGACTGGCAGGTACCTGTCCGACTGGCAGACAGACGGACAGGTAGACGGACGTTTAAAGCGGCTATGTGCCACAGGGTATGCGAGTTGGCGGTACTTTGAGTGTTCTCTAGATGGACGCACGGATGGACGCATGGACAGACAGAGAGACAGACTGGCAGACAGACGGACGGGTAGACGGACGTGTAAAGTGGCTATGTGCCACAGGGTATGCGAGATGGCAGTACTTTGAGTGTTTAGATTGACGTACGAACGGATGCATGAACGGAGAGACAGACCGACAGCTAGACGGATGTGTAAAGCAGCCATGTATCACAGGGTATGCGAGATGGCGGTTTTTTGAGTGTTCACTAGATGGACGCACGGACGGATGCATGGACTAACAGACAGACAGACTGGCAGAAAGACGGACAGGTAGACGGACAGGTAGACGGACGTGTAAAGCGGCTATGTGCCACAGGGTATGCGAGATGGTGGTACTCAGAGTCTTCTCTAGATTGACGCGCGAACGAATGCACGAAACACCAGACAGGCTGGCAGACAGAACCGGTAGACGGACGTATAAGGCGGCTATGTGCCACAGGGTATTCGAGATGGCGGTACTTTGAGTGTTCTTTAGAATAACGTACGAACGGATGCATAGACGGAGAGACAGACCGACAGCTAGACGGATGTGTAAAGCAGCCATGTATCACAGGGTATGCGAGATGGCGGTTTTTTCAGTGTTCTCTAGATGGACACACGGACGGATGGATGGACGAACACTACAGACAGACTGGCAGACAGACGGACAGGTAGACGGACGCGTAAAGCGGGTATGTACCACAAGGTTTACGACGCGCGAGATGGTGGTACTCAGAGTGTTCTTTAGACGGACGTACGCACGGACGCATGGACGAACAGACAGACTGGCAGACAGACGGACAGGTGACGGACACGTAAAGGGTGTATGTGCCACAGGGTACACGACGCGCGAGATGGCGGTACTCAGAGTGTTTTCTAGATGGACGCACAGACGGATGCATGGACGAACAGACAGACTGGCAGGCAGACGGACAGGTAGACGGACGCGTAAAGCAGCAATGTGCCACAGGGTATGCGAGATGGTGGTGCTTTAAGTGTCCTCTAGGTACACGCACGGACGGACGCACGAACGGACAGACAGACTGACTGGCAGACAGACGGAAAGGTAGACGGACGTGTAAAGCAGCTATGTGCCACAGGGTATGCGAGATGGCGGTACTTTGAGTCTTCTCTAGATGGACGCACGGACGGACGCACGGACGGACAGGCAGACAGACAGACTGGCAGACAGACGGACAGGTAGACGGATGTTTAAAGCGGTTATGTGCCACAGGGTATGCGAGATGGCGGTACTTTGAGTGTTCTCTAGATGGACGCACGGAAAGAAGCACGGACGGACAGACAGACTGGCGGACAGATGGACAGGTAGTAGACGCGTAAAGCGGCTATGTACCACAGAGTATGCGAGATGCGAAATGGCGGTACTATAAATGTTCTCTAGATGGCAACGAATGGACGCACGGACGGACAGGCAGACAGACAGACTGGAAGACAGACGGACAGGTAGACGGACGTGTAAAGCGGCTATGCTCCAGAGGGTGTGCGAGATGGCGGTACTTTGAGTGTTCTCTAGATGGACGCACGGACAGACGCACTGACGGACAGGCAGACTGGCACACAGACGGAAAGGAAGATAGACGCGTAAAGTGGCTATGTACCACAGAGTATGCGAGATGCGAAATGGCGGTACTATAAGTGTTCTCTAGATGGCAACGGATCGACGCACGGACGAACCGACAGACCGACTGGCAGACGGACGGACAGGTACACGGACGTGTAAAGCGGCTATGTGCCACAGGGTATGCGAGATGGCGGTACTTTGAGTGTTCTCTAGATGGACACACGGATGGACGCATAGACGAACACACAGACAGACTGGCAGACAGACGGACAGGTAGACGGACGCGTATAGCGGGTATGTACACAAGGGTATACGATGCGCGAGATGGCGGTACTTTGAGTGTTCTTCAGATGGACGCACGGATGGACGCATGGACGAAGAGACAGACAGACTGGCAGACAGACGGAAAGGTAGATAGACGCGTAAAGCGGCTATGTACCACAGAGTATGCGAGATGCTAAATGGTGGTACTTTGAGTGTTCTCAAGATGGACGCATTGACAGACGCACGGACGGACAGACAAACAGACTGGCAAACTGACGGACAGGTAGACGGACGTGTAAAGCGGCTATGTGCCACAGGGTATGCGTGATGGTGGTACTTTGAATGTTCTCTAGATGGACGCACGCAAGGACGCACGGACGGACAGACAGACTGGCAGACAGACGGACTGGTAGACGGACATGTAAAGCGGCTATGTGCCACAGGGTATGCGAGATGGCAGTACTCAGAGTGTTCTCTAGATTGATGCATGGACGGACGCATGGACGGACTGACAGACAGACTGGCAGACAGATGCACAGGTAGACGCACGCGTAAAGCACCTATGTGCCACAGGGTATGCGATATGGCGGTACTCAGAGTGTTCTCTAGATTGATGTGTGAACGGACACACAAAAAGACAGGCAGACAGGCTGGCTTACAGACGGACAGGTAGACGGACGCGTAAAGCGGCTATGTGCCACAGGGTATGCGAGATGGCGGTACTTTGAGTGTTCTCTAGATGGACGCACGGACGGACGCACGGAAGGACAGTCAGACAGACTGGCAGACAGACGGACAGGTAGACGGACGTGTAAAGCAGCTATGTGCCACAGGGTATGCGAGATGGCCGTACTCAGTGTTCTCTAGATTGACGCACGAACGGATGCATGGACGGACAGACAGACAGACTGGCAGACAGATGGACAGGTAGACGGACGCGTAAAGCGGCTATGTGCCACAAGGTATGCGAGATGGCAGTACTTTGAGTGTTCTTTAGATTGACGTACGAACGGATGCATGGTCGGAGAGACAGACCGACAGCTAGACGGATGTAAAAAGCAGCCATGTATCACAGGGTATGCGAGATAGCGGTTTTTTGAGTGTTCTCTAGATGAACGCACGGACGGATGCATGGGCTAAGAGACAGACAGACTGGCAGACAGATGGACAGGTAGACGGACGTGTAAAGCGGCTATGTGCCACAGGGTATGCGAGATGGCGGTACTTTGAGTGTTCTCCAGAGGGACGCACGGATGGACGCATAGACGAACAGACAGACAGACTGGCAGACAGACGGACAAGTAGACGGACGCGTAAAGCGGGTATGCGCCACAGGGTATACGATGCGCGAGATGGCGGTACTCAGAGTGTTCTCTAGATTGACGAACGAACAGACGCATGGATGGAGAGACAGACTGGCAGACAGACCGATTGGTAGACGGACGTGCAAAGCAGCCATGAGCCACAGGGTATGCGAGATGGCGGTTTTGTGAGTGTTCTCTAGATGGCCGCACGGACGGATGGATGGACGAACAGACAGACAGACTGGCAGATAGACGGACAGGTAGACGGACGCGTAAAGCGGGTATGTACCACAGGGTTTACGACGCGCGAGATGGCGATACTCAGAGTGATCTCTAGATGGACGTACGCACGGACGAATGGACGAACAGACAGACTGGCAGACAGACGGACAGGTGACGGACACGTAAAGGGGGTATGTTCCACAGGGCATACGACGCGCGAGATGGCGGTACTCAGAGTGTTTTCTAGATTGACGAATGAACGGACGCATGGACGGAGAGACAGACAGACTGGCAAACAGACGGACAGTTAGACGGACGTGTAAAGCAGCTATGTGCCACAGGGTATGCGAGATGGCGGTACTTTGAGTGTTCTCTAGATGGACGCACAGACGGATGCATGGACGAACAGACAGACGGACAGGTAGACGGACGCGTAAAGCGGCAATGTGCAACAGGGTATGCGAGATAGCAGTACTTTGAGTGTTCTCTAGATGGACGCACGGATGGACGCACGAATGGACAGACAGACAGACTGGCAGACAGACGGACAGGTAGACGGACGTGTAAAGCAGCTATGTGCCACAGGGTATGCGAGATGGCGGTACTCATTGTTCTCTAGATGGACGCATGAACGGACGCATGGACGGACAGACAGACAGACTGGCCGACAGATGGACAGGTAGACGGATGCGTAAAGCGGCTATGTGCGACAGGGTATGCGAGATGGCAGTACTTTGAGTGTTCTTTAGATTGATGTACGAATGGATGCATGGACGGAGGGACAGATCGACAGCTTGACGGATGTAAAAAGCAGCCATGTATGCGAGATGGTGGTTTTTTGAGTGTTCTCTAGATGGACGCACGGACGGATGCATGGACTAAGAGACAGACAGACTGGCAGACAGACGGACAAGTAGACGGACGCGTAAAGCGGGTTTGTGCCACAGGGTATACGATGCGCGAGATGGCGGTACTCAGAGTGTTCTCTAGATGGACGTACGCACAGACGCATGGACGAACAGACAGACTGGTAGACAGACGGACAGGTGACGGACACGTAAAAGGGGTATGTGCCACAGGGTATACGACGCGCGAGATGGAGGTACTCAGAGTGTTTTCTAGATTGACGAATGAACGGACGCATGGACGGAGAGACAGGCAGACTGGCAGACAGCCGGGCAGATAGACGGACGTGTAAAGCAGCTATGTGCCTCAGGGTATGCGAGATGGCGGTACTTTGAGTGTTCTCTAGATGGACGCACAGACGGATGCATGGACGAACAGACAGACAGACTGGTAGACAGAAGGACAGGTAGACGGACGGGTAAAACGGCTATGTGCCACAGGGTATTCGAGATGGCGGCACTTTGAGTGTTCTCTAATTTGACGCACGAACGGACGCATGGACGGACAGACAGACAGACTGGCAGACAGATGGACAGGTCGACGGACGCGTAAAGCGGCTATGTGCCACAAGGTATGCGAGATGGCAGTACTTTGAGTGTTCTTTAGATTGACGTATGAACGGATGCATGGAAGGAGAGACAGACCAATAGCTAGACGGATGTAAAAAGCAGCCATGTATCACAGGGTATGCGAGATGGCAGTTTTTTTAGTTTTCTCTAGATGAACGCACGGACGGATGCATTGACTAAGAGACAGACAGACTGGCAGACAGATGGACAGGTAGACGGACGTGTAAAGCGGCTATGTGTCACAGGGTATGCGAGATGGCGGTACTTTGAGTGTTCTCTAGAAGGACGCACGGACGGACAGATAGACAAACTGTTACACAGACGGACAGGTAGACGGACGCGTAAAGCGGCTATGTGCCACAAGGTATGCGAGATGGCGGTACCTTTAGTGTTCTGTAGATTGACACAAGAACGGACGCATGGACAGACAGACAGACAGACTGGCAGACAGACGGACGGGTAGACGGACGTGTAAAGTGGCTATGTGCCACAGGGTATGCGAGATGGCAGTACTTTGAGTGTTTAGATTGACGTACGAACGGATGCATGAACGGAGAGACAGACCGACAGCTAGACGGATGTGTAAAGCAGCCATGTATCACAAGGTATGCGAGATGGCGGTTTTTTGAGTGTTCTCTAGATGGACGCACGGACGGATGCATGGACTAACAGACAGACAGACTGGCAGAGAGACGGACAGGTAGACGGACGTGTAAAGCGGCTATGTGCCACAGGGTATGCGAGATGGCGGTACTCAGAGTCTTCTCTAGATTAACGCGCGAACGAACGCACGAACGGACAGACAGGCTGGCAGACAGACGGACCGGTAGACGGACGTATAAGGCGGCTATGTGCCACAGGATATTCGAGTTGGCGGTACTTTGAGTGTTCTTTAGATTAACGTACGAACGGATGCATAGACGGAGAGACAGACCGACAGCTAGACGGATGTGTAAAGCAGCCATGTATCACAGGGTATGTGTGGGCAACTGTGGGCGCAGGTTAGCCAGATGAGGACAGAGGACGTTCGATGACAACGAGAGACTTTCATATACATGAAGACGGACAAGGGGATACACACAACATAAACTAACATATATATGCACGAGTTCACGGTCCTACGCGGAAGGGAGTTAACGTTCTTGTTTGTCCACTCACATTCTACTCTTGGGGCGTGAAGGTTGCGCTTGACCTTGAGCTCTCTGGTAGTCAGAACGCAGAGTGCCTTGCGCTTGCGGAGTTCGTACCGAGGCGGGGCCCGGTCTAGAAAATAACCACCAGGGGCATCCGAGTACGGTGGTCAACGCCTGGGCTTGCCTGTACACGACCGAGAACAGCGTGTCGCCGACTGCCGCGAACAGACCTGGGACAGCGTCTCGCTCCGAGACCAGAACAGCAGCTGGCCGTGACGAACGCCGCTTCAGACTAACGTGGGAGCGAGGTGGGGCGATGCCCAGTCCAGGAGGCACCCGAGGACTTCAACGCCGGGACGAGGCCCGGACCCGGAGGGTCAGAACGAGCAGCCGGGGCGTGGCCCGAACTTGTGCTTGCGCTCTGCTCTCTGCTCTCTGGGGTTAGCCGAGCTGTCCCCGTGGCTCGGGAGCTTTTCACGAGGCACGCGCATGAGCACGCCCATAGGCGAGCTTCATCATTTCACCGCTATCACCATCTTGATGATTCCCGCGCACCTTGAAATACTAAATCGCCCCCGCACACCGATTTCTAGGTCAAAGCATGACGCACACTCTCCAGGGCAGCGTTTTTTTACCACAGTATGCGAGATGGCGGTTTTTTTGAGTGTTCTCTAGATGGACGCACGGACGGATGGATGGACGAACAGACAGACAGACTGGCAGACAGACGGACAGGTAGACGGAGGCGTAAAGCGGGTATGTACCACAAGCTTTACGACGCGCGAGATGGCGGTACTCAGAGTGTTCTCTAGACGGACGTACGCACGGACGCATGGACGAACAGACAGACTGGCAGACAGACGGACAGGTGACGGACACGTAAGGGGTGTATGTGCCACAGGGTTTACGACGCGCGAGATGGCGATACTCAGAGTGATCTCTAGATGGACGTACGCACGGACGAATGGACGAACAGACAGACTGGCAGACAGACGGACAGTTAGACGGACGTGTAAAGCAGCTATGTGCCACAGGGTATGCGAGATGGCGGTACTTTGAGTGTTCTCTAGATGGACGCACGGACAGACGCACGAACGGACAGACAGACTGACAGACAGACAGACAGGTAGATAGACGCGTAAAGCGGCTATGTACCACAGAGTATGCGAGATGTGAAATGGTGGTACTATAAGTGTTCTCTAGATGGCAACGGATGGACGCACGGACGGACAGGCAGACAGACAGACTGGCAGACAGACGGACAGATAGACGGCCGTGTAAAGCGGCTATGCGTCACAGGGTATGCGAGATGGCGGTACTTTGAGTGTTCTCTAGATGGACGCACGGACAGACGCACGGACGGACAGACAGACTGGCACACAGACGGACAGGTAGATAGACGCGTAAAGTGGCTAAGTACCACACAGTATGCGATATGCGAAATGTCGGTACTATAAGTGTTCTCTAGATGGCAACGGATGGATGCACGGATGGACGCACGGACGGACAGGCAGACAGACAGACTGGCAGACAGACGGACAGGTAGACGGGCGTGTAAAGCGGCTATGTGCCACAGAGTATGCGTATGCGAGATGGCGGTACTTTGAGTGTTCTGTAGATGGACGCACAGACGGATGCATGGACGAACCGACAGACTGGCAGACAGACGGACAGGTAGACGGACGCGTAAAGCGGCAATGTGCAACAGGGTATGCGAGATAGCAGTACTTTGAGTGTTCTCTAGATGGACGCACGGACGGATGCACGGATGGACAGACAGACAGACTGGCAGACAGACGGACAGGTAGACGGACTTGTACCGCGGCTATTTGCCACAGGGTATGCGAGATGGCGGTACTTTGAGTGTTCTCTAGATGGACGCACGAATGGACGCACGGACGGGCAGAGACAGAGTGGCAGACAGACGGACAGGTAGACGGACGTGTAGAGGGGCTATGTGCCACAAGGTATGCGAGATGGCAGTACTTCGAGTGTTCTTTAGATTGACGTACCAACGGATGCATGGAAGGAGAGACAGACCGATAGCTAGACGGATGTAAGAAGCAGCCATGTATCAGAGAGTATGCGAGATGGCGGTTTTTTGAGTGTTCTCTAGATGAAGGCACGGACGGATGCATTGACTAAGAGACAGACAGACTGGCAGACAGATGGACAGGTAGACGGACGTGTAAAGCGGCTATGTGTCACAGGGTATGCGAGATGGCGGTACTTTGAGTGTTCTCTAGAAGGACGCACGGACGGACGCACGGACGGACAGATAGACAGACTGTTACACAGACAGACAGGTAGACGGACGCGTAAAGCGGCTATGTGCCACAAGGTATGCGAGATGGCGGTACTTTTAGTGTTCTGTAGATTGACACAAGAACGGACGCATGGACAGACAGACAGACTGGCAGACAGACGGACGGGTAGACGGACGTGTAAAGTGGCTATGTGGCGCAGGGTATGCGAGATGGCAGTACTTTGAGTGTTTAGATTGACGTACGAACGGATGCATGAACGGAGAGACAGACCGACAGCTAGACGGACGTGTAAAGTAGCCATGTATCACAGGGTATGCGAGATGGCGGTTTTTTTAGTGTTCTCTAGTTGGACGCACGGACGGATGCAAGGACTAACAGACAGATAGACTGGCAGAGAGACGGACAGGTAGACGGACGTGTAAAGCGGCTATGTGCCACAGGGTATGCGAGATGGCGGTACTCAGAGTCTTCTTTAGATTGACGCTCGAACGAACGCACGAACGGACAGACAGGCTGGCAGACAGACGGTCCGGTAGAAGGACGTACAAGGCGGCTATGTGCCACAGGGTATTCGAGATGGCGGTACATTGAGTGTTCTTTAGATTAACGTACGAACGGATGCATAGACGGAGAGACAGACCGACAGCTAGACGGATGTGTAAAGCAGCCATGTATCACAGGGTATGCGAGATGGCGGTTTTTGAGTGTTCTCTAGTTGGACGCACGGACGGATGGATGGACGAACAGACAGACAGACTGGCAGACAGACGGACAGGTAGACGGACGCGTAAAGCGGGTATGTACCACAAGGTTTACGACGCGCGAGATGGCGGTACTCAGAGTGTTCTCTAGACGGACGTACGCACGGACGCATGGACGAACAGACAGACTGGCAGACAGACGGACAGGTGACGGACACGTAAAGGGTGTATGTGCCACAGGGTATAGGATGCGCGAGATGGCGGTACTCAGAGTGTTTTCTAGATGGACGCACAGACGGATGCATGGACGAACAGACAGACTGGCAGGCAGACGGACAGGTAGACGGACGCGTAAAGCGGCAGTGTGCCACAGGGTATGCGAGATGGCGGTGCTTTGAGTGTTCTCTAGGTAGACGCACGGACGGACGCACGAACGGACAGACAGACTGACTGGCAGACAGACGGAAAGGTAGACGGATGTGTAAAGCGGCTTTGTGCCACCAGGTATGCGAGATGGCGGTACTTTGAGTCTTCTCTAGATGTACGCACGGACGGACGCACGGACGGACAGGCAGACAGACAGACTGGCAGACAGACGGACAGGTAGACGGATGTTTGAAGCGGTTATGTGCCACAGGGTATGCGAGATGGCGGTACTTTGAGTGTTCTCTAGATGAACGCACGGACAGACGCACGGACGGACAGACAGACTGGCGGACAGATGGACAGGTAGTAGACGCGTAAAGCGGCTATGTACCACAGAGTATGTGAGATGCGAAATTGCGGTACTATAAATGTTCTCTAGATGGCAACGAATAGACGCATGGACGGACAGGCAGACAGACAGACTGGAAGACAGACGGACAGGTAGACGGACGTGTAAAGCGGCTATGTGCCAGAGGGTGTGCGAGATGGCGGTACTTTGAGTGTTCTCTAGATGGACGCACGGACAGACGCACGGACGGACAGGCAGACAGACTGGCACACAGACGGAAAGGTAGATAGACGCGTAAAGCGGCTATGTACCACAGAGTATGCGAGATGCGAAATGGCGGTACTATAAGTGTTCTCTAGATGGCAACGAATGGACGCATGGACGGACCGACAGACAGACTGGCAGACAGACGGACAGGTAGACGGACGTGTAAAGCGGCTATGTGCAACAGGGTATGCGAGATGGTGGTACTTTGAGTGTTCTCTAGATGGACGCACGGATGGACGCATAGACGAACAGACAGACAGACTGGCAGACAGACGGACAGGTAGACGGACGCGTATAGCAGGTATGTACCACAGGGTATACGATGCGCGAGATGGCGGTACTTTGAGTGTTCTTTAGATGGACGCACGGATAGACGCATGGACGAAGAGACAGACAGAGTGGCAGACAGACGGAAAGGTAGATAGACGCGTAAAGCGGCTATGTACCACAGAGTATGCGAGATGCTAGATAGTGGTACTTTGAGTGTTCTCAAGATGAACACATGGACAGACGCACGGACGGACAGACAAACAGACTGGCAAACTGACGGACAGGTAGACGGACGTGTAATGCGGCTATGTGCCACAGAGTATGCGTGATGGTGGTACTTTGAATGTTCTCTAGATGGACGCACGGAAGGACGCATGGACGGACAGACAGACTGGCAGACAGACGGACCGGTAGACGGACATGTAAAGCGGCTATGTGCCACAGGGTATGCGAGATGGCAGTACTCAGAGTGTTCTCTAGATTGATGCATGAACGGACGCATGGACGGACTAACAGACAGACTGGCAGACAGACGGACAGGTAGACGGACGTATAAAGCGGCTATGTGCCACAGGGTATTCGAGATGGTGGCACTTTGAGTGTTCTCTAGATGTACGCACGGACGGACGCATGGACGGACAGACAGGCAGACTGTTACACAGACGGACAGGTAGACGGACGCGTAAAGCGGCTATGCGCCACAGGGTATGCGAGATGGCGGTACTTTGAGTGTTCTCTAGATGTACGCACGGACGGACGCACGGAAGGACAGTCACACAGACTGGCAGACAGACGGCAGGTCGACGGACGTATAAAGCAGCTATGTGCCACAGGGTATGCGAGATGGCCGTACTCGGTGTTCTCTAGATTGACGCACGAACGGATGCATGGACGGACAGACAGACAGACTGGCAGACAGATGAACAGGTAGACGGACGCGTAAAGCGGCTATGTGCCACAAGGTATGCGAGATGGCAGCACTATGGGTGTTCTTTAGATTGACGTACGAACGGATGCATGGTCGGAGAGACAGACCGACAGCTAAACGGATGTAAAAAGCAGCCATGTATTACAGGGTATGCGAGATGGCGGTTTTTTGAGTGTTTTCTAGATGAACGCACGGACGGATGCATGGACTAAGAGACAGACAGACTGGCAGACAGATGGACAGGTAGACGGACGTGTAAAGCAGCTATGTGCCACAGGGTATGCGAGTTGGCGGTACTTTGAGTGTTCTCTAGATGGACGCACGGATGGACGCATAGACGAACAGACAGACAGACTGGCAGACAGACGGACAAGTAGACGGATGCGTAAAGCGGGTATGTGCCACAGGGTATACGATGCGCGAGATGGCGGTACTCAGAGTGTTCTCTAGATTGACGAACGAACAGACGCATGGATGGAGAGACAGACTGGCAGACAGACCGATTGGTAGACGGACTTGCAAAGCAGCCATGAGCCACAGGGTATGCGAGATGGCGGTTTTGTGAGTGTTCTCTAGATGGCCGCACGGACGGATGGATGGACGAACAGACACACAGACTGGCAGATTGACGGACAGGTAGACGGACCCGTAAAGCGGCTATGTGCCACAAGGTATGCGAGATGGCAGTACTTTGAGTGTTCTTTAGATTGACGTACGAACGGATGCATGGTCAGAGAGACAGACCGACAGCTAAACGGATGTAAAAAGCAGCCATGTATCACAGGGTATGCGAGATGGCGGTTTTTGAGTGTTCTCTAGATGAACGCACGGACGGATGCATGGACTAAGAGACAGACAGACTGGCAGAGAGACGGACAGGTAGACGGACGTGTAGAGCAGCTATGTGCCACAGGGTATGCGAGATGGCGGTACTCAGAGTCTTCTTTAGATTGACGCGCGAACGAACGCACGAACGGACAGACAGGCTGGTAGACAGACGGACCGGTAGACGGACGTACAAGGCGGCTGTGTGTCACAGGGTATTAGAGATGGCGGTACATTGAGTTTTCTTTAGATTAACGTACGAACAGATGCATAGACGGAGAGACAGACCGACAGCTAGACGGATGTGTAAAGCAGCCATGTATCACAGGGTATGCGAGATGGCGGTTTTTTGAGTGTTCTCTAGATGGACGCACGGACGGATGGATGGACGAACAGACAGACAAACTGGCAGACAGACGGACAGGTAGACGGACGCGTAAAGCGGGTATGTACCACAAGGTTTACGACGCGCGAGATGGCGGTACTCAGAGTGTTCTCTAGACGGACGTACGCACGGACGCATGGACGAACAGACAGACTGGCATACAGACGGACAGGTGACGGACACGTAAAGGGTGTATGTGCCACAGGGTATAGGACGCGCGAGATGGCGGTACTCAGAGTGTTTTCTAGATGGACGCACAGACGGATGCATTGACGAGCAGACAGAATGGCAGGCAGACGGACAGGTAGACGGACGCGTAAAGCGGCAATGTGCCACAGGGTATGCGAGATGGCGGTGCTTTGAGTGTTCTCTAGGTAGACGCACGGACGGACGCACGAACGGACAGACAGACTGACTGGCAGACAGACGGAAAGGTAGACGGACGTGTAAAGCGGCTTTGTGCCACCAGGTATGCGAGATGGCGGTACTTTGAGTCTTCTCTAGATGGACGCACGGACGGACGCACGGACGGACAGGCAGACAGACAGACTGGCAGACAGACGGACAGGTAGACGGATGTTTGAAGCGGTTATGTGCCACAGGGTATGCGAGATGGCGGTACTTTGAGTGTTCTCTAGATGGACGCACGGACAGACGCACGGACGGACAGGCAGACAGACTGGCACACAGACGGAAAGGTAGATAGACGCGTAAAGCGGCTATGTACCACAGAGTATGCGAGATGCGAAATGGCGGTACTATAAGTGTTCTCTAGATGGCAACGAATGGACGCATGGACGGACCGACAGACAGACTGGCAGACAGACGGACAGGTAGACGGACGTGTAAAGCGGCTATGTGCAACAGGGTGTGCGAGATGGCGGTACTTTGAGTGTTCTCTAGATGGACGCACGGATGGACGCATAGACGAACAGACAGACAGACTGGCAGACAGACGGACAGGTAGACGGACGCGTATAGCACGTATGTACCACAGGGTATACGATGCGCGAGATGGCGGTACTTTGAGTGTTCTTTAGATGGACGCACGGATAGACGCATGGACGAAGAGACAGACAGAGTGGCAGACAGACGGAAAGGTAGATAGACGCGTAAAGCGGCTATGTACCACAGAGTATGCGAGATGCTAGATAGTGGTACTTTGAGTGTTCTCAAGATGAACACATGGACAGACGCACGGACGGACAGACAAACAGACTGGCAAACTGACGGACAGGTAGACGGACGTGTAATGCGGCTATGTGCCACAGAGTATGCGTGATGGTGGTACTTTGAATGTTCTCTAGATGGACGCACGGAAGGACGCATGGACGGACAGACAGACTGGCAGACAGACGGACCGGTAGACGGACATGTAAAGCGGCTATGTGCCACAGGGTATGCGAGATGGCAGTACTCAGAGTGTTCTCTAGATTGATGCATGAACGGACGCATGGACGGACTGACAGACAGACTGGCAGACAGACGGACAGGTAGACGGACGTATAAAGCGGCTATGTGCCACAGGGTATTCGAGATGGTGGTACTTTGAGTGTTCTCTAGATGTACGCACGGACGGACGCACGGACGGACAGACAGGCAGACTGTTACACAGACGGACAGGTAGACGGACGCGTAAAGCGGCTATGCGCCACAGGGTATGCGAGATGGCGGTACTTTGAGGGTTCTCTAAATGGACGCACGGACGGACTCACGGATGGACGGACAGACAGACAGATTGTTAGACAGACGAACGGTAGACGGACTTGTAAAGCGGCTATATGCCACATGGTGTGTGAGATGGCGGTACTTTGAGTGTTCTCTAGATTGACGCACGGACGGACGCATGAACGGACAGACAGACAGACTGGCAGACAGACGGACAGGTAGACTGACGTGTAAAGTGGCTATGTGCCACAGGGTATGCGAGATGGCGGTACTTTGAGTGTTCTCTAGATGGACGCACGGACGGATGGATGGACGAACAGACAGACAGACTGGCAGACAGACGGACAGGTAGACGGACGCGTAAAGCGGGTATGTACCGCAAGGTTTACGACGCGCGAGATGGCAGTACTCAGAGTGTTCTCTAGACGGACGTACGCACGGACGCATGGACGAACAGACAGACTGGCAGACAGACGGACAGGTGACGGACACGTAAAGGGTGTATGTGCCACAGGGTATACGACGCGCGAGATGGCGGTACTCAGAGTGTTTTCTAGATGGACGCACAGACGGATGCATGGACGAACAGACAGACTGGCAGGCAGACGGACAGGTACACGGACGTGTAAATCCGCAATGTGCCACAGGGTATGCGAGATGGCGGTGCTTCAAGTGTTCTCTAGGTAGACGCACGGACGGACGCACGAACGGACAGACAGACAGACTGGCAGACAGACGGACAGGTAGACGGATGTTTAAAGCGGTTATGTGGCACAGGGTATGTGAGATGGCGGTACTTTGAGTGTTCTCTAGATGGAGGCACGGACCGACGCACGGACGGACAGACAGACTGGCGGACAGATGGAAAGGTAGATAGACGCGTAAAGCGGCTATGTACCACAGAGTATGCGAGATGCGAAATGGTGGTACTATAAGTGTTCTCTAGATGGCAACGGATGGACGCACGGACGGACCGACAGACAGACTGGCAGACAGACGGACAGGTAGACGGACGTGTAAAGCGGCTATGTGCCACAGGGTATGCCAGATGGCGGTACTTTGAGTGTTCTCTAGATCGACGCACGGATGGACGCATAGACGAACAGACAGACAGACTGGCAGACAGACGGACAGGTAGACGGACGCGTATAGCGGGTATGTACCACAGGGTATACGATGCGCGAGATGGCGTTACTTTGAGTGTTCTTTAGATGGACGCACGGATGGACGCATGGACGAAGAGACAGACAGACTGGCAGACAGACGGAAAGGTAGATAGACGCGTAAAGTGGCTATGTACCACAGAGTATGCGAGATGCGAGATGGTGGTACTTTGAGTGTTCTCAAGATGGACGCATGGACGGACGCACGGACGGACAGACAGACAGACTGGCAAACTGACGGACAGGTAGACGGACGTGTAAAGCGGCTATGTGCCACAGGGTATGCGTGACGATGGTACTTTGAATGTTCTCTAGATGGACGCACGGAAGGACGCACGGACGGACAGACAGACTGGCAGACAGACGGACCGGTAGACGGACATGTAGAGCGGCTATGTGCCACAGGGTATGCGAGATGGCAGTACTCAGAGTGTTCTCTAGATTGATGCATGAACGGACGCATGGACGGACTAACAGACAGACTGGCAGACAGACGGACAGGTAGACGGACGTATAAAGCGGCTATGTGCCACAGGGTATTCGAGATGGTGGCACTTTGAGTGTTCTCTAGATGTACGCACGGACGGACGCACTGGACGGACAGACAGGCAGACTGTTACACAGACGGACAGGTAGACGGACGCGTAAAGCGGCTATGCGCCACAGGGTATGCGAGATGGCGGTACTTTGAGGGTTCTCTAAATGGACGCACGGACGGACTCACGGATGGACGGACAGACAGACAGATTGTTAGACAGACGAACGGTAGACGGACTTGTAAAGCGGCTATATGCCACATGGTGTGTGAGATGGCGGTACTTTGAGTGTTCTCTAGATTGACGCACGGACGGACGCATGAACGGACAGACAGACAGACTGGCAGACAGACGGACAGGTAGACTGACGTGTAAAGTGGCTATGTGCCACAGGGTATGCGAGATGGCGGTACTTTGAGTGTTCTCTAGATGGACGCACGGACGGATGGATGGACGAACAGACAGACAGACTGGCAGACAGACGGACAGGTAGACGGACGCGTAAAGCGGGTATGTACCGCAAGGTTTACGACGCGCGAGATGGCAGTACTCAGAGTGTTCTCTAGACGGACGTACGCACGGACGCATGGACGAACAGACAGACTGGCAGACAGACGGACAGGTGACGGACACGTAAAGGGTGTATGTGCCACAGGGTATACGACGCGCGAGATGGCGGTACTCAGAGTGTTTTCTAGATGGACGCACAGACGGATGCATGGACGAACAGACAGACTGGCAGGCAGACGGACAGGTACACGGACGTGTAAATCCGCAATGTGCCACAGGGTATGCGAGATGGCGGTGCTTCAAGTGTTCTCTAGGTAGACGCACGGACGGACGCACGAACGGACAGACAGACAGACTGGCAGACAGACGGACAGGTAGACGGATGTTTAAAGCGGTTATGTGGCACAGGGTATGTGAGATGGCGGTACTTTGAGTGTTCTCTAGATGGAGGCACGGACCGACGCACGGACGGACAGACAGACTGGCGGACAGATGGAAAGGTAGATAGACGCGTAAAGCGGCTATGTACCACAGAGTATGCGAGATGCGAAATGGTGGTACTATAAGTGTTCTCTAGATGGCAACGGATGGACGCACGGACGGACCGACAGACAGACTGGCAGACAGACGGACAGGTAGACGGACGTGTAAAGCGGCTATGTGCCACAGGGTATGCCAGATGGCGGTACTTTGAGTGTTCTCTAGATCGACGCACGGATGGACGCATAGACGAACAGACAGACAGACTGGCAGACAGACGGACAGGTAGACGGACGCGTATAGCGGGTATGTACCACAGGGTATACGATGCGCGAGATGGCGTTACTTTGAGTGTTCTTTAGATGGACGCACGGATGGACGCATGGACGAAGAGACAGACAGACTGGCAGACAGACGGAAAGGTAGATAGACGCGTAAAGTGGCTATGTACCACAGAGTATGCGAGATGCGAGATGGTGGTACTTTGAGTGTTCTCAAGATGGACGCATGGACGGACGCACGGACGGACAGACAGACAGACTGGCAAACTGACGGACAGGTAGACGGACGTGTAAAGCGGCTATGTGCCACAGGGTATGCGTGACGATGGTACTTTGAATGTTCTCTAGATGGACGCACGGAAGGACGCACGGACGGACAGACAGACTGGCAGACAGACGGACCGGTAGACGGACATGTAGAGCGGCTATGTGCCACAGGGTATGCGAGATGGCAGTACTCAGAGTGTTCTCTAGATTGATGCATGAACAGACGCATGGACGGACTGACAGACAGACTGGCAGACAGATGGACAGGTAGACGGACGCGTAAACCGGCTATGTGCCACAGGGTATGCGAGATGTCGGTACTTTGAGGGTTCTCTAGATGAACGCACGGACGGGCGCACGGACGGACACACAGACAGACTGGCAGACAGACAGACAGGTAGACGGACGTATAATGCGGCTGTGTGCCACAGGGTATGCGAGATGGCGGTACTCAGAGTGTTCTCTAGATTGATGCACGAACGGACGCATGGACGGACAGACAGACAGACTGGCAGACAGATGGACAGGTAGACGGACGCGTAAAGCAGCTATGTGCCACAGGGTATGCTATATGGCGGTACTCAGAGTGTTCTCTAGATTGATGTGTGAACGGACACACGAAAGGACAGACAGACAGGCTGGCTTACAGACGGACAGGTAGACGGACGTATAAAGCGGCTATGTGCCACAGGGTATTCGAGATGGTGGTACTTTGAGTGTTCTCTAGATGTACGCACGGACGGACGCATGGACGGACAGACAGACAGACTGTTACACAGACGGACAGGTAGACGGACGCGTAAAGCGGCTATGTGCCACAGGGTATGCGAGATGGCAGTACTTAGAGTGTTCTCTAGATGGACGCACGGAATGACGCACGGACGGACAGACAGCCAGACTGGCAGACAGACGGACAGGTAGACGGACGTGTAAAGCGGCTATGTGCCACAGAGTATGCGAGATGGCGGTATTTTGAGTGTTCTCTAGATGGACGCACGGACAGACGCACGGACGGACAGACAGACTGACAGACAGACAGACAGACAGACAGGTAGATAGACGCGTAAAGCGGCTATGTACCACAGAATATGCGAGATGCGAAATGGCGGTACTATAAGTGTTCTCTAGATGGCAACGGATGGACGCACGGACGGACCGACAGACAGACTGGCAGACAGACGGACAGGTAGACGGACGTGTAAAGCGGCTATGTGCCACAGGGTATGCGAGATGGCGGTACTTTGAGTGTTCTTTAGATGGACGCACGGATGGACGCATGGACGAAGAGACAGACAGAGTGGCAGACAGACGGAAAGGTAGATAGACGCGTAAAGCGGCTATGTACCACAGAGTATGCGAGATGCTAGATGGCGGTACTTTGAGTGTTCTCAAGATGAACGCATGGACAGACGCACGGACGGACAGACAGGCAGACTGTTACGCAGACGGACAGGTAGACGGACGCGTAAAGCGGCTATGCGCCACAGGGTATGCGAGATGGCGGTACTTTGAGTGTTCTCTAGATGGACGCACGGATGGACGCATAGACGAACAGACAGACAGACTGGCAGACAGACGGACAAGTAGACGGACGCGTAAAGCGGGTATGTGCCACAGGGTATACGATGCGCGAGATGGCGGTACTCAGAGTGTTCTCTAGATTGACGAACGAACAGACGCATGGATGGAGAGACAGACTGGCAGACAGACCAATTGGTAGACGGACGTGCAAAGCAGCCATGAGCCACAGGGTATGCGAGATGGCGGTTTTGTGAGTGTTCTCTAGATGGCCGCACGGACGGAAGGATGGACGTACAGACAGACAGACTGGCAGACAGACGGACAGGTAGACGGACTCGTAAAAGCGTGTATGTACCACAGGGTTTACAACGCGCGAGATGGCGATACTCAGAGTGATCTCTAGATGGACGTACGCACGGACGAATGGACGAACAGACAGACTGGCAGACAGACGGACAGGTGACGGACACGTAAAGGGGGTATGTGTCACAGGGTATACGACGCGCGAGATGGCGGTACTCAGAGTGTTTTCTAGATTGCCGAATGAACGGACGCATGGACGGAGAGACAGACAGACTGGCAGACAGACGGACAGTTAGACGGACGTGTAAAGCAGCTATGTGCCACAGGGTATGCGAGATGGCGGTACTTTGAGTGTTCTCTAGATGGACGCACAGACGGATGCATGGACGAACAGACAGACTGGCAGACAGAGGGACAGGTAGACGGACCCGTAAAGCGGCTATGTGCCACAGGGTATGCGAGATGGCGGTACTTTGAGTGTTCTCTAGATGGACGCACGGACAGACGCACGGACGGACAGACATACTGACAGACAGACAGACAGGTAGATAGACGCGTAAAGCGGCTATGTACCACAGAGTATGCGAGATGTGAAATGGTGGTACTATAAGTGTTCTCTAGATGGCAACGGATGGACGCACGGACGGGCAGGCAGACAGATAGAGTGGCAGACAGACGGACAGGTAGACGGCCGTGTAAAGCGGCTATGTGTCACAGGGTATGCGAGATGGCGGCAATTTGAGTGTTCTCTAGATGGACGCACAGACAGACGCACGGACGGACAGACAGACTGGCACACAGACGGACAGGTAGACGGACGCGTAAAACGGCAATGTGCAACAGGGTATGCGAGATAGCAGTACTTTGAGTGTTCTCTAGATGGACGCACGGACGGACGCACGGATGGACATCACAGACAGACTGGCAGACAGACGGACAGGTAGACGGACTTCTAAAGCGGCTATTTGCCACAGGCTATGCGAGATGGCGGTACTTTGAGTGTTCTCTAGATGGACGCACGGACGGACGCACGAACGGACAGACAGACAGACTGGCAGACAGACGGACAGGTAGACTGACGTGTAAAGCGGCTATGTGCCACAGGGTATGCGAGAAGGCGGTACTTTGAGTGTTCTCTAGATGGACGCACGGACGGATGGATGGACGAACAGACAGACGGACAGGTAGACGGACGCGTAAAGCGGGTATGTACCGCAAGGTTTACGACGCGCGAGATGGCAGTACTCAGAGTGTTCTCTAGACGGACGTACGCACGGACGCATGGACGAACAGACAGACTGGCAGACAGACGGACAGGTGATGGACACGTAAAGGGTGTATGTGCCACAGGGTATACGACGCGCGAGATGGCGGTACTCAGAGTGTTTTCTAGATGGACGCACAGACGGATGCATGGACGAACAGACAGACTGGCAGGCAGACGGACAGGTAGACGGACGCGTAAATCCGCAATGTGCCACAGGGTATGCGAGATGGCGGTGCTTTGAGTGTTCTCTAGGTAGACGCACGGACGGACGCACGAACGGACAGACAGACAGACTGGCAGACAGACGGACAGGTAGACGGACATGTAAAGCGGCTATGTGCCACAGGGTATGCGAGATGGCGGTACTTTGAGTCTTCTCTAGATCGACGCACGGATGGACGCATAGACGAATAGACAGACAGACTGGCAGACAGACGGACAGGTAGACGGACGCGTATAGCGGGTATGTACCACAGGGTATACGATGCGCGAGATGGCGGTACTTTGAGTGTTCTTTAGATGGACGCACGGATGGACGCATGGACGAAGAGACAGACAGACTGGCAGACAGACGGAAAGGTAGATAGACGCGTAAAGTGGCTATGTACCACAGAGTATGCGTGACGATGGTACTTTGAATGTTCTCTAGATGGACGCACGGAAGGACGCACGGACGGACAGACAGACTGGCAGACAGACGGACCGGTAGACGGACATGTAGAGCGGCTATGTGCCACAGGGTATGCGAGATGGCAGTACTCAGAGTGTTCTCTATATTGATGCATGAACAGACGCATGGACGGACTGACAGACAGACTGGCAGACAGATGGACAGGTAGACGGACGCGTAAACCGGCTATGTGCCACAGGGTATGCGAGATGTCGGTACTTTGAGGGTTCTCTAGATGAACGCACGGACGGGCGCACGGACGGACACACAGACAGACTGGCAGACAGACAGACAGGTAGACGGACGTATAATGCGGCTGTGTGCCACAGGGTATGCGAGATGGCGGTACTCAGAGTGTTCTCTAGATTGATGCACGAACGGACGCATGGACGGACAGACAGACAGACTGGCAGACAGATGGACAGGTAGAGGGACGCGTAAAGCAGCTATGTGCCACAGGGTATGCTATATGGCGGTACTCAGAGTGTTCTCTAGATTGATGTGTGAACGGACACACGAAAGGACAGACAGACAGGCTGGCTTACAGACGGACTGGTAGACGGACGTATAAAGCGGCTATGTGCCACAGGGTATTCGAGATGGTGGTACTTTGAGTGTTCTTTAGATTGACGTACGAACGGATGCATGGTCGGAGAGACAGACCGACAGCTAGACGGATGTAAAAAGCAGCCATGTATCACAGGGTATGCGAGATGGCGTTTTTTTAGTGTTCTCTAGATGAACGCACGGACGGATGCATGGACTAAGAGACAGACAGACTGGCAGACAGATGGACAGGTAGACGGACGTGTAAAGCGGCTATGTGCCACAGGGTATGCGAGATGGCGGTACTTTGAGTGTTCTCTAGATGGACGCACGGATGGACGCATAGACGAACAGACAGACAGACAGACTGGCAGACATACGGACAAGTAGACGGACGCGTAAAGCGGGTATGTGCCAAAGGGTATACGATGCGCGAGATGGCGGTACTCAGTGTTCTCTAGATTGACGAACGAACAGACGCCTGGATGGAGAGACAGACTGGCAGACAGACCGATTGGTAGACGGACGTGCAAAGCAGCCATGAGCCACAGGGTATGCGAGATGGCGGTTTTGTGAGTGTTCTCTAGATGGCCGCACGAACGGATGGATGGACGATCAGACAGACAGACTGGCAGACAGACGGACAGGTAGACAGACGCGTAAAGCGGGTATGTACCACAGGGTTTACGACGCGCGAGATGGCGATACTCAGAGTGATCTCTAGATGGACGTACGCACGGACGCATGGACGAACAGACAGACTGGCAGACAGACGGACAGGTGACGGACACGTAAAGGGGGTATGTGCCACAGGGTATACGACGCGCGAGATGGCGGTACTCAGAGTGTTTTCTAGATTGACGAACGAACGGACGCATGGACGGAGAGACAGACAGACTGGCAGACAGACGGACAGTTAGACGGACGTGTAAAGCAGCTATGTGCCACAGGGTATGCGAGATGGCGGTACTTTGAGTGTTCTCTAGATGGACGCAAAGACGGATGCATGGACGAACAGACAGACAGACTGGCAGAGAGAGGGACAGGTAGACGGACCCGTAAAGTGGCAATAAGCCACAGAGTATGCGAGATGTGAAATGGTGGTACTATAAGTGTTCTCTAGATGGCAACGGATGGACGCACGGACGGACAGGCAGACAGACAGACTGGCAGACAGACGGACAGGTAGACGGCCGTGTAAAGCGGCTATGTGCCACAGGGTATGCGAGATGGCGGTACTTTGAGTGTTTTCTAGATGGACGCACGGACAGACGCACGGACGGACAGAAAGACAGACTGGCACACAGACGGACAGGTAGATAGACGCGTAAAGCGGCTAAGTACCACAGAGTATGCGAGATGCGAAATGGCGGTACTATAAGTGTTCTCTAGATGGCAACGGATGGATGCACGGATGGACGCACGGACGGACAGGCAGACAGACAGACTTGCAGACAGACGGACAGGTAGACGGGCGTGTAAAGCGGCTATGTGGCACAGGGTAGGCGAGATGGCGGTACTTTGAGTGTTCTCTAGATGGACGCACAGACGGATGCATGGACGAACAGACAGACAGACTGGCAGACAGACGGACAGGTAGACGGACGCGTAAAGCGGCAATGTGCAACAGGGTATGCGAGATAGCAGTACTTTGAGTGTTTTCTAGATGGACGCACGGATGGACGCACGGATGGACAGACAGACAGACAGACTGGCAGACAGACGGACAGGTAGACGGACTTGTAAAGCGGCTATTTGCCACAGGGTATGCGAGATGGCGGTACTTTGAGTGTTCTCTAGATGGACGCACGAATTGACGCACGGACGGGCAGAGACAGACTGGCAGACAGACGGACAGGTAGACGGACGTGTAGAGGGGCTATGTTCCACAGGGTATGCGAGATGGCGGTACTCAGAGTGTTCTCTAGATTGACGTGTGAACGGACGCACGAACGGACAGACAGACAGGCTGGCTTACAGACGGACAGGTAGACGGACGTATGAAGCGGCTATGTGCCACAGGGTATTCGAGATGGTGGTACTTTGAGTGTTCTCCAGATGTACGCACGGACAGACGCAAGGACGGACAGACAGAGAGACTGTTACACAGACGGATAGGTAGACGGACGCGTAAAGCGGCTATGTGCCACAGGGTATGCGAGATGGCGGTACTTTGAGTGTTCTCTAGATGGACGCACGGACGGACGCACGCAAGGACAGCCAGACGGACTGACAGACAGACGGACAGGTAGACGGACGTGTAAAGCAGCTATGTGCCACAGGGTATGCGAGATGCCGGTACTTTGAGTGTTCTCTAGATGGACGCACGGATGGACGCATAGACGAACAGACAGACAGACAGACTGGCAGACAGACGGACAGGTAGACAGATGCGTAAAGCGGATATGTACCACAGGGTTTACGACGCGCGAGATGGCGATACTCAGAGTGATCTCTAGATGGACGTACGCACGGACGCATGGACGAACAGACAGACTGGCAGACAGACGGACAGGTGACGGACACGTAAAGGGGGTATGTGCCACAGGGTATACGACGCGCGAGATGGCGGTACTCAGAGTGTTTTCTAGATTGACGAACGAACGGACGCATGGACGGAGAGACAGACAGACTGGCAGACAGACGGACAGTTAGACGGACGTGTAAAGCAGCTATGTGCCACAGGGTATGCGAGATGGCGGTACTTTGAGTGTTCTCTAGATGGACGCAAAGACGGATGCATGGACGAACAGACAGACAGACTGGCAGAGAGAGGGACAGGTAGACGGACCCGTAAAGTGGCAATGTGCCACAGAGTATGCGAGATGTGAAATGGTGGTACTATAAGTGTTCTCTAGATGGCAACGGATGGACGCACGGACGGACAGGCAGACAGACAGACTGGCAGACAGACGGACAGGTAGACGGCCGTGTAAAGCGGCTATGTGCCACAGGGTATGCGAGATGGCGGTACTTTGAGTGTTTTCTAGATGGACGCACGGACAGACGCACGGACGGACAGAAAGACAGACTGGCACACAGACGGACAGGTAGATAGACGCGTAAAGCGGCTAAGTACCACAGAGTATGCGAGATGCGAAATGGCGGTACTATAAGTGTTCTCTAGATGGCAACGGATGGATGCACGGATGGACGCACGGACGGACAGGCAGACAGACAGACTTGCAGACAGACGGACAGGTAGACGGGCGTGTAAAGCGGCTATGTGGCACAGGGTATGCGAGATGGCGGTACTTTGAGTGTTCTCTAGATGGACGCACAGACGGATGCATGGACGAACAGACAGACAGACTGGCAGACAGACGGACAGGTAGACGGACGCGTAAAGCGGCAATGTGCAACAGGGTATGCGAGATAGCAGTACTTTGAGTGTTTTCTAGATGGACGCACGGATGGACGCACGGATGGACAGACAGACAGACAGACTGGCAGACAGACGGACAGGTAGACGGACTTGTAAAGCGGCTATTTGCCACAGGGTATGCGAGATGGCGGTACTTTGAGTGTTCTCTAGATGGACGCACGAATTGACGCACGGACGGGCAGAGACAGACTGGCAGACAGACGGACAGGTAGACGGACGTGTAGAGGGGCTATGTTCCATAGGGTATGCGAGATGGCGGTACTCAGAGTGTTCTCTAGATTGACGTGTGAACGGACGCACGAACGGACAGACAGACAGGCTGGCTTACAGACGGACAGGTAGACGGACGTATAAAGCGGCTATGTGCCACAGGGTATTCGAGATGGTGGTACTTTGAGTGTTCTCCAGATGTACGCACGGACAGACGCAAGGACGGACAGAGAGAGAGACTGTTACACAGACGGATAGGTAGACGAACGCGTAAAGCGGCTATGTGCCACAGGGTATGCGAGATGGCGGTACTTTGAGTGTTCTCTAGATGGACGCACGGACGGATGCACGCAAGGACAGCCAGACGGACTGACAGACAGACGGACAGGTAGACGGACGTGTAAAGCAGCTATGTGCCACAGGGTATGCGAGATGGCGGTACTCATTGTTCTCTAGATGGACGCATGAACGGACGCATGGACGGACAGACAGACAGCTGGCAGACAGATGGACAGGTAGACGAATGCGTAAAGCGGCTATGTGCGACAGGGTATGCTAGATGGCAATACTTTGAGTGTTCTTTAGATTGATGTACGAACGGATGCATGGACGGAGAGACAGACCGACAGCTAGACGGATGTAAAAAGCAGCCATGTATGCGAGATGGCGGTTTTTTGAGCGTTCTCTAGATGGACGCACGGACGAACGCACGAACGGACAGACAGGCTGGCAGACAGACGGACCTGTAGACGGACGCGTAAAGCAGCTATGTGCCACAGGGTATGCTATATGGCGGTACTCAGAGTGTTCTCTAGATTGATGTGTGAACGGACACACGAAAGCACAGACAGACAGGCTGGCTTACAGACGGACAGGTAGACGGACGTATAAAGCGGCTATGTGCCACAGGGTATTCGAGATGGTGGTACTTTGAGTGTTCTTTAGATTGACGTACGAACGGATGCATGGTCGGAGAGACAGACCGACCGCTAGACGGATGTAAAAAAGCAGCCATGTATCACAGGGTATGCGAGATGGCGGTTTTTTAGTGTTCTCTAGATGAACTCACGGACGGATGCATGGACTAAGAGACAGACAGACTGGCAGACAGATGGACAGGTAGACGGACGTGTAAAGCGGCTATGTGCCACAAGGTATGCGAGATGGCGGTACTTTGAGTGTTCTCTAGATGGACGCACGGATGGACGCATAGACGAACAGACGGACAGACAGACTGGCAGACATACGGACAAGTAGACGGACGCGTAAAGCGGGTATGTGCCACAGGGTAATACGATGCGCGAGATGGCGGTACTCAGAGTGTTCTCTAGATTGACGAACGAACAGACGCCTGGATGGAGAGACAGACTGGCAGACAGACCGATTGTAGACGGACGTGCAAAGCAGCCATGAGCCACAGGGTATGCGAGATGGCGGTTTTGTGAGTGTTCTCTAGATGGCCGCACGAACGGATGGATGGACGAACAGACAGACAGACTGGCAGACAGACGGACAGGTAGACGGACGCGTAAAGCGGGTATGTACCACAGGGTTTACGACGCGCGAGATGGCGATACTCAGAGTGATCTCTAGATGGACGTACGCACGGACGCATGGACGAACAGACAGACTGGCAGACAGACGGACAGGTGACGGACACGTAAAGGGGGGTATGTGCCACAGGGTATACGACGCGCGAGATGGCGGTACTCAGAGTGTTTTCTAGATTGACGAACGAACGGACGCATGGACGGAGAGACAGACAGACTGGCAGACAGACGGACAGTTAGACGGACGTGTAAAGCAGCTATGTGCCACAGGGTATGCGAGATGGCGGTACTTTGAGTGTTCTCTAGATGGACGCAAAGACGGATGCATGGACGAACAGACAGACAGACTGGCAGAGAGAGGGACAGGTAGACGGACCCGTAAAGTGGCAATGTGCCACAGGGTATGCGAGATGGCAGTACTTAGAGTGTTCTCTAGATGGACGCACGGAATGACGCACGGACGGACAGACAGACAGACTGGCAGACAGACGGACAGGTAGACGGACGTGTAAAGCGGCTATGTGCCTCAGAGTATGCGAGATGGCGGTATTTTGAGTGTTCTCTAGATGGACGCACGGACAGACGCACGGACAGACAGACAGACTGACAGACAGACAGACAGACAGACAGGTAGATAGACGCGTAAAGCGGCTATGTACCACAGAGTATGCGAGATGTGAAATGGTGGTACTATAAGTGTTCTCTAGATGGCAACGGATGGATGCACGGACGGACAGGCAGACAGACAGACTGGCAGACAGACGGGCGTGTAAAGCGGCTATGTGGCACAGGGTATGCGAGATGGCGGTACTTTGAGTGTTCTCTAGATGGACGCACGAATTGACGCACGGACGGGCAGAGACAGACTGGCAGACAGACGGACAGGTAGACGGACGTGTAGAGGGGCTATGTTCCACAGGGTATGCGAGATGGCGGTACTCAGAGTGTTTCTCTAGATTGACGTGTGAACGGACGCACGAACGGACAGACAGACAGACAGGCTGGCTTACAGACGGACAGGTAGACGGACGTATGAAGCGGCTATGTGCCACAGGGTATTCGAGATGGTGGTACTTTGAGTGTTCTCCAGATGTACGCACGGACAGACGCAAGGACGGACAGACAGAGAGACTGTTACACAGACGGATAGGTAGACGGACGCGTAAAGCGGCTATGTGCCACAGGGTATGCGAGATGGCGGTACTTTGAGTGTTCTCTAGATGGACGCACGGACGGACGCACGGAAGGACAGTCAGACGGACTGACAGACAGACGGACAGGTAGACGGACGTGTAAAGCAGCTATTGCCACAGGGTATGCGAGATGGCGGTACTCATTGTTCTCTAGATGGACGCATGAACGGACGCATGGACGGACAGACAGACAGCTGGCAGACAGATGGACAGGTAGACGAATGCGTAAAGCGGCTATGTGCGACAGGGTATGCGAGATGGCAGTACTTTGAGTGTTCTTTAGATTGATGTACGAACGGATGCATGGACGGAGAGACAGACCGACAGCTAGACGGATGTAAAAAGCAGCCATGTATGCGAGATGGTGGTTTTTTGAGTGCTCTCTAGATGCACGCACGGACGGATGCATGGACTAAGAGACAGACAGACTGGAACAGACGGACAGGTAGACGGACGTGTAAAGCGGCTATGTGTCACGGGTACGCGAGATGGCGGTACTT
>WOVY01015307.1:0-59089 GCA_013436015.1 Rhipicephalus annulatus
AACACCTCGATGGGCGCATGAAGAGGAGGAGGTCGAAGCGGTCTGGCTCACGAGCAGCTCAAGCTCGGTCTCCGTTTTCTGGCTCTGAGCTGTACCGATTCAACCATTTCCTGTAAATAAACGCGTTTCATCGTCACAGTTGTGGGTGGAAGGTGCTGGGTAAGCCAGCTACTGTCAAGCGAGACCGGAGAGCAGCCGTCTACTAACGACGGAACCGCAAAGAGCACGAGCTTCGCCGCAGCCGTCGACTAGCGGGCTTGCCACCACTACCTCAAGATATGAAACTTGGACGGAGACATCCAGCAGCCGGTCGCGAGGGCGCCGTCTTTCCACTACCGAGAGCCACGCACATTTACAGGAAAACCTGGCGATGACGTTGAAGAATGGCTCAGCCACTATCAACGGGTTGAGCCGAGCCAATGGCTGGAATGCGGCCAGCCAGTTGTCCCACGTGGGTCTATTTCTCGATGGCAGTGCTTTAGTGTGGTTCGAGAATCACGAAGACACCTTGACAACACTGGGCCCAGTTTATGGAGGAGATCAAGAAGTGCTTTGGCGACCCTGCGACGAAGAAGAAACGTGCAGAGCAAATGTTGTCGCAGAGAGCTCAAGCTTGTGGTGAGACATGCAGAACCTACATTGAGGAGGTACTGAAACTGTGCAAGTGTGTGGACACCAACATGACGGAAGAGGACAAGGTGGGCCACATTCTCAAAGGAATTGCGGAAGACGTCTACCACTTCCTTATCGGCAAGGAGAGTCTTGAGTCTGTGGCCGATGTGATTGGGCACTGCCGAACGTTTGAGGCCCTGAAGACTCGCCGCATCACTACGAAGTTCGGACGGCCTTGCCAATGTTACGACCGTCGCCACTGTCGATGTGTGCCAAGACTCCGTGCCTACCGACCTTTCGTCAACGATTCGCCTCATTGTACGTGAGGAACTTCGTCGTCACCTTTACGCGCCCTTGAACGCCCGAGAACCACCGTGCGATACACCGTCCACAAGTATCAATGCTACGAGTTTCGAGGAGCGCAGCTATCCCAACCGCGGCCCTCAGCTAAGGGCTCCACCACCGACGTCTTCTTATGTAGAGCCGCCTTATGCTCCCCACAGTCGTTACGGCTACAACAGCCATCCACCTCCTTTTGCGTCTCAGTGGGAACAGAGCGCCGCGTACCCTCAACATCCAGCGACGTTCCCTATGCCCCGTGAACGGCCCGTCTGCTACCAGTGCGGTGTTCGTGGACATATCGCCCGATTTTGCCCAATGCGACGTAATCCACGTTCGACATTCCCTCAGAGATCCGCGACGTTTGCACAACGAAGCCAACGGCCTGACTACACCTACTGGCCCCCCAACCCAACTGACGAGCGGGCACGCCTACCAGCCGATCAACCGGAGTGATTCGCCCGGATCTGTGCGCAGCTTAACGCCGCCCACCACCCGTCCACCTCGGTCACCATCTCCACGGCGCCGGTCACGAATTTCGTCTCCGCCACCGGGAAACTAGCCAGCGCGGCCGACGGAGGTGAGGTCGCTGGACGTACCGATTTTCATCAAAGAATGCCTCCACCAGTTTCTATGCTTCAAAATAAGGTTCAGGTACTTGTTGACGACGTTCCCACGATGGCATTGATAGATACTGGCGCAAGTGTTTCCGTGATGAGTTTAGTTTTTAAGCAACGACTGGGCCGTAAGGTTATGTTTCACTGGACAAACCTGCCACATTTCGGGCAGTGAGCGGCGCATTCTTGCGTCCTGTCGGCGTCCTGCACTGCGTCTGTTAGTGTTGCCGGTAAAACGTTCAAGGCGGAATTCACAGTACTGGCTCAATCAACGCATGACGTTATACTTGGCATAGACTTTTTTGCGAGAGTGTCGTGCGACCGTGGATTGTGGAGCAGGTGAGGTTCTGTTGTCTACTCTCGCCCAGCAGCCTGATTGTGAGAAAGGTAAACCTCACTGTAGCTAAAGATGTACTTCTGCCAGCGTGGTCCACGGCCAGCGTACAAGTGACCACTTCGGAAACCAACTCGAGTTTGAATTCATGTGACATAGTGATTGAGCCGTTGCCTGTAGCTTGTCTCAAGAAAAACATCTTTGTACCACGATGCATTGTATCTCTCGCAGACGAGACGGCTCAATTATGGGTGATAAACAGCTCACCCGAGTCGGTTGTACTACCGGCTGGTATGCGCCTTGCCCTGTTCGAAAAGCAGAGCAGCACCTGCATTGGAGCTTTAAGCGATCTTGAAAGGGCGGGTCCGGAAACTTCTGGTATGGAAGCTGAATTTTCAAAAATGGTTAGCAAGTCCATTTCCTCACAGAAGCGCAAAGACCTGGTTGCACTGCTGGCGAGACATGCTAAAGTATTTGATTTTTGCACGGAAGGTGCCTAGGGCTCAGATACCGACCACGCGCGCTCGTCACAAGATCGATACTGGCTCTGCTCATCCTCTCCGACAAAAGCCCTATCGCGTGTCCGTGTCCGAACGCAAAGTTATTGCTGAACAAGTTGGCGAGATGCTAGCCACTGGTGTAATTCAAGAATCGTCAAGTCCGTGGGCTGCACCTGTTATTTGGTAAAGAAAAAAGACGGGTCCTGGAGGTTCTGTGTTGATTATCGGCGTCTCAATTCTATAACCAAGAAGGACGTGTACCCCCTCCCCCGCATTGATGACGTAATTGACTGCCTTCATTCAGCTTCCTACTTTTCTTCGGTAGACTTGCGATCCGGGTATTGGCAGATTCCCATGGATCCAGTTGATAAAGAGAAGACGGCTTTGTAACGCCAGACGGTCTATTTGAATTTAATGTTATGCCGTTCGGCTTGTGTAATGCTCCGGCAACATTTGAACGCTATATGGATACCGTCTTGAGAGGCCTTAAATGGGAAATTTGTTTATGTTACCTGGACGATGTGGTTATTTTTGGACGAACTTTTGAGGAACATAATCATCGCCTTGACGTTGTTCTAACATGTTTGGAGAAAGCCGCCTTGACACTGAACTCAAAAAAATGTCGTTTCGGTGAACGGCAAACACTGGTTTTAGGACACCTTGTGGACAAAGCTGGTGTTAGGCCGGACCCGCAGAAAGTGGACGCCGTCAGCAAGTTTAAGCAGCCACAGTCTATCCGCGAGCTACGAAGCTTTCTGGGCCTATGCTCTTATTTTCGCCGCTTTGTACCTAATTTTGCTGAAACGGCCCAGCCACTGACTGACTTGCTGCGCAAGGACGTCCCTTTCCACTGGACACCAAATTGTGAGTCAGCGTTTAAGCAACTAAAGTTCGCTCTCACTTCCGGGCCAATACTATGCCACTTCGATCCCTCTGCTTCCACGGAAATCCACACCGATGCCAGTGGAGTTGGTCTCGGCGCGGTGCTTATTCAACGACACAACAATGCTGAACACGTCGTCGCCTATGCAAGCCGGTCCCTGAGCAAGGCAGAGCGTAATTATACGGTTACCGAATTGGAGTGCCTCGCCGTCGTTTTCGCCGTACACAAGTTTCGCCCCTACATCTACGGTCGTCGTTTCTCAGTCATCACCGATCATCACTCTCTTTGCTGGTTGGTGAGCCTACGTGATCCATCTGGTCGACTTGCGCGATGGGCCATACGGTTACAAGAATTTAACTTCACGGTCCGCTACAAGAGCGGTAATCGCCACGCAGACGCTGACTGCCTGTCACGGCTTCCTCTACCAACGACCGAGTGTGAAGCTGATAATTTTGACGATTTTATCACAGCTATCGACTCTCATTTTCCTGACATCGCGGCTTTCCGGACAGCACAGCACGAGGATCATTGCTTAGATCACCTGTTTGCCTCCGCGAATGACCCGGCCAGTTCAAGCTCTTTTGTAGTTCATGACGCCGTCCTTTACAAGAAGAATTATTCTGGCCAATGCGCCCGTCTGCTTCTGGTAGTTCCACGCACTCTACGTCCCCAAATTTTCGGTTCTGCCATGACAACGCAACCAGTGGGCATATGGGCTTCGCCAGAACGTTTCATCGCATCCAGCAAAGGTTTTACTGGCCCAAGATGCGACGCGACACAGAAAAAATACGTAGCGGGTTGCGAACAGTGTCAACGTCACAAGCGTCCCACGACTACATCACCCGGACTTCTCCATCCCGTACCACCTCCTAGCTCTCCCTTCGAGATTGTTGGTGTCGACCTTCTAGGTCCGTTTCCGCGTTCAGCCAGTGCCAATCGATGGGTCATCGTGTGCGTCGACCACCTGACGCGCTACGCAGAAACTGCGGCTATACCTACTGCAACAGCCTTTCACGTGTCGCAGTTTATGCTTCGGCATATCATTCTCCGTCATGGCCCTCCACGAGTCGTCATTAGCGACCGGGGACGTCAGTTCGTCGCTGACGTCGTTGAAGAGATCCTACGCCTGTCTGCCAGCCAATTCCGCCACGCAACCCCGTATCACCCCCAGACGAATGGCCTCGTAGAGCGGACCAACAGGACGCTAACGAACATGTTGTCAATTTATGTTGATGCCAAGCACAAAAACTGGGACGAAGTACTGCCCTATATCACATACGCCTACAACACCGCGAAACACGAGACGACAGGGTACGCGCCCTTTTTCCTGCTCTACGCCCGCTCCCCTCGCAGTTGTCTCGACACCATTCTGCCTTTTACGTTAGATGTGGAAACATCGGTTGCCGAGTCACTATGCCGCGCTGAAGAAGCCCGTCGCGTCGCACGCCTTCGAACCATTGCATCTCAACAGCGCTCCAAGACCCGGTACGACGCCCACCATCACTCCGTTGCTTACACAAAGGGTGACCTGGTGTGGTTGTGGACACCTGTCCGCAAACGTGGTTTATGCCAAAAGTTTCTGGCCCGCTACTCCGGACCATTTGTAGTCATTGACCGTCTCAGTGACGTCACATACGTCATCTCCGGCGTCACAAGCAATGGTCGGCGCTCTAGCAAGACACAGCTGACACACGTCGCGCGCCTCAAGCCATATCACCACCAACCTTCCTATTGACTCGCCCAGTGGGCATCGTCTGCGAACGGGGGAATTGACACACCTCGATGGGCGCATGAAGAGGAGGAGGTCGAAGCGGTCTGGCTCACGAGCAGCTCGGTCTCCGTTTTCTGGCTCTGAGCTGTACCGATCTCACCATTTCCTGTAAATAAACGCGTTTCATCGTCACAATATGATTCACACTGCGGTTCACGTATTCTAGCACACATATCATTCGTTGCGTCTTCTGCACACTGTGCCCCGCCGTGGTGGTCTATAGTGGCTAAGGTACTCGGCTACTGAACCGCAGGTCGCGGGATCGAATCCCGGCGGTGGCAGCTGCATTTCCGATGGAGGCGGAAATGTTGTAGGCCCGTGTACTCAGATTTGGGTGTACGTTAAAGAACCCCAGGTTGTCGAAATTTCCGGAGCCTTCCACTACGGCGTCTCTCATAATCATATGGTGGTTTTGGAACGTTTAGACCCCACATATCAATCAATCAATCAAGTTTTTGCACACTGTAGCCGGTGATTTGATCCTCTAAGTATTGCGTCCATTATATCAGTTTAGAATTGTTTCAGTTTCTTTTGCTTGCTTGTTTTCCTGCCCAACGCGCGTTTTTGACATGAGCTTGATGGGCATCTGCGCAGACTCGGTGTTGAACAAGTGGAGAAAGGAATTGCGCAAACATGTATTTTATTAAACTGTATTTTTTTTCAGCCTGCTGAACTTTTGTATTTATACCTGCTATGTCTCGAAAACTGAGACAGCAGTATTTGTAATTATATAACATCAAGATATGCTTCTGTCACGTTAACCGGTTCATCCTGAGTAAGAGACTCAGGATGAACTGGGTAAGAGACTAACTGGGTAAGAGACTTTCTTATAAACCGGTCACAGTTCGTGGTTTTCGAAGGAGTATCGTCGTGGACGGCCCCAGTTAAGTCAGGTGTTCCCCAAGGCTCCGTCCTAGGCCCATTATTATTTCTAATTTACATAAATGACATCACTGATAACATAGACTGCAAAATTAAACTTTTCGCAGATGACTGCATTATTTATAGAGCAATTAACAGTTCGGATGACCATTTATCTTTAAATAACTCATTGAGTAAGATTGCTCACTGGTGTGAGCAGTGGCAAATGTTAATTAGCCTAACAAAAACAGTTTGCATGACGGTAACCAGGAAAAAAGAACCCTCCGACTTTACCTATACAATTAACGGCGTACCTTTACAAAGAGTTACGCAGCAGAAGTATCTTGGCGTCACCTTGACTTCCGAATTGAGATGGGATGCGCACATTAACAATGTTACAGCATCGGCTTTGCGTAAACTGTTTTTTCTACGAAGGCGTTTACCCTTCGCGCCGACAGATACTAGGCTCCTAACTTACACCACATTCGTGCGACCAATCTTGGAGTACGCTAACACTGTGTGGTTCCCGCAAGGTGTTACTTATATAGCAAAAGTTGAACGGGTTCAAAGGAAGGCCATTAGGTTTATACATAATAAGTACAAACGCACCGACTCGCCCACAAACCTTTTAGAAACCTCCGGTCTACCCACGCTTGCAACAAGAGCAAAAATCGCGCGTCTCAAATTTCTACACCACATTCTGCATAACCACAGCCGGATCGATGCATCCAGGTACATATCTTTGGCTGAATCACGAACACTACGACATAAACATACATACACTATCAAAGAATACTCTTCCAACAACGACTGTTTCAAGCAATCCTTTTTCCCCTTGTCAAACAGCGAATGGAATAGGTTAGATCCCTCCATTACTAACGCACCATCACTGGCAGAATTCACTTCAAAAATTGAGACTGTACTTTGAGACAACGGCTTTCTTCAACCATGACCTCCATTATTGTTTTCCAGTAGTATTTATTTGGATGTATAAGTATACACAATGCCTTCTTTGTATAAAACTGTATTGATTCTTTTATGCAGCAAAGATTCAGTTCGCTGCTTCCGAAGTGTGAATATTAGGAGTGCATAAATACCTATGTCTAATGTTTCTATCTAACTAGGATTATTATTACCAATTTTAAAATAACTACAGTTCTGTATGCCGCCTGTAAGAAAGTACTTAGCATTCATTGTATTCTGATACTCATGCCCTCCTGCTTTGGTCTCGTAAGAGACTGGCAGTATTGTAAATAAATAAATAAATAAATAAATAAATAAATAATAAATCCTTTCGGGGAGTTTCTCTTGCAAAATTCAAGTGCCAAGTTTCTCCACAAACTCTTGAATCTCGGCACTATACCCCTCTTCCGCGCCGCACCGCTGCCGATCCGATGGACCCCGCACCGTTGACGCGCTGCCGTCGAAGGTGGAAACGCCGTCCCCGGCAATTTCGGTATCGGCGCACAGGTCTACCAGCGTCTATTCCTCTTTCATCCTGCGCAATCTCGTTCGGATTGCGTCAAACCGCAGTATGTATATATGGTCGCCACGCGCAAAACATTTAGGGCTCGTGATTCTGCTGTGTGGCGGCTCCCTTGGACGTCCCTATAAGTACCCGCCTCGTGCAGCGATAAAGATGGTTATCGGGACGCTCGATCGCGCGCTAAAAAGTGATCCCGCCGCGGACTCCAGGATAAGAAATGGCGTCGTCGTATTAGACCAGGAAATATTCCCTCTCCCGAGGGAAAGGGATAATTCACGCATGAGCGTGTCTGTGACCGTGATGCGGTCGCACTTACGACAACGCGGGGACATTCGTTACGCAGCAGTCCGAACCGTAGCGGATGTACGTTCATTACAGTTGGCGGTGAGATAGAAGGCTCCATAGATCTCTGCGGCAGGCCTTGCGAGGAACTGGCTATCGCGCGACGTACGCGAGACAGATGCAATCAGCGTGTATTAGTGGCCGTCGGCTCGTTACGGCGTAGCACCGAGCGTTCCCGGAATAACGTATGAGCCGCTTGGCCTTTTTCCAGTTGGACTCGTTTAACTCAAAAGCTTCAGTGTGCGGGGCACTTAGCACCTGCGGGCGTGCTATATGGGCGAATCCGCGCTTCTATTATCGCCCCGAAGAGACGCTTCCGATTACTTTTGCGGAATACTGACGCGTTCGCGCCTTTTGTGCAGGTAAGAGGCATAAAGCAAGAGAACCCTCTTGGAAACCCGCCAGAAGATACGTCCTTCTGGAAAGCGCACCACCTTTTAGAAGCGCTGGAGTTGAAAGCTCGTTGAAGCGTCAAGACCTCAGTGGTCGCGATGAGCGAGTAATGCATAGATTTGTTAAACAGTATTAGGAAGATAATATGAAGCCAATTACGTTACTGCCATATTGTATTTACGCCAAATGTTACAAGTGTGTAAACGTTTCTCTAGCCATTTTTAGGATTGTATAAAATTAATAGTGCACCCGCTGTCACCTTATATATGCACATAGTTTCCTTCTTCTTTTACTTGCTCATCAACGCTACTCCGACTAAATTGTATTGTATTGTTACTTTTGATGTGGCTGCTTTTTGTGCTTTTCTTTTTGCTCCCACTCCTGTAAAAAAAAAACCTCCAAAAAATTAAGGGTTAACAGTATGTTGAAAGAAAAAAAATAAAATATATTTGACTACAATCAGCAAAAGATGTACATTCTTAATCAAGGGCTGTCCGCTGGAGCCAGTGCTTCGACATGTGGTACATATGTTAGTACATGTAGCAGCCGTCGTACACATACTCCGTCGTATACAAGCTATTTACAAAGAAAATTGCTCACATAACTAACACAACAATAGAATTTCATCAAGCAAAAGATGTAGCAGGATTTCGCAAAGGCTACTCAACAATCGACCACATTCATATTGTCAATCAGGTGATGGAGAAATACTCACAATAAAGCGTATCCCCCCGTACATATAGTCTTCATAGATTACGAGAAGGCATTTGATTCAGTAAAGACATCAGTAGTCAAGCAGACACCGCGGAATCGGGGTGTCGACGAAGCATATATAAACACCCCTGAAGAAATCTACAGCGGATCAACTGCCACGATAGTGATTCACAAAGAAAGTGATAGAATACTAATAAATAAGGGAGTAAGACTAGGGGATACGATCTCCTATCGCTATTTACCACGTGCTTACAGGAGGTTTCCACAGGCCTACTATGAGAATAGTTACGGATAAGAGTTAATCGAGAGTACCTTGTAACAAGCGCGTTGCCGATTACATTGCATTGCTGGGTAACTCAGGGGACGAATTGCAATTCATGGTTAGTGAATTAGAGAAGAGAGCAGAAAGGTAGGTCAAAATTATTCTACAAAAACCGAAACTAATTTACAACAACCTCGGAAGAGAACAGTGCTTCGAGATAGGTAGCAGAGCACGTAAAATTGTAAAAGAGTACGTCTGCATAGGTCAAGTAGTAACCGCGGAGCCGAATCACGAGAGTGAAGTAACTATGTTTATAGAAGAATAAGAATGGGGTGGAGCATATTCGCTAAACATTATCAAATGACGAATGCTAAATTACCTCTATCCTTCAAAAGAAAGGTATTTAACAGCTGCATCTTATTGGTACTTACCTGGCAGAGCAGAAACCTGGAGGATTAAAAAGATAATTCTATGTAAGTTCAGTATGACATAGAGAGCAACGGAAAGGAAAATAATGGTGTAACTTCAAGAGACCAGAAGAGAGCAGAATGGGTCATGGAAAAAACAGGTGTAAAGGACATCATAGCCGAAATGAAAAAGAAGAAATGGTCATGAGCATGGCACGTAGCGCGAAGGCAAGATAACGGCTGGCCATTAAGGATCACAGACTGGAATAGGCAAGCGGCTGAGGGGGAGAAAAAAGTTAGGTGGGCAGATGGGATTAGGAAGTTGTCGGTATAAAGTGGCAGCAGCAAGCACAGGACCGAGTTTACTGACGGAAACATTAGAGAGGCCTTTGTCCTGCAGTGGCCGTAGTCAGGTTGACGATGATTATGATGGTGATGATGACCTAAACGTATTCACACGGAAAAACAAGTCAGTTGCTGTCTTCAAGAAGACAGAACCACTATAGTCCAAACGTTGGTTCTAGAGACGCTACCCGTTCAAGAATATTCCGTCTTCAAGCCTTCATCTTCCCGTGAAGTTTCGCCTTATTCACAATAAGAGATGTCAGTAATGGGTCTAAAAATGATAATAATAGGCACCCGCCTGCCGCTTTCGCGCCTCCTATAAAATACATATCTCAGTAGCTTCATATATTGGCACTATTTCGTTCTAAACCTGCGATATGCCGCTGGAATGATTCTTGTGAGAAGAAGCTTCAAGATTTGTATGTCCCAACGAACGGATTCTTTTACGAACATCACTCAATGCACATTCAGAATTGTCACCCTGCGGGAGCTCTTCCCCCCCCCCTCCCCCCGTAACATCGCCCGTAAAATGGAAAGCCTACGTCTCTGACTAAAATAGGGAGATCGTGGATCTAATGAACGGTATATAAAGAGGATTCTGAGACCGGGAAAATCGTGGAAAGATGTAGATTTGCAGCAAAGCGTGATCTTATGAAGCTACATAAGCGATTGTTTGGTGCGGATCCATTTCAAAAAGGTGATATCAGTAGGTGCTTTCTCTACCCACAATAAATGCATAGCGGACAACAGAATTTGCAATCATGACGCTTTTTACAGTGTTCCGAACACCATCCAGTAGATCAGGTTTTACGGCAGTGAGATAGCTTTATAACGCAGAAATGTATCATGCGCATCTTGTGCAGTTCTAAATTATGCGCATCGATATATAGGAGAACATATGCGCGCGGGAACAGACGCAGACATCTGGCGCCTGCTCTCTTTGGAATCCGTCAGAAAAGAAACAGTCGAGTTATTTTGACGGATTCCTTGCATGACAATGCAGTGATGTAATGTCTTGCGCCATCTATATTTATATACAGTCATACACTGTCATCACCTGCTAAGCACGGGGACCACACAAGCACCGGGACGCGCAAGCCGATCCAGCCGGGTGCATGCGTGCTGTTGTCGGTGTATACACACGCGAAAATGCCTGTGAACCGGCCACCGTAACAAGCTATATGGCTCTCTCCCTCCCTTCGCTTGTTCTAAACGAGTGATTCTCAGAGCGCGGGCCCTGGAACGCCGGGTTTCTCCAGGCATGTTTCTGTTTCCCGAAGAATTGCGCAGGGCCGTGTATAGTACACGCCAAACGAAGATGAAGCAGCACTTATTCTTCCCGCCGCGGCTCCCACGGCTTCGCCGAGCGAGCGGTTGGGGCCCCCACGTTCGTATACCACACGCTGATGAGGAGCCGGGAAAAGAAGCAAGCAGGGACGACCATCAAAGCCGCGAGCAGCCAGCTAGCAGCCGCGGAGGATGTTGCGAGCGGCGGCGGCGACGGCGTGCCTGCCGGGGACGCCGCGGTCCTAGACTCACCGGCGCCGGCCAGGATCGCGGGGTCTCTGGCCCGCGCACAAGGGAGCGCCTTTGTCGCCTACTCGCCACGCGCGGCGTTCTCCTGCGCAAGAAGACCCCCGCTCTTCTCAAGCGCCGCACCGCTCGCGGAGCTCTCGTTCTTCTTCAGTGTCGGCAAGACTTCGGCGTCGCTGAAGGCGCCGCGAGCGTGGTCCGCGAGGCGGGCTCGTCGTCGCTTCTCGAGGCGCGGATCTCTTCGCGGCATGGCAGAATTCACAGAAGGGAGCCTGCGAATCGGCCCCTCGCTGCAGACGCTGCGCGAAACCGTCAGTGCAGCGTTGTGTGCGTGTGTCGCCGGCTATACTTAGCAGAGGGAAGCATGGGTCTTGCCAGCCAGCACGGACTTTGGGCGAAGAGGCGCGCGGGCCAATGATGTCGGGCCGCTATCTCAATCTGCGACACACGCGCTCTGTAGCGCGGCAAACTGTCACCCGTTTCTCCCCATCTCTATTCCCGCGTCTTCTCTCTAACCCACTGCACAAACTTCTGTGCGCTGTGGACACTCTTCTCCTTCTTCCGCTGGATGCTGCGCGCCGGGATGATGAGGCGGTGCGGCGGCTGCAGTCGCGCCAGATACCATCCTTCGCGCCAGCGACGTGCTTAATTTTGCGCGGCGGTCGCGGCCTTGCGAGCACCTTGTCCATCCACGAGGCGATGCACCCATCTTCTTCTGTTTCTTTGCCCTCAGCGGTATTCAGTTCTTCACTCCTCCCGCTCGTCCTGGAGTCGGCGTTTAGTTCAGCGGCTCGACTTTCACGAAGTGCTTAATGGTCCTTGCGGATGCGGAGGGAGATCGAGGAAAGAGACGGAGTTTTCTCTATACAGCTCACGCCAGCACTCTTTCAGTAGTGTCTTCTGCGTGCGTATAAGACGATTGCGTGCATTGCGCTGTGGATTCAGGAGGCATTCCGCGGGGCGTATATAAAAATGCCCGAGGCTTGCGCATACGGCGCCCTCTGGCGGAAGTTCGTAATCCCCTCCATTTGTATTGAGAGATAACATCTCGTGGTGCTTTGAGCGGAAACATTCGAATCATTACCGGTGTGTTTGGGAGTTCATAGCTCGAAAGCACACTACGGATGAGCTACATAGTTTCTACGGCATTATAAAAATGAAAGACTTGTATGGCACGTTGGTCGAAAAACGCGGCGTCTGGCGTCGTCGCTCCGTGCACACGAATGTTATGCGAAAAGTCTGAGGATATGAAACGCACTTGTAATAATTCCGAATAATTATAAGTAAAAATTAAAACTAACCTAAAATTAGTCGGAAGCCATTCAGCCTATCTAAATGTGGCGCATGTGAACTAAGTGCAAACGAACAGTCAATCAGGTGACTTAGGTGTGAATCAAGAGTGATTTAAGTTACCCGAGGCGTATATCAGAAAAAAAAAATTGGCTGATCCCACGTACAGTGGGAATCAAGGATATGCGAAGCACGAATAAGAAATGTTCATATATTCCTTTAAAGTCAGCACAATACGAGGTAGAGTTAAAAAGATGCCGTACATGACTTCCGTGTTATGAGTATCATGTTTCGTTGTTTCGTTTACCTTCGTCATCTATTCACGTCAAGTGATACCAAGTTTCGTATATGTGGAGCTAGCGAAACGGCCGCGAGCACGCTATGAGCGTGGTATGTTGTCATGTTCATACATGACCCGCTTGTCGGGATTGTCATGTTTGCACCAGTTACAAATTTTGTCCTCCATTGACATCTGCATCCCAATCTGCCAGTGTTGCGCACCCAATAAGTGGAAGATAAGTCGTAGAAGTTAGTTTCTAAGTGTAACCTAAAAAGCTCCAGTTATTGTCATTCCGCTTGAACTATCAGAATATTGTGCAATCACTTTCTTGCTTTAACACGTTAATGTACATCTTTACTTTAACTTTAGCTCCAATCCTTATTGCATATACTTGGTATAAATAGCCACCCGTGATATATGCGCATTTTATGCGAAAAAAATTATGGACTATCTCCCCGAAGGAAACCCACGGGATGCGAAGCAGCAGCGGTAAGCACGACATTGAGTCGGTTGAAACAGGCGTCGACGCGGGTGCTGGAAGAACGGTTTGAAGCGAAACTCGGTGTAGCCTTTACCCGAGTAAACGTTTGTTTGAAACACAAAAACACGGTAGGTGGGTTGGGTTTAGTATACGTTTCGTCTCATATAAACAAGCCGACAAAGTGTTTCCATTCGTTGAGTGTTGCGTGCGTTGGAAAGGGTGAATCTAGAGAAGTGTGTTGCGAGCACGCGGATGAGCTGGCACGTGCGGGCGCTGCGGCGAGCGTGCTGTGGGGAGGGAGAAAATGACGTCAGCGAGCACCTGCAAGGGGAGCATGACGTGAACTCGCAACTGCGGCATGACCTACTTGGCACCGCTACAACACCTGCAGTGATGGGAACGCGTTGCGGTGCGTTCATGCGGACGTACGTACGCACGGCGTTACACACGTGAGTCAAAGATCTGCTTCGAATCTAAAAACAGAATTATTACGGAGGAAACTTCTTCATCGAAATAATGTTTAACTCATTCGAAATTCCCGTTTTTTTTTTCCTCAGGTAAATGCCTCTGCGGTATCAGATTCTCAAGGTAACCACGCACATCAGGCTGCGCATAACGCTTTGTGTGCCAGGGAAAATAAAATTCATGTGTTCTTTTTTTATGCCTTGAAATGATGTTACGACGTTTTGTCGTGTGTTGTTTTGTTTTTGTTGGTCTTCCAGCTTTTTCTCCCACGAAAAATATGGTGTATTATGGGTAATTATTGTATTTATGGTAATTATTGTATTACTGCTATTGAACGATCGAACGTAAGGCTAGCTGAAGATATATGTACTAGCATCAGTGTTTTTGAAGGACGCTAAAATCTAATAACATTATACGTCAGAGTGAAAGCTCAATGTATAACAACATCTAAAACGACAATATTATCAACAACAGCCCCCTACTTACTGAGAAATTAAGGTAAGTGCAGATGAACACAGGCGCTGCAGTAGGACGCTTTCGAAATGATCCCGATGACATCAGACGGACCGCCTACAATTATTTACTAGTAATCCATCTAGCTCCACTGAATAAAGAACTTTTCGTGCATCAAGAGACGCAATAAAATGTTGCTTGTTGATTTCATTTGATTCATAGAATAAAGAACCACCGGACGTTACTATGCGGAATAGCAGGAGTGGTTAGAAAAATGAATATTCGCGTAGTTACACAAGACAGGTGGTGCCATCTAGCGGGGTTCAGATAAATAAAAAAAAAACCCATCTGCAATATCAGAGCCAATGGTGGAAAATTGATCAATGGCTGTTGTTGCTGCTGTGGCTGCCACTGCTTTCGGGCTGCTGCTACTAGAGCAGTAAAGCCGGGCAACGTTGTGCACGGCAACAGTGACGTGAGTCGGTCCATTTGGTTCACTTCTTGAGGCGGCTAAATTGAAGTGCGCTAACTAGATGCGGACCACTAAAACGTGATTTTATTTCAAAATAGGCCCTTCCTTGGCACAAAAGTAACACTACAAGGTTTCTGGACCGCTATTTCAACGATCAACGTCGACTTACTAGTTGCCTTTAGTGTCTCTTTAAGCACTGCAGTACACGCGCGTCTATATTTTGCATTTATTTGTGGTATTAACCTCTCAGCAACCCTGTGCTCCCGCAGCCTACGCTTCGGCTATCCGCACAGCACGCGAGAATTGCGAAGAAGGCACTACTTCCGGCCGCCATGGCTAGGGCCATGTACACATACATGTGTGTGCCTCAGCGTGATACTAAAACTGAGCCGTTTTTTGTGCCCACCATCCAATATCACGTTTTATTGTGTTGTATTTGTGTGCAGCCATGGCACAAAATGGAAGGGTGACGAGCCGGAAAGCTCAAAACCGGTTATATTTTATTCCTTGCCGCACGTTATTTGCGGTCATGCAGGTTGCGGCGAAGCGTCGTGGCGATGTTGAGCCATCTTCGCCAGGCTGATATTAACAAGACTGCGGGGTGAGTGCTTGAAAGTGGTTCACCTGCGAATGGAAACTCAGTTGAGTTTGAATTCTGACAGATTTGCGTGAGTCGCGAACGAAACACGAAATAAAAAAAGAAATTGCAATAACACAGTAAATGCAGCCAGTTTCAATGCTCTGGCAGAGACGTCTGCAAAAAGCACAACACAACAGAGCACTCAACGTTGGACTAATAATGTTAATATATGCGCGGTACACTGCGAACTTGAATTAGAGGCAAACGCTTTTGTTTTTCTCGCTGAGGTGACCTGGCTCAGTACACTTGCGTCAATGCAAAGGGGGCTTGTAACCTTGGTCGAGTGGATAATTTAATGTTCCAGATGATTTTCATTCGATTGATCAAAGCTGTGGGTGTGCCAATCACGTCGAAATTTCAGCCTCATATGCACTTTACCCCAATCGACTGTGCCCCGTACAATGGTGTTTTCACGTGCAAGTTCATAAGCGCTGTTAAGCCCGCTGCTTCAACCATATTCGTAAAACATTGTACTAGTATCAAATTTGTGGATAAACTCCACTTTAGCGCTTGCAAAAAAATATTTAAATTCAGATTATCTTACCTTTGCGCACACAGTGACGCAGTCACCGTCACTTTTCAGCGAAGGTTCATGGATAAACCCACTATAAAGCACCCAACGATTTCTTGGCTTTGAGTCGTTCATGCGTTACAAAACTTGTTGTGTATGCACCAAACAGTTCTATATACCTCGGATTTCCACCTTCGAAACAAGTCTGGTGTAAAGTGCGGTCTTCTCGGTCATCAGAATGAGTGGGTCAACGCACACTGCCGCGAGCCACTTTGTCCGTGTATCGCTGTTTAGCATCGGCGTCCAATTTCTCTGCGTATACACGCTCAAGCGAGCCTATATAGCACGCATCACCCAGGGCTGTGGCAGCTTTACAAATCGTAAAACTCGTACCTTCTTAATCCAAATAAAATTCGACAAGTGCAACGTGCCCGCAGTAACTATTCTGCACCTGTTGGAACCGCCGGACTCTACTGTCAGTATGCCACCGGCTGCCGCCTTCAAGTTGGGGCCACGCGGTTGCCAGCACAGCTGGTGAACTTTTTTCTGCCGCGCCCGCTAGGCTGACATCACGTGAATACAGCCTATAGGACTAAAGATTTCTCCATTCGTGTGGTCTTGGATAAATGAATTCGTGTTGTCAGCTGTGTGTCGCCTCTGCTCTCCAACCTCAACGAGGCTTTGGCAAGTCAATTTTGTGTGACAATGTTACTCTTTCAAAATGTTAATGAAGTATTATTATTATTATTATTATTATTATTATTATTATTATTATTATTTGACTAGTTTCTTATAAAGAGTGTTTCTAACATAGTTTTGCAATCGCACTGATATTTCATTGTCAATGACCGCAACAAAACGAAAAGACACCCTTATATAACGATATACAAGGAAGTCAGCGTTAGAGTAGCTACGAAGAGACCATTTCCAAGCCATACAAGCCACTATACTGGTTCAGCAAGCCACAGAATACACCACAACAAAAGGGGTTTCTTTTTTCTCCCTCTCGCTCTCTCTCTCTCGGTGAGACGCAGTGTAGAAAACTATACATTTGAAAGTTCCACTCCCTCCCCCTCCCCCCTGTATTACACGGAAAGGTGTTCCACTTCGGACACTCAGTTCGCCATTCGTATTGCAAACGCTTCAGTGATGAAAGTGCGTGCAGCTGATTCTTGTGATAGGCAGGCGAGCAAAGAACTTTATTTTGACCCGGAGACGACGCTCACTCCTCCCTCAGGGGTCGACATCGGTGGGCAGTATATGTTCGAAGGCCTGATACAAGCTGTTCCTTTGGACCCCACACAACTGACACGCGCAAGGTCAACACGTTAAAGTGCACTAAATGCGACGGGTCTCGCGATGAATCTTTGAATGACTGTCCTTCGATTGGCATAGATATAACGGCAGTGCTCAGGCAAATGGTTACACACCACAAGTCTCAACGAGAAGCGGTCCGTTCATAACTCAAAGGCAATGATTCCTCCACCTAGGGCGTTCGAGAACATCAACGGTCTCTTGTACCACACAAGCCTCGTCCAAGATACCCACGAAGGCCACGCTGTGCGCACCAACGACTTTCAAGTAGCGACACAACGGGCTGTGATAAGCGACAGGTAAAGTGACTATATGGAGCAACGGCTTGTCGTTGCACCATTGAATTAACTAGTCTTCAAAAAACGCTTCTTTGGGATGAGCCGCCAAATCGGAGAAGACATTAGTAATCGCTAATCGTTTTGATACGTATGCATACTAGATGACATCTCGTTTCGCATACTTTAGGTGTGTTACTTATAAAGTCACAAATTAAAAATCAAAGAATCGCTCAGTTTCCATGTGAGGTTCATGAAGATGGCTTTTTGTGTATCGCACAGAAACTACAGCGCACACATGCGGGAATAAAGTAAAACAAAACAGTGCAAGAGAATGCTCACGAGTGCAATTCTTCTGCTCCTGGACCAAATGCAGTCACCTAAACTATGAAGTGAGTAGCAAGCACGGGATGCATTTAATGCCGTTTAACGAGCCTTTAGATGTCCAGCCCATAGCTGAGAACTCTACCGTAGTCCACCGCGGTGGTGTAACGCTGAAGGTGCTCTGCTTCCGACACGAACGTCGACGGTTTCATCCTGGCCGTGGAGGTCGCATTTGGATGGAGGCGAATTCACATGATAGAGTTATGGAGCCTGTTTCGTAAAAAATCTCGTGCCGGCATCGGTGACGTTGACGATCAGTGCGAAGTTACGATGGAAGCAAAAAAAAAAAAAACTTTTCACAGCTCGAGCCGGAAGTGAGTCCAGTCATTCTCCATGAAATTCAAGTATTCTATACAAAAGAGCAGCGCCAGTGTTTCGGAAAGAGACGTCATGTAGCAGCAACGCCCATGCAATTGTGATTGCAGTGTTGGCAACCCATTGCTCTAACAATACGATACGCATTACAAATGTACTCCCGTGGCTCAAAAAGGTATATATGGAATAGCGCTGTCCGAATAGGCCCACAACCGATACTTATAATGTGCAGATCGTCGCGCCGCGGTGTGGACTTGGCATCGATGATAGTAACTTCTATGCTGTAACGTACGCGAGAATATTACGAAAGGACATGAGCTATCCTTTTCACACAGGTATAATGGACGTACATGGGAAGCCCAAGGTAAGGGAAGAATAGCATGTTGAAGATGGTATCGATGGATCAAATCTGGCATGCTATGTAACATGAGCTGGGTGCAAAATGCGGTGCAAGCAATGATCGCACGAAACCACAAATGGTTCATGAGCTCACAGGTCTATAGAAAGATGAAAAAACGAAGTTGATTAAGGACATATTCGCTTTCCCAAACCATTGTATAAATGTTTTGTATCTTTATCAATATTCTGTTGAATTTAATAGACAACTCATTACATTGCAATTCAATATTAATACTTTTGAAAGAGACTGGTGGTCACGTCATTCTCTACATCCTCTAATATTTTGAAACGGTGTACTCGGAGCATCCGCAGTCCAGCATATGTGTGGCTCGCAAACGAGTGGAGTGTTTGCAGCTTTCCAAAAGCAGGTGTTGCGAATAAATACAAAGCATTGTTTAGCGAACTGCAGACCCCTTGAACGTTTCCTTCTGCACTTATCTGTTTCTATTTCTCTTTTTTTTTCTGTTTCTATCTATCTATCTATCTATCTATCTATCTATCTATCTATCTATCTATCTATCTATCTATCTATCTATCTATCTATCTATCTATCTATCTATCTATCTATCTATCTATGAATGACGTCGTGACAATCACGTGGCGTACGTCGTCAAACGCTTTCCTCTGTACATGTGTGGTCCATACTCGTATACCACGAGCAGTGGTATGCGCCATGGCTGATTGACAGTTTATATCTTCCCAGAAACAGCGATAACAGACATCAGTAATTAAAATACCATCGGAAGCATCATGTCAGGAACACTAACATCGGCAGCGGTGACCCGTTAATAGTGAAAAATATCTTAGCATATCTACGGAGCGAATGATGATGAGTGGTGTGAAGCGTCCATCAGCCCGTCCATGCTTCCGTCCACTCGTTCGTTCCTGCTTCCGTCCGTCCACGCGACCATCCGTGCGGCAATCCATGCGTTCGTCCATTTGTCCATGCGTCCGTCCATGAGTTCGTCCCTCCGTCAGTCCGTCCGTTCGCGCGTCCATCCGTCAGCACGTCCGTCAGTGAGTCCATCTAGTGAACACTCCAAATGCCGCCATCTCCCATCTCGCATCCCCTGTGGCACATACCCGCTCTAGAGTGGGTATGTGCCACCGGTGCTTACATACATACATACATACATACATACATACATACATACATACATACATACATACATACATACATACATACATACATACATACATACATACATACATACATACATACATAATACATACATACATACATACATACATACATACATACATACATACATACATACATACGTACGTACGTACGTACGTACATACATACATACATACATACATACATACGTACATACATACATACATACATACATACGTACGGAGGAGTGACAGACCCACGCCATAAGGAGCTTCTCCCCTAAAAATAAAGATCCGGATCAGAGTAGGAATCGAACCCAAGCATTCTGTGAGTCAATCGAGTAACAGAGACACGCCTGGTCTCTATGCCAACGTAATGTAGGTGAAACGTGAGTTGTGGTTGCAGTACTGGCTAACTAATTTTATAAACATTACAAATCCCCAACTATGTGATATAGGCGTCCCGTCGTGTTAATGTCGGTGTATTTAGTTGAAGCGCTGACTATCTCTTTTTATAAGCATTACACTCCTACGATACGGGCGTAATGTCGAGTTCACGTCAATTGCGTACATAAGCGACGTGCCGTTAAGTTGGTATGCGGAGCACTATAGCTATAGGGCTACCATCCTTGCAGGCACAAACGCTACATATCAGCTTACTGCTTCTGCTGTCGGTAATAGCAGATATAATAACCATGTTTCTGTTGGCCCCGTTACGAAACTATAAACAACCGATTACATAAAACATATGGAACTGTTTCACGTCATTTGTACATCTATTTACCGTCATTTAGTAACATTTCTCTGAAGAAAGATTCACACCCCAGCATATATATCGGAACATCTTGCGGGGCTCGCTCAGACTCTCTCAAGAAATATATTTTGCCCCTTGAACTCTCTCGAATTCGGACTCATGAAAATTTTCTTCAACAGGAGTCTCTCAGAGTCAAACTCACCAAAACATTACTCAGCCGTACTCACTCAGACTCAGACTCTGGTCTCGATGTGAGGCTGAGTGAGTCAATCGGCCTTGCAGGGTCAAAGAGCCCTCGTGTTCAGGACGCGCGCCGCCGCGGAAGCCACCTGGGTCCTCGACTCTAGGAACTCCTCCTAGAGTTTGTACACGGTCGGCCCGTAAGGCTACCCCTGTCTCTCACTTGTAAATAGTTTCAATAAATTTTTTTCACCACCAGTTCTTAGAGCTTGAAAAGCAGTAAGTACATTTTTCTTCGAAGAGATGGCAGGATAAGACACTTTTATCAAGAACTTCCCTGAAAGAGACCGTGAGGACGGGGAGGTGACGACACCCCCTTGCGCGATTCGCACGTCTGATCAATAAATATTGAAATCGTGTACGAACGGCATTGCCCGTTAGTAGGCGTGAGTATATTAATGTGAATGCGGGTAAGGCGATAATAATGCAGAAGATGAGAAAACGGAACTCACAATCGCATTCCCTCCGCATGATTCGCATAAAATTGGTTCCATCGGTGCGTGGGACCTGCCGAGTATATAATAGCTGGCACTATGCATAACGATTTCGATTTGAACAAATTATCACGCCACGTCGATCGCGTCAGAGAAAAGATGTCACAGCCGATACGTGCCACCTAAGAATACGTGAAAAAAAATGAATATATTTATAATAAAGGCGTACACAGCAGTTTTCATTCGCTCTGTAACGTCGGTTCCAAATGATTCGTTCCCGTCGGCTTATTACCGCGGCTTCATGTGCATCTGGTCTGACGAGATATGTCCTGTGTCTACTCGCACGCATCGTTACATCGCGCCAAAGGAACCATGTGCTAATGTCAAACGCTGAACCCACGCTCATTTCTTTTCGTGGATATTTATGACTGACTGGCTTGCTGATAGGATGGCTATTGTGGTCGGGAAGCTCAGTCAACCCTACAGCATTGAGCCACGTGCGCCCTCCCTTATACTGCGAGTTCCAAATTGGCGCACCAATGTCGCACAGTTTCGCGAGCATTCCCTGACTTCACGGCGACGCGTGCTGAAAGCGGAAAGATAACAGTCCGTCGAGTTCATTGTTCAGTGTGGTCAGTGTGTTCAACTCTGTATGGAGCGCCCCTTCTCTATAGTCTTGGCGGGTGCAAGATATTGTGTTGAGCTTAACCACCGTTTACACATGCCACGTATTACTTGTTTCCTTCAGTTGCGTACGGCTTACGCGTGGTTTACAATGACGTGTGCCTGCCCGATGGTAAAGGAAACTGAAATATTAGAACATTTGGCGCCCATCCTAGACAAGACATGCCCTTGTAGCATGGTTTCCAGGTTTAGCTATACTTGGTGCTGATTTGGTTCCCTTTTTTCTGGTCAGTGGCGGAAGACACAAGGTCTTTGCTACTTTTTGGCTTACTTTATCACTTGAAACAACGCATTATTATCTGGTGACGTCGCATCCGCTCGCATTTAAGCATGCGGCATCAGAAAATGGCAGTTAAGGCACGTTTCCAGCTCCCATCGAAATTGGCCCTTGCATGACGCAAAAGTCTTTTCGATACGTGGCTGGACCTGGGGCAGCACTAAAGCATGATGCCTCATTCTGCCGACAACCTATTGGTGAACGCGACTGTAAACCGTAATTGTAAGTGAAGAGGACAATCGAAAGCGCCTCCCATCGAGAGCTGCAGCTCTCAGTGGCATTAGCAATCGGATGTCCGACTAACTGCTTGCGTCATTTCTTTGGATTAGTTCGGACTGCGACTCGGTCACATTAGCTGCTAGTACTTTGTCGTTTCTCTACAGGTGATCACGAAACTACGATTATTGCTTCAATCCGAAGTAGTGTGATTTAGAGTACAGTCGCAACGTGCTAAATAATAATGTCGCAACAAGGGTGCTATTTCCGGTCCTTTTACAAGTGTGACGTAAGATTCGAGAAGAGATCGCTACTTTAGCAACAGCCCACTAAACTTTGCCATCCTGCCCGGAATAATTAGCAAACTGAACAATCATGCTTGAACCTCAGCAGTTGTGATTTCGAAGTGTTTAAAATGCACGTATTTACAATTTCGCCGAAAGGCTTTTCGAACTTTGTCTTAATAATAACAATGTCGCCATCCTCCCCCCCCCCCCATTACCCAACCCGCACACACACACCTACATGTGGCTACTTTTGGCTACTTTAACTGCCTTTATTCAAGCTGGTTGCTTTTTGGCTAGTTTTTTTCTTCAATTTTTCGCACTTTTCCGTCTCTTTGACCTGGCAACCTTGCCTTGTAGGAGAAACTAGTTAACCGCCCAGTTATTTTGCAATATATGCGTGGGTTGTTATGACATTTTCCTTTCAGTATATAGGATCTTCCCAGAACAACACTACATACTGAAGCAACACATTTTGCTCTAATTCACGCAGATAACTTGTCATGACCGCACACAGACTACAGCGGGCAAAAATAATTTCTCGGTTACTCACTATTCACCTCTGCCAAAGTGGTTAACTACGTCATGTCAGCAAAGAGGATAATTGCGACGTACTCGGCGTCTTTCCGACAGAAAGAAACAAGGCAGCGTTTATACATTTGCGACAGTTTGTTCAAGCATATGAGGCAGCGGTCACGCAGATAATTATATTTTAAGCAGATACGATGTCACTACTGTGCCTTAGTCAGCACTAACTCATAGTATAACTGTTGTAATGGCAATCACTTCTCACTTCGAAGTCTTTTCTGCTCGGGGTTCAGGCGATCCATTATTTACTCAAGAGATATGCAGCTTGCCGGTGAGTGTGACTGCGAGGGGTGCTCTGCGTGTCTGTTCAGGGGAGGGTGGGATGCGTTATTCTTGGGCACATATTAATTCACACTTGATATTTAAGTACTTGAGAAATTATTAAAGAAGTCATATACTTACAACAAACGAATGCATCTGTGAGAACTGTTAGTCCTCCTGATTCGGTGCTATTTCCACACTCTTCTCACTGTCCTTCAGCTAACATTAATGCGCAGCTGCGTTGTGGCCATACCTACTTAGGCCTTGCAAGGCGGATATAATAGACAGCGCTGCGCGATAGTAATCTCTCCCGGGTCCACTGGGGGGCTGCAGCCCCGTATTCTACCACTGAGCCACGCCGGTGCCTGGGACTTGTTGGCAAACTTGCCTTCGGCAGGCTTAATGCCGGGAAAGCAATCGCGTTAATACAACTTATAAAGCGTTTTTAAACAGCGAAAGAAAAAGCAGTCGTCGCACAATGCGAATAGAGTAACGAGTGGGTCGTCCAATGCGCCAACCCCTTACAAAAACTTGCTTTTGTTCAGCCATTACCTGTGGCGCATACCCACTTCATGCAGAATTTCTCATCGTCGTCAGCCACTGCATGAACAATTGGCAAAAAATTCCTCGCAATAGCTTAATGGATACCACGCTTCTCAGAAGAATTACGAAAACTAGCATAGCGAATGCCAGCCTACTATCCTAAAATGTTTACTAATAATGCCGTAGTAGGCATCCAGCAAATGTGCTTGCAGTAGTTACCCAACGAGTGTATTGAAAAGGCTCTGAAAGGCGCCGCTTTTCTAGCTTTCGCTGTGACTGTGCTGCACCTTCCGCGCAGGCCTGGCGTTGTTTTCCCGAGGCAACGAATATAAACCGCCTATTCATTTGAAGTGCTTCGCAGTTTGATTTGTTTTCTCGAGTGCTCTGGTTGTCTACATTTACAAAGCTCACCACCAGAGGAACGGGTTCATAGACAGCGGCACGGTTATCGACGCATGCCACACTCCGCTATCCATCGACGCTACCAGGTTAAAGCTCCCGTCTACAACCTCCCACTTAAGAGAAAATCACAAGTGCCACCACCCAGCGGATCAACCGCACAGCGCTGCCCTTTAAGATAATGGCTACGCGGCGTCTTTCGTCGAACTCGCTGATAAGGGTCCGAGCTTCGCGGAAGGAACGCTTGGTTATCGCTTGCTCATTTGTCCGCGAAAATGTATATCCAGACTGGTAAAGGAAGGAAGGCACGTCTGCGATTCGTCGATCGCTGTCCGCGCGCACGCAGTGCGCCCCCGTCAGGCCCCCGAAAAAACAGTCTTGTATACATACTAGAGTACAAACAAACCAAGCTAGATACATAGATACGAGCGAGCAAGACTCGATGTAGGGGGCGCACGCGTGCCCTTTTGTATGCGCGATCGCCAGCGCCCCCCTACTGTTGCACGGAGCGGGCCAGGCGCCCCCACCTTTCATCGGGTCGTCGAGGGAGAGTGCCCAGCAGTGTGGCGCCGCTGTAGTAACATCGGCGGCGGTCTGCGTGCCGCTTCGAGAGGGGCGATAAAATAAAGCCGCCGCCATCTATCAAGCCAACGGAAGGCTAATGAAGCGACCCGCTGAGTCGCCTACTGGAGCGCGCTCGAGATAGTGCCGCAACTAATACACCTTTTGCGGCGAGCCGGCGGAGCAGTCTGGCAACTGAGGGCGAGGCCAGCTGTATACGGACGTGAGACAGCATATATACGCGCTGGGCGCCGAGTAGCTGAAAGACAAAACGCTTACTTGGACGTTTCATCTTTCGTTCTTTACCTGCCTTTATCCCTTCCCAGATTTATTATTTATTTTACCCAAGCTCAATGCGCTGTGGTACCACGATTAAGTTAAAGTCGCGAGTTCAGCTACTGCACGAGTAGACCAGCTGCGAAGTCATGCTGGTATATTGTTTGTTTCTTTCCTTTTTCATTCGGCAAATGAGTGGGTCCCATTACGGAACAGTCGGCAGACTTTGTCGTTCCGTGAGCGTGTTATCACCGGCAATAACGTTCCGAAATGGTATAAAGTCAGTAAGCGAATACATCATTTGTTTCCTATTGAGAGTAATTCCTGGATCTTGAAAAATCAATGAATGCACTTACAGTGTAAACGTTAGGGAAAGCGTGAAATAACACAGTGATGAAGAAGCACCGAGAACGAGCGTTGTGTTACGCTTTTCTTCACTATGTTACGACTATTTCGCGATGTTTGTACCTTTTACAACGTGCGACCAACTAGGCCGACGAATCACGCTTGTGCAGTTATATATAGTACGTAGCGTGTGCCGGCTCTATGCATCACAGCAAGCGGGATTTCCTTTCCATCGCTCTTCCTTGGTGATTCGTAACTTTAGCACATGCGGCAATGTTTGAATTTGGCCGCTGAACATTGCGCCTGCAGCAACATGGCCGCTAGTATTACGGAGCTTCACCCGTCGCGAGCTGTTCTCATCTTCCGCAAGCAAAACGAAAGTGATTATTGACTACCGAATGATCCAGTCAGTAGTCTGCTTGTTAAAAGCTTAGACAGACAGCGCGTGTATACCTGCCCTTGTCCAGAAAAACATAGACTACAATACCGATGAACAGAGCGTGCCGCCAGACGTAATTTCACCTTACAGAATTTACGAAATGCCCACACCTGTGTGGCATTCCAGACAGCTGGTGGCACTGTCCCGCGATTTTCACGTCGGCTAGAGTACATAGGGATTCATTAAGGCAATTATAAATGCTACGCACACACCGTAGCTTCTTTGTATAGCATACTTGACTGAAGTACAGAAATTAACGAAGAGCCTAGAAGCGATGTCCTTCAGCAAGTAAAGGGCACGTTGTATAGAACATTCCCCTGAAAATCGTTAATGCAGGAGTCATCTTCCTGGGAAGTCCGGCATATCCCAACGGGATATCTCTGATGTTTTCAGGTTTGTAGTTTGTCAGCTCCGAGAACGGAAGTTTACCTAAAAAGTCTGTACAAAGTTGATGATGAACAGCTTGCCCATGCATAAATATGATTTCACCCCACAGAGTTCGCGAAATACGGAACAGAGGTTCGTTCAGCGTAGCTCGGGGCGTCATCTTGTCATGTTCACGTGCTGACTGTTGCAACAATTCTATGCATGAGCATTGCATAGTTTTTTATGATTATCCGCCTTCCAACACGACTTTAGTGACACATTTCTGAATCTTCACCTGGACGCGTAAGTGCGAAACTATATCGCTCGAGTCTGCATAAAAACGTCCAGGGCGTTTTATATTAACCCAATCCCAGCAAGACATCTGCATTGGTGAGTTTGTGCATGCTATAGCGGGGGAGACAGCGCAAACATTTCCACGAGGTGATCATGACGAGTGGGCGAAGCTCTGGGTATCATAAAGATACGTCACCCGAGCGTTGACCCATATATTGCAAATTGAGTGACATAAAGGAACGTAAAGAGTCGACGACAAAGGTCTCCAGATCCATAATTTTTACGTCGAAGTCGCCTACAATACTAAAAAAAAATTGTGCTTGTAGGTGTGTTATATTGCTCTGTCACAATTGTGATCACTAAACGTTTCCTGCTAAAGGTTTCTTTTTGTCTGTCTCACATTTTCGTACATTACGCACTGTTACATATAATGTAGCCGTCACAATGGACACCGTGGACGGAAAAGCCTTGCCCTTAATAAAAGACAATGACGAAGCGCCTGTTCACGGCATAGTTTTTTTCAGTATAAACTACAGGTAACTCGGGCGCTGCGATCGATAGCCACCATTGAAACGGTAGAGTGCACGGGTTTGTCTAATTCACGTGCTTGCGGCTTCGAGTGCATTTGTGGGTTTGCTTACCGTTGCGTTTGTCGCTGTTTTTTTTCGCGTGACAGGAAAGCATCGTTGTGAACTTCTTGAGACAATTTAAGTTGGTGAGATTTAAAAAGTCTGAGCGGTGAAGTAGAACTGCTGAACATTTCGTGAACTTCATCTTGCGACAAAGCTGCAGCAGGCCACACGGAACCGAGAAAAACTAAAATTAGACAAATCAATGTAATATACCCATCATTGTCATGCGAGGTGAAGCGTCGTGCGTTGTAGTTCCCATAGACACTAGCGCCAAAGTTTCCTCTGGTGTGTCCGTAAGAAACTGTAGGGTCCGTTGTGTACCGTGTGACCTTCTTCCTCGTCTTTTTTGCGCTGTGTTTTCCCGCTACTTATCCCAGCTTCCTGATAGCGTAATCCCAGTGATTCCAGCGTCCTATACCTGCCCTGAGCCCACCTCTCCCCTGAATTATAAATTTTCTGTAAGCGCTGCAAATGCGCGAAAAGCCCGTTTTCCAACTTCCCCAGTTGATTTTTCTGCTTCGAATGATGCTCGTTAAATGTATTTTATTCAGGGAAGTGTGCAGTACCGGAAGGCGAGTAACAGGCAGACAAGGCAGCCGGTCTGACGCAAGGAAGGGCTATACACTCACTAAATGTGCGACTGCTGCACAAAAGCGCACAAAAGAGAAATAAAGTAGATGAAAACCTTGGAAACGTACAGGAACAAGTCAAAGGTGTCATTAAGCATCCGGCTTCCGCGTAAAACCCACTCGACTAAATAAGCACCGAGTCTCGGAGGCTCTTTGCTTGCCACTGGCCGTGGTGACAGCGCATATACGGAAACAAAACTGCCGTGACCACGCGCTTATGTGTGTGTACGGTATATATGCGGTATACTCACCGAGTAATTGTTGTGTTGCTCACATGTTTGAACTCGCACACACGGCAAAAGGGGCACTCTATGCCGTATCCGCAGCTAATAGCACCTAGGCTACACTCCCTATAACCTTGTTCGTGAGTGCCTTGAATTACGCTTGCTATATATTATACCCTTATACAAGGCTCCTCCCTCACAATTACTCTCTCTGCAGGGCCTTACTAAAGTACAGACATATAATAGAAGGGGGGGGGGGTGCCTAAATATGACTATGCCGAGAACATCGGAAGAGGAGACCGCAGCGATAAGTGATTCGGTCACGATCGCCGACAGAGCGCACGCGCGCGCAGGCTGGCTTGCGAAGCGTACTCGCCTTGGCTTCGCTTGGCCAGCGCGCCCACTCTTGCAGGCAGCAGGCGCCGACGACGGATCCACGAAAATGACCCGGAAGAGGCGATCACGCATCGCAGCGTGTGTGAGTGGCATGTGTGAGTGTGTTGTGTAGCGTAGAAAGGGCCCGGCAGCAGGGACACACGGCCTTCACGGATGTGGTGTACACAACGCTATAGCATGGGGCCTCCGGTAGCGTTCATGTTTGTGCTGACCTTGAATACTATTAAACAGGTGTATATAAAAATGGTAAATGTACTCTTGATGTTCAGTATACAAACGAAAGCTTGTTCAACTGTTCAGTATCAGTTAGATATTTTTTTAAATGCACTGTCTTGAGCAAACACGTCATTTATGATTGCATAACTATGTCTCCTGTCTGTACACTCCTGTACGTCATAGTGGTATGGATTCCCATTAGCATTCTGCCGAGGATCCAAATTTTTCTAACAAGATTATTTTAACAAGTGAACTTTGGCGAGTTTGAGCGTATCTATCTATCTATCTATCTATCTATCTATCTATCTATCTATCTATCTATCTATCTATCTATCTATCTATCTATCTATCTATCTATCTATCTATCTATCTATCTATCTATCTATCTATCTATCTATCCGCTTACTTTTGGCTGCTCTCGTGGTAACGCCCTTGACTTGGCGTGACCCAAAATTCACATGGGAAGGTATGATGGTATGATGAATATGACGCGCTGGTCAAGACATGAATAATGCCACAACTTCGTCGCGTACGTCGTCAAACACTTCCCGCCAGACAGTGGCACATACCCACGAGCAATTATGCGCCGCTGGTATGCGGGTATGTGCCACATGTGACTGACATCATCTACCCGGGGACGACGAAAACACACATGGACAATTTTAACGCACGAGCGTTAAGAAATACCCGACATTGGTTTAAGGTTGACTCGACGAATGCAAAGAATAAATGTCAGGGTCTCAGCTGGAGTCGAACCCAAGCATTCTGCGTGGCAATGAAGCAGTTTGCCACAGAGCTATATACGCCAAGTCTCGTAACTACTTTTCAAATACACGCTAATCTTTGTGAAACGTCAGTACTGGTTGCAGTGCTGCCCATACCGAATTTTATAAACATTAAATATGTACTCCTTTGATACAGCCGTCAAGTCGGGTTAACGTCAATTGTGATTACTTGCCATGCGCTAAAGTATTTATGTAGCAGTGTCCAGCGCCAGCATTCTCGCGAGCATCAGTGCTTCATATCAGCTTCTGGTGTTGCTAAAGAGCATGTTCCAGTTGGCATCGTTGTGCAATTGCAAACAACTGGTTCTAAACACATCTGCAAATGTTCAACGTAGAGTGTCAATTTTTATGAAAGGCAACACGGCGACGCGTGGCCTGCGCTCTCCGGTGGCTGCTGGCAGCGCGTTCAAGTGGGAGCGGGAGCAACCACACTCTCTCGTCACGTCATCTCGCGGTGAGGAAAAGAACCGTTCGTTGCTGATCTGGAACCAGCGGCAAGATTGCGACCCCTCCCCCTTCAAGGCGATTACGTGAGAGCCGGTAATCAACTTGAAGTGGAGGGGTTGCAAGCTTGCCGTTCTATATCAGCAACGAATGATTGTTTTGCTCACCATGTGATGACGTGAAAAAAAAACAGTGGTTGCTATCGCTATCGTTTGAACGTACTTCCGGCAGCCGCCAGAGCGCGCAAACCACGCGTCGCCGTGTTCCCTTTCATGAAAATTGACACTGTACATCTGTTGATGCAACATTTGTACAACTATTTACCATCATTTTATGGCGTGTCACTCAATAAAAAATCTGTAACACGGTCAGCATCCATCCGCGTGCTTTGCAAAATGTCGATACCCAGGAATCTGCCGATATTTTTAACTGTATTTCATTTAACAAAGTTCAAAGTTCCAAAAAGTTCAGTATCATCGCGGATCTCCAAGTGACGACGAACTCCTATAGTTGAAGCCCTAAATATTGAATTTAATTCAATTTCGTAACGCAAATTCCTTCACTAAAGATAAATGAAAATAAGCAACATTGGCTTGTGTACACATAGGAATAAAGAGAAATATGTAAATACTAGAACACATTACGTTTACGAAGCAGATGTGGTGCAGGAAATCTGTTTCCCTTAAAATCGGAGCTGTACGGAAGAACAGTGAACAAATATACAGCAAAAACCAAAGGAATAAAAGCAGCGTATTCATGATAAGATAGCTGATATATGGTACAAGTTGTCGTGACATGTATTTACTATGCGTCATCTACACTATACATGAACAGAATATAAATTAGGCGTTGAATCAGTTTACTCTGCAGGTACATTTCAAAACACAACGTGAATAGGCAAATTTATTATAAAGCAAGGCATAAAATCAGTGCTATCGAACTATCCGTTTCCTCACAAACTCCCAATATAATTAATTTAATCTGCGACTTTCACTGTGGATAGCAAGAAGAGCTTCAACTGATGATATGTGGGGTTTAACGTCCCAAAACCACCATACGATTATGAGAGACGCCGTAGTGGAGGGCTCCGGAAATTTCGACCACCTGGGGTTCTTTAACGTGCACCCAAATCTGAGCACACGGGCCTACAACATTTCCGCCTCCATCGGAAATGCAGCCGCCGCCGCCGCTATAGAAGAGCTTCAACTGCAAAGACCATTGAGCACCCCTCGAGCGAGCACAGGTTGTTCGTTCATAGGCAAACACTGCGTCCACAACACTATCTTCAAGCGAAAACACTTCTGAATATTTTTTAAGCACACCAGTCTGGTGAAATTGTATGTCAGTTTGTCTAGTTGCTTGCTATATATGCTCTGTACTTCAACGAAAAAGTCGAAACGCACCAAAGCGCCCTCTTTCGCGGCCGGTCTTATTGGCCTTATCTTGTAAAGTCAATACGCAAAGAACCCAAAAACAGTATATGATGCGTTTTTTGCAGTTATAAATGCGAAGCATTTCTTAGCGAACTTTGGCAAGTTTGACCGTATCTATCTATCTATCTATCTATCTATCTATCTATCTATCTATCTATCTATCTATCTATCTATCTATCTATCTATCTATCTATCTATCTATCTATCTGTCTATCTATCTATCTATCTATCTATCTATCTATCTATCTATCTATCTATCTATCTGTCTGTCTGTCTGTCTGTCTGTCTGTCTGTCTGTCTGTCTGTCTGTCTGTCTGTCTGTCTGTCTGTCTGTCTGTCTGTCTGTCTGTCTGTCTGTCTGTCTGTCTGTCTATCTATCTATCTATCTATCTATCTATCTATCTATCTATCTATCTATCTATCTATCTATCTATCTATCTATCTATCCATCTATCTATCTATCCATCTATCTATCTGTCTATCTGTCTATCTATCTATCTATCTATCTATCTATCTATCTATCTATCTATCCATCTATCTATCTATCCATCTATCTGTCTATCTGTCTATCTATCTATCTATCTATCTATCTATCTATCTATCTATCTATCTATCTATCTATCTATCTATCTATCTATCTATCTATCTATCCAGCTGCCTACGACTTTTAGCGCTCCTGGCCGTTTGGATAATGGGATCTATACCGAAATTGAACTAATATGACATAACATGACTGCACGACAAGCATAACTGACTAGTCGTAGGATGAAAATCTTGACATGCATGTCATGAATGTCATGGTTTACATGTCGTGGTCTTGCTGCTCTACGGTGGTTTCGTTCACATTACACATAAAAACTGGTATGATATGACATGACTGCATTGCGAACATAAGTGACAGGCCCTCGCGTGGGAATCATGACATGCGTGTGATGCAAGAACATGACTACATGCCACGCTCATGATGCGCTCCCGGTCATTTCGCTAGCTTTGCATACACCAAATTTGGTATTACATGACGCGAACGGACGACGAAGGTAAATTACACGTCCAAACATGATAATCATGAGATACGTGTTATGTACATAAAACATGACTGTATACATGCTACGCTCATAGCGTGCTCGCGGCCGTTTTGCTAGCTTCAACTATACCAAATATGGTATTACGGGACGACAATGGACGACTGAGCACAAATGCCAGGCGCAAACACGATAGTCATGACATAGAAGCCATGTACGGCATAATTTACGTCCATCTCGTAATGTTCTGCTGATATTAATCTGACAATTCAACCTTCCTCATTCGTTTTTCGCATATCATCGATTCCCACTGTGCATGAGATCCTGTCATTTTTTAAAATTAGAGTGTATCAATTATAAACTAAATAACGAAAAATTCGCGCGGACGAAAAGCAACTCACCGCCGGTGGGTATAATGCAACCATAACCTACCCGATGGTCGTGGGTTCGGTACCACTTTTACGCCGAGGCTGCCGTAAGAGCGATCGAGTTCTATTGAATTCTTCTGCAGTCAAAAAACTGTCAAGGAATGTGGCTGATGAGTAACTAAAGAAGAGACTTGCGCACGGAAGGCTTAACGAAACCGGGGCCTTGGTTGGTGGGCCCGTCATCGAAATTAATTGAGGTTGAGCTAAAGAGAGTTACCCGATTGCCGTGATCGCCTCACGAGACCGCCTTTCGCTCGCGTTCACATCCGCATTCCGACAGCGAAAAGAAACGCCACACAGCACTGCGAACTCGATAGACCCATTTCCGACACGACCATCACACCATCGCGCCGCACGATCGGAACTTGGTCATGGAGAAACAGAAACGTATTGTAGAGGGCAGAGGGTGTAATATAAACACCACGCGGAGTGTTTTTTGACAGCAATGTATAAGCAGCCTGGAGCGTCCCAACACGGAACGTCCCAACGAGAATAAAGGAGAAAGTGTTGCACGCCAGCGCGAATGCGCTAACGACGACACGAAACGACAACGTACAAGACGCTCCACAGTATGCACAATACCAGGAATATCGCGTCGCTCTAACTGCCCAAGCGCACAAAGCTTCCTCGCCGCTGTAGCCACCGCCACACGCTTCGCCTGCTCCGACTGATCGACCCGCCACAGGGAGCAAGACTTTGGCGAGTGTTGTATACGTAGCGTATAGTTCGTGCACTACAAGCTCCTCAGGAGTCCTCAATGTGCCTATGTCAGAGCAAAGCTTTGTACGCGTGCGTGTCTGCGTGAGAGGACGCTTTGCTGCTTTACTGTACTATTCGTAGCCCCGTGTGTGCGTTGTGCACGCTTGTGTGTCATTCAGTGCGCGTCGGCACTCTCTCGTTTCGTCTTGTCGGTCGCTCGCACGTATAGCGTACCATACCGGGAAGTCAGTCGCTGCGACGTGTTGCGCTTCACCGCGGCGGCGCTGCTTGCCGACTCTCTGACAGCGTTCCGCCGGCTTGTTGGCAACGCTCACACGACGCGATACCTTCACTCACTGGCGACGACTGAAGCAAATAAAGAAGTAAACAGCCTTTTGTTGTACGTGGTGCGCGAAGTGTTGCGCGGCGTGCTGGTTTTCCTTGGCAAGGACCGCCTCGGCTTCACCGGGCAGCTCCGTGCGGCGGCGGGAGAAATTCGAGCCGCCGGCGCGTGCGTCGCGGCCATTCAACAGCGGCAGGGGGCTTCTCTGCTGGCTGTGGCGTTTTGCTTTGTGCGCTGCTTGAAATAGTTGGCCGGCCGCCGTTTGCTTGTGGGGCCTCGCGCGGTGGTCTTGCGTGGATATGTGCGAGGACTTCGCTCGATCCCACCACCCACCTTCACGAACAGCAGAACTCCAGCGTGTCGGATGAGTGGGCGGGCGTGCTGGGCGGGCGGTCGCCCTTGTACATTATCCGCGAAGAGGAGGAGGTGTGCATATAATTTATCACGGCGTGGACAATGGGGTTCAGCAATCGTGCGGTGCCTGCTTGTTTTACTCCCTACCTCTGCATGACGATACAAAGAACCGACCTGGACACGGTGCTCTGACGAATACAGTAGCGAAGACTTGCGGGCTTTGCCGCAATTCTGTACCTGCGATCCTACTATACGTCTCATGGCAAGGCAGGCCCAAGGGGTCTTTTTAAGGCAAACCTCGTTTACGGAAATTTTGCAAACTTTAAGGTTTCATTATTTGGTACTGTATTTCAGTGTACTATCTCCAATGTAACTCAATTGTCACCATTTGAGGCTGCTCATGCTCGCAACAAAAGATTATTGTTAAAGGACTGATATGCCTTCTACAATGGTGCCGGAGTGCTTTCAAGGGGAGAGGCGATTAAAAAAAGTTTATTTAATACGTAGCCTAGCCTAGGGCAATGAACTTTTTTGCTGTATATAAAGTATTTATGATGGTTTTAATTATGTAACTAGTTTTATATTAGGTTGCGCAATTTTTGTTTAATGCTGATGTGTAAAATATAGTTTCTTTTTGAAAAAAAAACATTTATGTCATCAAGCATTTATGGTTTGGAGCTAATAATGGTTCATATTACTGCACAATAAGAAAGTTCGTATAAGTCACTTTAATGAACATGAAAAACTGTAATGTGATTTTTTTAGAATCCTCCGCTCATACTAATTGCTTGCTTTGGGTTCGTATTACGCAGGCATTATCAATATTTAAAGAAGCTACTTGCACCCCTTACATGTCAAGGAATATCTGGGCAGAATTTCATCCTGACCTGGCTATCAGAACCAACAAAACATGATGTCCGAACTCAAGAAGTTGCACGAAAATAGATCTTCAGAAAAACGCATTTTAAACGTATAAGTTGAAGCACAATTATGCGGCAAAGACATGTTTCTAATGATTTCTCCCCATAATGAGAGTTTCGATCATTTCTATTTTCAGCGTGCGACTTCAGTAAATACAATGAGAAGCATCCAGGTGAAAATTTCCAGGGGACTCCAGAGAATGAGCTCCTGTCCGTTTTAGTAGCCATCTTGTGCTCTTTAAAGGCAATTTTAACCTACTTCGAGTTTAATTGCAATCTTCAGGTTTTTTTTCGTGTTGAAAGTAGCCATACCAAACTTGTGGAACCAAATAAAAACAAAAAATATGTAATTTTGCAAAAAACTTATGTTTTTTACTCGCATCTCCCCTCAAAAAGACACTAAAAACAGCTATTAAGTCGACAGTTATTGTTGAAATAGTGGTCCAGAACGCTCGTAGTGTTACTTTTGTGCCACGGTAGGCCTTATTTTGGAATAAAATAACGTTTGAGTGACCCACATTGCGTTAGCGCTCTTCAAATTGCCCGCCTCAAAAAGCGGACCGACTCACGTCACCGTTGCCGTGCACAACGTTGCCAGGCTTTGCTGTGGGGTCGCCGACATTACTAGACAGAACGAAAGCAGCGGGAGCCACAGCGGCAATAACGGCCATTGATAATTATCCTGCCATTGGCTCCGAGATGGCAGACGTGTTTTGGTTCAACTACGCCCTACTAGGTGGCATGACCTGACCAGTGTAACCACGCGAAAATTGAATTTTCGAACCTTTTGCGTCATTCCCCATAGTAACGTCCGGCGGTTCTTTTTCACATGAATCAAACAGAAATGAACAAGCAGGATTTTATTGAGTCTCTTTATGCATGGAAGGTTCTTTATTTAGTGCAGCTAGATCAAATACTAGTGATTATTGTGGGCGGTTTGTCTGACGTAATTGGTATCATTTTAAGAATGTCCTACTTCGGTGCATGTATTCTTGTGCATTTACCTTAATTTCTCAGTAAGTAGGGCACTGTTGTTGATAATATTGTCGTTTTAGATGTTGTCATACATTGAACTTTCACTCTGATGTAAGTTGATATTTGCCCTTAGTGTCCCTTTAAAGGGCTTGTCGATTTTCTGATCAAACTTTTCTTTTTTCATCATGAAAGCATCTCGTGCTAGTCTCCACCAAGAAATGACTTGAAATTTCCGCGACGCAAATGGGCAAACAGCGAAGGCACTAAGCCTGAATGTTTAGAAGGGTTGAAAGAAATTGAAAGAAATCACAGCACATCTACGAAGTGAATGATGATAAGTGGGGCGAAGCGTCCGTGCGTCCGTCTGTCTGTTCATTCATTCATTTGTCTGTTTGTGCGTCTGTCTGTCTGTCTGTCTGTCTGTCTGTCTGTCTGTCTGTCTGTCTGTCTGTCAGCCCGTCCGTCCATCTAGTGAACACTCCAAGTACCCCCATCTTGCTTCTTTTCATCATATGTTCATCTTATACAAGTACCACCATCCAGCGGACATTCTAAGGACTAAACGAGAGGTGGCTACTACTGCATACTACAAACACGGGACACACAGCCCACGGCGTAAGGAGCTTCGCCCCTAAAAAATAGTGGTGACGGCGCCTACAGGTGTAGCCCAGCTTCTGGACGAAAGGATAGTATACAACAGCTGATCGGCCTGTTAGTACAGCATAACAAAAGATTAACAGTGTAGGAGCGAAATATCAAACCAATATAACAATCTACTCCCGCCGCTAGATGGAAACGCACCTCCCCACAACGTGTCTAGGCTTCTAGAGTGTACCAAGGCTTGGCCATCCAGCGGCCGTGGTGCAGCATGGATGGCCAGGCCATGGTGCGTGGTCCTGCGCTGTTAGTCATGCTTCATTATGATGGACACACAGGCCCAATGTGCTGATGTACCATTCTTTCAAAGCCACGAGGAAAATACCATCGCTTCTCCCGGCGGCCAACACCAGCAGCTACGCAAACCAGCGTTCATTCCGGCAAGCAAACATGTCATTCAGACACATGCAGTCGCCCCATTCAACCACGCATCCTCATTGCTTGAAAAGTCATGCCTGCACGCTCATTCCCAATAACTACGCCAGCTTTATTTTGTAGGCGTGCCACACGTCGTATACACACAATGACGTCTTCTACAATCCCTTTATATGCGCATCCACGGACATGAAAGCAGGCAAACAAGCGGTCGTTTCATTCAATAGGCGCAGCTTTCCTTCTGGAGGGCGTGGAAGCCTCGCCTCGGGAGAGCTACCACAGCTTGGTGGTCATTAGCAACACTCGTAAAGCTATTTCGCGTACTTCATTGAAGACCTATCGAATAGAGGGCTCAGACGGCCTTTCTTATTCCGACTGCATAGTGTTTATAGGCACTCGAATACCCGCCAGTAGCCTCGAGAATCCCACTGATGAGAAAATGGGCGTGCGTATAGAGTGGTGCGCCGAGCGTTTCAGCTTGCACGCCACCTGCGAACGTTCTGTACCAACAGGGCGGTCTTTCATGAGCGACAACAGCGCTAAATCGTTCGCGGCGACTTTTCTCATTTTGTTGAATGCGCCTACGCAAGCGTGCTATACATTTTCCGCGGGAAGCAGCTGATGTGATTGTATCTTGATTTGATTGATCGATATGCGGGGTTTAACGTCCCAAAACCACCATGTGATTATGAGAGACGCCGTAGTGGAGGGCTCCGGAAATTTAGACCACATGGGGTTCTTTAACGTGCACTCAAATCTGAGCACACGGGCCTACAACATTTCCGCCTCCATCGGAAATGCAGCCGGCGCAGCCGGGATTCGATCCCGCGACCTGCGGGTCAGCAGCCGAGTACCTTAGCCACTGGACCACCACGGCGGGGGAGTGTTGTATCGTACGTGTGAGCAAGTTGGCGAGTGTGGCAACTTGTCGTGTACAACACCAGCATGGCTAGTTTCAAGTTTGAAGCTTATTCAATATTTGCTACAGTTACAAAAGAAAAGATGTCTTGGTACACATAAAAAGATATCACAATGCAAACACTGTGAACAACCCTTTATAACGTTGAAAAGATACCAATACTGCATAACAGCAAGAAACGGTAAGTATACGAAATACATAGTAACATGTTTAATATCAAAGGCATGGGTGGTTTACCTATTTAGTTGAATAATACAATGGAAAGCATGAAACAAGATCGAGATTGCATAATCTAAATCAGAAAACGAAGCAAACAATAGTACTAAAGAATTACAAAGTTGAACTTGCGTTTGAATTACATATTCAATGTATTTCAAACGCAACTTCAACTCTGTGCTTCAACTCTATGCTCAAACAATAAATTTTGAAGGTACTGTTTAAATTAGCAAAAAGAATAGGCACGCTAAATGCCATAAGTCTAATAATTTCAATGATTCATTAAAAGAGAAACAAGTTCTGTTGAAACGTAAGAAGGCAAAAAATATTTACTTCCGCAAATGAACGTAATAGTTGAATGCGTAGGATGCTGTACAAGAGCAAATTTACGGTCTTGAACTACTCGGTAAGCAAATTTAGCAGACAATAAATTTCATTACAATGGCAATATTTGGTACGTCCATTTCATGGTAAAGAGGCGCCCAAGACCTGAACTTGGAGTTGATACATATTCTGGGCCCATGGCAAAGCAGGGGTAAATAGTGTAGTCTATATGTGTGGCTCTATGTGTAATGCGTTTATCACTGCATATGTCATCTCCAAGCCCCGGGAGTATCATGTCAAGTGAAAAGCCGGACATACATCACGTTTAACTTCATGAAAAAAAAAACTTGAAAAAAGGTGGTAATCACCATTTGCGTCCGAGTTAGCAGATGCATGGTCGTTTTCTTTTATTGTTTTTGTGCAGTCTTCCCCCCCCCCCCTCGTATTTCTGGGCTACGTGACAAAAATAAAACAGTCGTATTGCTCCTGCCGAGTGCACATGCTGTATCACTCGGCGCCATTTTCGGTCTTTCGCGACAACAATCGACTCCAATGGAATCCGGTGGCCCCGAGTACGTTTCAGGTCAAGCTGCGCGCGCCTTCCTTGTCTCCATTTAAGATTCATGTGATCCGCTCCTTTTGCACCATAAAACGCGAGGGTATCGTTATAACATCACCGGAGGACTCGCTTCGATTACGCAAGCCCTTATTTTTTTCTCGTGCAACGTAGCCAAGGCCACATTAAGTAGTCTACACACCTTCTTGCTTATGGGATTACGCACCTAATACCTTCGGTTTGCTCCGCAAAGGTCGTTCAACCGCCATTCGGGGAGACAAGGCCATAGTTCGCGTACAAAAATTAGAAAATAAGAGGTAAAAAAAGCACTGTACACTCATACAAATGCATGCACTCGCCCCCTCTCCCACCCTGGCGTAAGGGAGGTAAAAAGGAAGCTCTGTAATCTTTAATCGTCCTATCGTGGTTGGGCTACATTCGCTACACGTGTCCAGTTGACTTTGCAACTTGCGTGTATTGCACCGGGAACCGTAAATTATTTTCTATTTCTAAACTGACGCGCTGCTAATTTGACATACCGTTCAGTCCATTGAATGCCTAACACACCGCGGCGGCGCGGGTCTGTACGTGCGAGCTGTATACGGCAAGGCAAAACGCTTGTCACGAACTGAAGAGGTGGCGTCCACTTCAGTGAGCTGTACCGTTCACGTACATGCGCGATAGCATCGAAAGAACGCGCATGCGGCTTCTGCTAGAAAAAGCAAGAAGTGCTGCGCGCGGGGACCGTGCAAGCCACGCGAATGACATGCGTTGCACGTACACACGTATATATATGCTGTGCAGAGTATCCTTCCAGGATCGAATCCTACTGCTCTCACAGCCCCCCCCCCTCTGGCTTTCACACACACATTTCTTTATACAGCGGACGCCATTTTGCAGCGAACCTTACGAATGATAAGTGAGCATCGCTTCATTAGCAAAGCCGTAGATGCAAAGGCGCTTTGTAGCTGCTTTCAACCGGGCCGCCATTTCACAGTTTCGTAGAGCAAGCTATTGTATTTTTTTAGCAGACAGTGGTGCTACAGCAAAGCAGCAACAACAGCGGTGACAACAACGAAAGTAAGCGCTTTGCTTATCGTAGAATTTGCAAAATTAGCCGACAAATGAAACGAAGATCGCGATATCCGAGGATAAGCTCACAGTGCATCTCCTCGTACAAGTCTCTTTCGTTGGTTGCTCTCCGCGAATACATAATAGCCAAGGAGGTTCACGCTGGGAAAGACGGACAGCGCCGGGGCACCTGGGGCAAATTGTATAGTACAAAAAAAAAGACGTTAATGCTATGTTTATACTAGAAGCACTTAGACCAAGAGAAAAAAATAATGTAATGGAATGAGTGATTCTAGCAATTAGTACGGGGAATGTCGCTGGAGCCAAAGTTTTGACAAGTGAAATTGTTTTAGTCAAGGCAGCGCTGTATCCCCGATGAGGACAAGTCAACTTGCATAAACACTATTTCCAGTGACGTTCTTTCTCGAAAAACTTCTGATCGCTTCAAGCCTGTCCGTGCCTCTGAACTTCAGTCTGGTTTGGTACTGAAGTTCTGTAAGCAAAGTATATGCTCTGTGGTTCAGTCAAATACAACGTGGCCTACTCGTGATTGTTTTGTTGATAATTTTTGCACTAATTCGAATAATATGGGTTCAATTACGTTTGCTATATATATATATATATATATATATATATATATATATATATATATATATATATATATATATATATATATATATATATATATATATAAAGGCACATTTGACCTCCTAGTACCATGGTAGAAGACCTGTTTTCTTTACACCTCCACTGTGCATGCTCATGTCTCGTGCCAGCCCAGGAATACAACCGCGAAAGTGTCACTGAAGGAGGCATTAAGCCATAAGACGCCACCGGCCATTTACTAAACCGAGCATGCGCAGTAGGGGTGCAGACCTCTTCACCGTACTTCTTTCCCTGAACGCAGGTGGTGTGTGCATAAGCGGCGAAGCGCGAGTTTGTAATTCAGTCAAGGGCGTCTTTACTTATGGCTTTTAACTTGACGCTGCGAGGGTAAGCGAAGCTGATCACGTTCGCGAATGGTGACGTCGCGCCTGCAACACCAACGAGGCACAAGCCAGGGAAGCTGAACGCAAGCTTTGGCAGCGGAAGATCAACGACGCCGACCAGGCGCGCGTCAAGAACGCCGATAGCGTTTGATAATGGAGACGGCGCGCGGATAACACCGACGAGACGCCAGCCAAGGAAGCCGAGCACAAGCGTCCTTCAACGCTTCGGCAACATCGACGAGTCGCGGGCCAATAAAGCCAAGCGGAAGTGCCGACAAGGCTAACGGCGGCGAATCCTCGATGTCGTCGTCGTCAGCAACGTCTTCTAGTGCTCACCGCAGCCCCCGCGTTAGCAGCGTTCAAGCCATGACGCCACCTGTGCGCAACTCTGCTGCTTCGCATGCCATCAGGGTTCCCATTGGGAAGATGGTGCGATTTTTAGGGGCGAAGCTCCCTAGCTGGTCGTGCGTCCGCGATGTATGTAGTAGTAGCAGCAGTATAGTGTGTCGTATAGTAGGTAGCCACCTCCACAGCTAGACTACGCGCTCACTCATTTGAATTGAGGAGGAAACCCGCGCACAATGATCGCCAATAAAAAGATATATGTTTCTGATGAAATAACCCAGAGATGAGTGTCGGTGACTCAACGTCAAATAAAATTTTGCCTTGAATTCGATGCTTACAAAACAAAGCTGGTATCGGTAGGACGTACTTTGAGCACTATCTGACCAGAAAAGATTGCCTCACTGGGCGTAACCTCCCTCGTTTTAGCAAGGTTTAGCGAGGGTTTGGCCGCAGTGCCATGTATTAGAGGCGGTGAAAGGTGGGTACTACACATGAAGCGCATACCGTAAGAAAGTGTGCGCGTGCCGCTCCTCTAGTCCGGCCATGCCATCTCTCGTTTAGTCCTTGGAATGTGCGCTGTATGGCGGTACTTCTATATGATGACTATATGATGAATAGATGCGAAATAGCGGTACATGGAGTGTTCACTAGATTGACAGATGGCTGAACAGACGCACGGACGGATGGAGGAACGGATGGACGGATGAACGCACCCACGGAAGCATGGACGGACGGATGCATGAATGCACAGGTGGACGGACGCGAGGACGATTGTACAGATGGACGCACGAACGGACGCACGGAAGCGTGAACGGAATAATTGTTGCTTTGCCCCACTCATCATCATACACTCCATAGATATGATTTTTTCTCATATTATGTTATCGTGAACTGTTTAGAAGTTCGAACTACAACTATCAGCCACTTTAGCACGCCTCACTTCATATTGTGTTTTATCGTTAAAACTTTGTCTATATAGAAAAGAAAAAAAAAGAAACTCCACCAATCTGTGAACGCACTCTGCTTTAAAGGGAAACACCACAACAACGGCCACTGCATCGTAGTGCCTAACACTCCAGAGCACTAATAATGAGCTACTTTCGAGAAACACGATCCGCAAGCGCCGTCCTTCCTCGTATTTTTCCCCGAAGCCAGTCTGCGCTCGAGGAGGGCGCGCTTAATTGCTCGCCGTCATACGATGCTCGAGCTTCTTCCGAGCAAGACACCCGGCCGGCGTAACCCTTTCCCGTCATCCCTTTCTTACACCGCGACAGCGTCTTGCGCGCGATTTTGGTGCCGTGGTGAGGAAGTATGCAGCGCACTTCTAGGAGCGACGCTCGTCCATTTTCCACGGCAGCTTGGAGGCGACGGCGGCGCCGCGCCTCGGACAAGAGCTGACAACTGAAGACGACGACGCCGCGGTGCGGCGACATCGGATCTCAAAACGACGGCATATCGCTGGATACTCCTCCCCTTGTGCGTTCTCCGGAAGGCGCCTATATGTAGTCCGACCGAAAGGACTCCGCCGACACGGCGGCATCATTACGAACCGACTAACGGGGAAATAAGTGTGTGGAACGGCGTACGCGCGACCGCCTAACCCGCGTTCGAGTTCCCCGAAGAGCTGCAGCGCACTCTTCACTTGAACAACGGTGAATGTAGTAGTGCGTGCGTGTGTGTCTGGCGAACGGAGTTCTTGTGCGCCCGTTATACTAGGTGTCTACTACGTAGCGTGAATGTACCGTTTCCACACTGCTGCTTTATATAAGTATAGAAGAGGGGGAGAGGAGTATGCACTCGACATTTTTTGTGATGGAGGAACGCCGGACGCGCTGCAACGCGCATGCGTCAAAGCAATGCAGTGCGGCGCGCGCCTGCGAGTTTATGGCAGGACCGGCGCTTGCTGCGGCAACATCGTGCACAGTAAAAATTTTTGCACCCAAAAGGGTGTAAAAAGGGTGCTTTTACGAGAAAGCACCCTTTGCAACACCCTTTAACACCCATAAATGGTCGATTGAAAAAAAAGCACCCTTTTGTTTGGGTGCTTGCCTCGATAGCACCCTAAAATAGGCTCTAAGGGTGCTTTTGTGCCTGAGAAGGGTGTAGGTGCCGATTCATCGGATGGAATATGCAGCATAAGAAGAACACATAATTATAATATTTGGGATTTTACGTCTCAAAAACCTCGATATGATTATGAGGGTCGTCGTAGTGGAAAGCTGCAGATTTTCACCATTTGGTGTTCTTTAATGAGCGCTCATATCGCACAGTGCAAAGGCTTCCACATTTTCGCCTCCGCCTTAATTCGACTGCCACGGCCGGCATCGAACCCGCGACCTTCGGATTGGCGGCTGAGCAGCGTAGCTACTGCACGAATATGTGGACCTTGCGTTAAATGACGGCCTAATTGACTTAGAATGTGTGAAGGTGCTCTCCGAATACAGCAGAATGTCAGCAGAAGCAAAGCGCGTTTCATCTATAATGGCAATTAACTGCAATCCATGTTACGAAAGCTTTCCTTAGCGTTGGTTATAAGCTACATGTTTGCTGTGGATTATATACAGGAACATAATGTTCGCCCGAGTATGGGTGTGTGTGCGTGAGCCTGCGCATGTGTTCGCGTGTAAGCGCGATTGTGTGTACACCCGTGCATGTGTGCGTGCGCGTGTATGTGCGAGTCCGTGCTTGTGTTAGCGTGCCTGTGCACATGTGTACGCCCATGCATGCGTGCGTTTACGGTCGCGTGTGTGTGTTGCCGTATGTGTGTATACGTGTATGTGTGTGCGCCTGTGAATAAGTATGCGTGTGTATCAGCCCGTGCGCCCTCAAATTTCGTGTGTGTGTGCGGGGGGGGGGGCACTGCTTCATAGTGTTTAAGGTCCCACACCTGTTCAGACTGGGAGTCTATATGGGAGGTGGCTTAAGAAATGGCGGTGGTCAACGCACTGTACACGGACTTTCAGTACATGGAAAACAGCTGCACACTTTCGTACCAAATTATTGCTTACGAACTTGCTGTGGTAGCTGATTAGGTCCGCTGAGGCGCTTCTACGCTCGAAAACGTGGGTTATGACCAATTCACACGGAAAGCTGTCACTGCACTTATGCACAACCATCGTTTATATTAACAACGTTTAACAAGAACGTGCCCTGCCTTTGCTACAGGTGCTTAGCTAGCTCATTGGGCAACCATATGGAATTATGTGCTGATCATGTGGTCAGCAAAAAGTTTGTTATAACAACCTCGGCACGTTTCGTGGTCCGTGACAAGCCTTGTAATAAACATCCGCGACTGTGGATTAATTTGTTCCAGCTTCGACTACGCATTCAGTGTTTGCGGCACCATACGCGGAATAGCCAGACACAGACAATGCGAAAAGAAATTCCTCTGGAAAAAGGTGTGGCGATGCTCTCCCGCTAATGCCACCGAGGACGAAATAATTATTGTTTCTGGCCATTCCATTGTGCACTTCGTTTTCCGCAGGATTTGCTTCACTATTTTTCGCCCACTGCAATCGCATTCCGTCAAAATACTCAAAGAACCCGAGGCTGGTAAAGAATCTGCGTCGCTGTGCGACTGGCTGGGAGGAGAGTTGCCGTTTACAAGGAGTCATTCCGCGCCGAACGACCGTCCGCCGTATGCGCCATAGCGTTTGCCTTTCGGCGCCGCCTTGGCGGGTTTTCGCTCCTCCCCCCCCCCCCCCACCGCTCACGCTCACCCCGGCCAGCGTTGCTCCCACAACGGCGGCGTAGATAAGCGAAGGGTTGCGTCACCGAACACCTGCGTGGACAACTGCGGAGGAGGAAGGAGGAAGCACTGGCGCCGCCACGCCGCCGCCAGTGCCTCCTCCTTCTCTCTCTCAACGTTGCTCCCTCTGTCTCATCGTCTTTCAAATGCGTTGCGTTGGTCTGGGGTCTTGGTCGCTGTGTGTATTCTAGCGAACAGGCGCATATTCAATGGTGGTCACGCATGACACCGTGTTCGAAGTGACGCTCGGATTAAGGAATATTCATGCAGTGGCGGACACGGACAACGTGGGCCTATTAACGGTGAGTGTACTGTTTTCGTAGGTAGTAATCATACAGCGCTAGCTGGGCGCCTGCAGCAGCTCTGCCGAAGTAGGCTGCCAGCCATTTACAACAGCATGCGTTCGCGGGCCTGTTGCAGATGCCCGATTAAACGTGTGACTTAACGAGTTCACACTGCTATGCGCGATGTTGTGTAAGTGCCTGCATCACTCATACAGTGAGTGATGTGATCACTTAACAAGGGCGGGATTAGTTGCTGATCGCACATTGTCTCTACACTGAACAAAGTGATTGATATTGTTTTAAGATGTGCTTTGGGCTACATCGTAATAACAATTCTATTATTACTCAAATGTGCAACGTGCTTCTGTAGGTGTAAGCGTAAAAAAAGAAAGAAAAAGCAAAAATTATGTACAGAGGCGCACTGTACGAAATGGCTTTTTTTTTTTTGCTTAAAGACGGTATAGTTGGAGGTGCTGATATGCCGCGATGCTCCCAGCACGTGCGCCTCGGTCTTTTAAGCTATTTAGGACAAGTGCCACCAGCAACAGGGAAAGATCTAGCAGACTTGCAAAAACGCGTTGTTGTGGCCATCGCCGTGTGTTGTTTTCCCTCGTTTCTGTTTGCTGTTTTCGTGCTTCGCTTTCATCTGCGATAATGTTCGGCGTTATAACAGAATCGAGAGAGTATACGTGACTGTTGGAGCTTTGTGCGGTTGCTCTAGCATAAGCCATGGCTGCTGCAACGTAGTCGGCGTCCGCGCGCGTTGCCGCGTTCGAGCGCTCTTACTTGCGTGATTGTGTTTAACTGAGTATTTAGGCACGGGTTACGTTTGTAAATCCCGTAGTCAATAATCGCTAACAGCGTGCCCCTGATTGCCATCAGAGGATGGGCTTGGTTGTCGAAGTATGCCAGACGCTTTTTCTGAAAGCAAGCTTTGAATTTTTTTTAAAGAAGTGCTTTAATACATGCAAGGCAGTGCCTATTGCAGGCCCGCAACTCTTTAAAAACTGGACGAGCTATCACATCTTTTATCAAATTACAATGAATTAAGAAGATTGAATTATAGATGACGAATTTCTGTGCTAGATTAGGTGCACAAAACACATGTTCGCAGCCCTACGTCTAGAAAGCAGGCAAATAGGAAGCACAGCGTCAAATTTGGATTAGATTCCATTGACGGAGCGTCTTGTGAGGGTAGAAAGAACGAGAAAATTGTTCATTTTTGAAGCCCTTATAGACGCAGTCAGAATTGCACTGATTGGTGACTTGTAATAAATCCTCAGATTGTTAGAGGCGTGATTTAAGTCAGTAAATCTCTTACTTTTTTTTTCCAGACCTCTTCGCTAGTGCCACGCCCAAGATCATTTGTTCTCATGTAAAAGAGAAAGCAGAGATGTCTTCACTGTTTGTACATGAAGAGGTGAGTTTCTTGTGCATTTTGATTAATGTTACATGTTCTGAGCGTTGTACTTTAGGAATTGTTTTTCACACTGGCTCACTACCCTATAAGGAATTTGATTCTTAGGCGAGTTCAGGCTTTCGTAAGTGCCATTTTCGAGCTGTAGTCTTACACTTCACCTCATTTCGGGAATTTGCTGTATGCTGTAAAACTCTTATCTTTATCATACGAAATTATTAGAATGTATGGGTTGTATGCTTCGAGTTCAGTGTAATGTCAATTACACGCCATTTCGAAGGATATACACTACACATTCTTTATATATGGTGCTGCCAGAAGAGCACGAACATCCTTTTAAGAGAAGTCATATTTGCTCTTATTACAGGATGAGAGGGTGCCGCTGACGTCCTGCGTAGTCTACCCCCCGGCCCCAGTCTAGAGCAAGCCTACTTCCTGAACCTCCACATGAATAACCGAAACATCTTTCGTGTCAGTATTGACGAACAAGGAGTGACAGCACTGATGAGTTGATTTTTTTTTATTTTCAACATTGTCTACGACCGCAAGGCCTTTAACAACCACCGTGATTGAGCGGATTTTTCTCGGCGTGAGTTTGGAGTTTATCAAAGAAGTTGTTCAGGCAGTACGACGCTGAAAATTTTAGTGTCACAATGCCTGAACAACTTTTTCTAGTGTGGTCATGGTAGATGAACAAACATTGTTATTTGTGTAAGTTATTTTGCTTAAATATAACTGGACCATTCCATGCCAAACGTCCCAGCCACTTTGGCGACCATCTGAATTGTATTTGAAAAAAAAGTGCTGACTTACTGCGTTGAAAACAGTGAACTGCTAGAATATTTCAGCGAGAAAAAAAGTTTTGTTCATGTGGCTGGCTTATAACTTCCTGGCATAATGCCGTCTGTGTGCTGTTTGTGGAAATTTTTGTTTTAAAACTACCGCTTATTTTTTCTAAAGCAAATTCGGTCTACCTGTTAAGTAAATGTGCTTCTGTAAGGTATTTGAAGCTCAATAGTAATAGTGCAATTTTTTAGCCACATTCGCTTCCAAGAATAAAGCCAAAATGTGTTATGTTTGCATTTTTTATTGCAATATTGCACTTTGTATGAATATCTGAGCAGTGAATATTTACTCCACAGAAGGTATATTTTGAGGAAAAAAATATCTTTAGACCTCTCAAGCTGCTGAAATATACGAGAAAATATCACGAATTTCACAAAATTGTGATTTTTGTCCGTATTGAGATGCAATTTGCTCCATGTTGTGACACAATGAAAACTCATTATTATACCTAAATTGTAAGAAAATGAAATTCTTTCTGTAATAAAAATCTTATCGCAAAAAGGACAGGAAAGAGCGCTGTCAACTGAATTTTATTGAAGGTGATACGAGCGTTTTTATACTGAGCACAAGACCAGGGCTCATTCTCATCAACACATGTGTGACCATGACAAAATAAGTTTAACCGAGAAAAGAATACTCTTTTTCGGAAAAGATAAGTGAAGGTGTACTGATGCATTGATCCTTGGCCTTCCTGATAAAGAGTTCTAAAATCTCTCATTTTTCTGCTTGCTTTTTTTTCAAAAACCGTGTTTTATGAAACCTAGGACTACACTTACATTCTTTACGGTGTCCGGCCATGAGACTACTATAGTTCTTCTTAACATTTAAAGCATGCCGTCTTGCTTGATCATTGAAGCATTGCCCAGTTTGTCCTGTTTACTTTTCCACATGTTAGCGGTATCTTATACACATTAGATTGGCATTCAGTAAACCTATTCTAGTGACGAATGGTGCAAGATTGACTATTCCTGTTGCTGTAAGTACATGCACTTTTGAAAGCTTGCAAGGGGTGGAAAACAACAATGTCATATCTGCTGGCTCTTTTCCTAAAATTGTGAGACACCTTATGTACGTAGTACCGTGTGACATGCAAAGGTGATTGGTCATTCTCTTTTTCTTTTGGTCCTGCTTCCTTTAACTTTACTTTCTGCAGGAGGGTTTCACAAACAAGTGTGATGATGCTGTTGGGGTATTGGCTGGTGCTATCAGCCCAGGAGTGCTAAGAATGTTCTGCCTTTTGATAGTGGGCATTCAAAATTAGTAGAAAGAGGAATTGATACCTCATGTACTCAGGCCACCCTTCAGAAGTCATGTTAGCACAAGGGTGAGGTCAGGTTTAAAAACCAGATTAAAAGACTAAAAGATGCTGGGTATCCCAACAGAATCATCACACCCGTTTGCAAAACCCTCCTGCAGAAAGTAAAGTTAGACAGCACCAACAAAAAACAATGACCGAAACCTTTGCATGTTATACCACATCATGTGTCTCACAATTAAAAAAATAGCCAGCACATATGATATTAGCGTGTTGTTTTCCACCCCTTGCAAGCTTTCAAAAGTGTATGTACTAAACAGCAACAGGAATAGTCAATCTTGCCCCATTCGTCACGAGAATAGGTTTACTTAATGCCAATTTAATGTTTGTAGAAGTATTTTTTATCAGGTAAACCAATGATCAGTGCATCACTACACGTTCACTTATCCTTTCCGAGAGGGAGTATTCTTTTCACGGTTAAAGATTATTTTGTAGTGCTCACACGTGTCGTCGCGCATGAACACGGTTCTTGTACTCCGTATAAAAGCGCTCGTAGCACATTCATTAAATTCAGTTGACAGTCGGTGCTCTTTCCTGTCCTCTCTGTCTCTTCCGAAAGTTGTCGCGCTGTGACTAGCACACAACCACGATGAACCAACTCTCCCAAATTAAGCTCTTGTTACGTAACAGGTAGACCGAGTTTCGTATGAAAAGAAGGAGCGGTGCTTTTAAAATAAAATTTTTCACATACAACACCTAGACGGCATTCCAGAAAGTTCAGAAGGCAGCCACGTGACCAAATATTTTTCCTCTCCTAAATATTCCAGAAATTCACTATTTTCAATGCAGCACGAGTTTTTCGAATACATTTGAGATGGTTGCCAAAATGGCTGGGACATTTGGCATAAAGTGACCCAGCTGTGTCATTAGCCTTAATTATGCATTACCTCTTTTGTTTTTTGTGTGTTTTGACTCAGTTTTGTGTTCGTTTTTAGCTTATTGTGTTTCTGATCATTGTATTGGTTTCTTAAGTATTCGCTAAAGTTATATGTGCAAAAACCCGTATATGTTTGCATGTACATCATTTCTCATAACCAATTGTTATACATCCAGGAATACAAAGCTTAATCCACTGTGATTATATACATTTGAAAACACTATCCATATATATTTTTGTGTGCATCACTTCTTGGGAACGATTGTGTACATGAAAGCATATATAGTGAAATCATGGTGATTGTATATATTTGAAAGAATCATAAGTATATATATGCTTGTATTTCATTCCTATTAACCGATTGTGTACATGAAGGAGTATTAAACTGGAAACCACTGGGATTGTAGATACTTGAAAGAATTATAGGGATATATTAGCGTATATTTCATTTGTAGTCTCTATGTACTTGAAGCAGTATACTAAACTGAAACCAGTGTAATTGTATGTTGCAAAGAATTGTCAATGAAGTGAAACTGAATAAATATAATAAACATTTGAGGTGTTGCATGTGTAGTGTACGTATACGTGAACGTATATCTGGTGAAAAAGTTGTGTGGCAGAAGAAAAGTTTGTTTTATTTGCCTAATAAATAAACGCAATATGCAAGGGCAGCAAGGCTTCATTTTCTGTAACGCGCATTATGCATATACTGTGAAGTATATATAGATCCAGCACAAGTTCATACACAATGGCACGCGTTTATATTTTTGCCCAGACGCAATGAATGGAGCTCGACAGGTGGCGCACCATTGATAATGAGGACCACTTTCTTCAAGTAGTGTGTAATCAGTGCATGCTGATATCTATTAGTGCAGTCTAAAAGAATACTGGCACCCCTGCAATGGGCACTCAACACCCTTGTGCACCCTTCTCGCACCCTCCTCAGAGGGTGCTAAAAAGTGATGGACATCGAAGGCACCCTTCCTTAAGTTCCTTAGGGTGTTTTTTAACACCCTACAGTTTTTTTACATGTACACCCTATTCTAAGGGTGCATGAAAAAGCACCCTTTTTGGAAGGTGCTGAATTAACACCCTTAGGGTGTCGTCCACGGGACAAGCTCATTTACACCCTTCTGGGTGTAAAAATTTTTACTGTGTGACCCGTCGAAAGGAATGACGGCGAGCACGCGCACCGCGTCACGTCGAAATGTATTGGCGCCTTGACTATGGCATATAGTGATGTTTTCACATGGCATGCATCTCATGATTATCATGTTTGCACCAGCCACACATCTTCATCCATTGGCGTCACGTAATACCAAATTTGGCATATGTGAAGCTGGCGAAACGGCCGCGAGCGCATCATCAGTGTGGCCGGTAGTCATGTTGCTACATGACACGCATGTCGTGATTATCATGTTTGGATGTGTCATTTATCTATGTCGTCCGTTCGCGTCGTGTAATACCAAATTGGGTACTGGTGAAGCCAGCGAAACGGCCGCGAGCGCATCATGAGCGTAGCATGTAGTCATGTTGTTACATGACACGCATCTCATGATTATCATGTTTGCACCAGTCTTATACCTTCGTTCTATTCACGTACTCTAATACCAAAATAGGTATATGTGAAGCTAGCGAAATGGCCGCGAGCGCATCATGAGTGTGGCATGTAGTCATGTTGTTACATGACACGCATGTCAGGATTTCCATGCTAGGGTCTGTCGCTTGGTTCGCCATGCAATCATGCCATACCATACCAGTTTTGCAACATGCACTGTGAAGGAAACCACCGCAAGAGCAGCAGGACCATGAAATGTAAATTATGACATTCATGACATACCTGTGATGATTTTCCTGTTATGGCTAGTCAGATATGTTCTTCATACAGTCATGTTATGCCAAACCTAGTTTGGTATCGATACCACTATCGAAACGGTCAGGAGAGCTAAAAGTCATAGGCGGCTATATAGATAGATAGATAGATAGATAGATAGATAGATAGATAGATAGATAGATAGATAGATAGATAGATAGACAGACAGACAGACAGACAGACAGACAGACAGACAGACAGACAGACAGACAGATAGATAGATAGATAGATAGATAGATAGATAGATAGATAGATAGATAGATAGATAGATAGATAGATAGATACGGTCAAAGTCGCTGAAGCTCGCTAAGAAAGGCTTCGCATAAAAAAAAACCGGTATGCCGACGAGCTGCGTTGCGGTTGGAGGTGAGTCCCGTCTCACAACTTAGTTTTGTTTGTTGGCGCACATCGCAGCCCTTTGCGCCTATGGCGGTAGGCGCAAGTCACGTGCGGACGTCGCTATAATTTTACCCATAATGTCGACATCGGCCTACCTTTGTTTACAAACATGAAATGGGTCTATAGCTCGTCATAAAATGTCAATCAAAGCACAGCTGCAGCAATGCAGTTTGCGTTTAAACACCATATAGCGGCTGTATATGTCCAGAACACCTCAGTGATGGACGCATTACTGCACGTACATAAACGTACATAAACGAATTACCTATATACATCCAAGGGGCGTAACACTGACAGTCATATACGAAACGACGATGCCCATTTTCTTCGTGATTGCCTCCAGCTCAGTGCACTAAAAAAAAATAGCAGTGGCTTAGCTTGGCGATGCCAGGATATACGCAACGTGAGCTCTGAAGAGAGGGACGGACGGACGGATGGACGGTCGGAGGGACTAGCGATTGAGCTCACGCGAGGCAGCCAGCCCACTACTGATCACGCCACTCCAGGAGCTCCCAGTCCTTCGGCGCACCAGCTGTGCGCCGCATGATGTCGCTGCTCCTCGGGCATGCGCAGCATGGTTCTCCATAAGCCACGCGAAACAGCCCAGTCTCAATCAGTGTAGACTACACTTAAAAAAAAAAAAAAAACTTGAAACGCGTAATACTTCTGTCACACGGCCACCACTAAACTCCGTTGAACACCGTCAACGTATATCTCCCCTAGGTGGTTCGAAGGAGAAGGAGTTGTGGCAGTGTCACACGGCAATGAAAAGGTTGTAACACTTGGCGCGAGGGGCTCAGCAGGCGCTGTTTGATTTTCGGAAAAGTATTCTAATTTCATCTCTATTATTTTTGTGAATCCTCGTTCTGGGGTTTTTACAAAAAACACTATTAGGGAGGTAAGATGCTAACAAACCACAAAAATATTTTCAAATAAGAACGAATTCGCTAAATGCAGCGATGCTGCTAGTGACGCTGACCACATTGTGCTTTTAGTTGTTTTGTTGCCTGTGTTCATGTTTGTGTACGAAAGTTCTTGTGCTTCCTTGCCTCGTGAGCGCACATTTTGTGTTCTTCAGCCATGAGTGACACAGCGACGACCACAACCACACGCATGTACAAAATATTTTTCAATGGCGCCGGCCGGCACGACTCGCGAGGCACCACGTGCGAGGCACGGAGTGTAGAGCATCGGTGTTGAGAGTAAGTGAACTTTGGCGGGCGTAAATATATGTAAACAAACACGTGTTGTGAATGAGTACTACAACGAAAGAACGTTTAAGATTGCCAAAATGCATTATTCTTTCACTGCTGCCACTTAGTGCTCGAAATTTTTCTCTGACCTCTAGACTGCTGGGGACGAGAGTACCTCGTTTCGCTGTGAAGGGAGATCGTTGAACGTCCTTTGCGAAACGCTCCGTTTACCTTCGTTTGGGTAAGGGTGGCCGTGTGACACAAACCGCATCTTCGTTGTCGTAAGGACGAGGGAGTTAAATGGTCTTCGCGGGTGCCCGTGTGACAGGAGTATAAGACGGCCTTGACAATCACCTTTCATGGGCCAGTGTCGGAGAGTGCCCCGGCGCAACCCGATACCATCCTCAGCATAGAAGGCTTCGCAAAATTCTTCGAATTTCTTACAGGCACAGCAAACCTGTCCATATTATACTGTATATAACAAAATACACAAAATCTGCCGGATAATGCAAGAAAGCCACATAGCTTATATATAGACTTCGTTCATATTGCCACGAGCGTACCTTTTTCTATTTTCATGTAACGAAGCAACCACACTTGTAACACACGCCATGTCGGAGTATCGAACACTGCTGATTATTTTAGATTGTTCTGGTGAGTTCGAGCGGGCAACACGTACTGTAGAGTTCATTCAGGAACTAAAGGGCACACCGATGATCAAGCTGAAATCTCTAGTGTCACGTGCTTTACGCTGACGTGCTTTACGCCTGATCAGAGCACCGACTATTGTTCTCGAGGCTATCATGAGTGCGCCACTCCGCTTCTTTTTGGGCAGTAGTTCACCGCAGGAGTTCTGCTTGCTCCACCGTCACAACCACGCGGCAATATACTGCAATTGATTGATTGATGTGTGGGGTTTAACGTCCCAAAACCGCCATATGATTATGAGAGACGCCGTAGTGGAGGGCTCCGGAAATTTAGACCACCTGGGGTTCTTTAACGTGCACCCAAATCTGAGCACACGGGCCTACAACATTCCCACCTTCATCGGAAGTGCAGCCGCCGCAGCCGGGATTTGATCCCGCGACCTGCGGGTCAGCAGCCGAGTACCTTAGCCACTAGACCACCGAGGCGGGGCATATACTGCAAGTGTAACGCACGCGAAATGTATAGGTAGACGGTATTCGGTGATCGCGTAGAAGAATACGAATATCTCGGTGGCGTGAGACGTCAGGTGACGTTCATATATAGCAGGGGCGTAAGAAAGGAGTGAGAGGGTTGTCCGAACACTCTGACAACAAAGATATAGTTTGGGGGCCTGCTCTCATTCTTATATTTTAATTGGTTGCATATAACGCCCTGTCTACCCGTCAAAAAAAAAAAAAGAAGCAGATGAACAATTTTCCTGGCTATGCCACTGGCTTATGGATGCCAGAAAAAAAGCAGTTTGCCAGAAAAGTAACAGACTTTTCACGTTCGCGTGAGTAGATTGGTGTCAATAACAATGACCTAGTAGCTTCTAGTTGCCTCAATGTTAAAATTTTCTATTTCAAAGTGCCGAAAAATTCCTGTCTCGATTTAATTAGCTTTCCGATTTCATGAAAGAATTCTAGCGTGCCCATTGTTGTTAGATCGAATTTCAACTGTATACTTATTTTTAAAAAATATTAAGCACCGTGTCACTTACAGCTGATGTAGCTCGTTAAAAAAGCGTCGTCCAGCTATCTTAGTCGCCAACATACCAACGTTTCATTGACCGAAACTTGTCTTGCGACATTCAAAGAGGTTACCGTACGCCAAGACACCGGTCGAACGCTCTTTCACTGTGCGCCTTTTCTCCACAAAAAGCCGCCGACTCCTACAGAGCAGCGGCAGCTACCTAGAAGTAGCTACCTCATTTGGAGCACGCGGCGCGGGCATGAGTCGCCATCTATCGACGCTATTTGACACTAGTATCCATTTTGTTCGCGCGATCGACTCGGTGCGGGCGACATGGCCAACGAGGAAATGCTTCTCTTTCCACAAGCACCGGCCCAACTTCGAGCTTGAAATTGCTGGATCGTCCAAAAGCAAAACATTCAGTCGTCGACTTAATTAGAGTACTCTGGCACGCCACAAATCGGAAAGGTAAGAATAATACCCCTTTTAAGTGACTTGCCTCGACAGCACGCGATCTTGGGGTTTCTACAATGTTTGTGGCTACGAGAGAAGTGGCGGATCATTCTGTTTTATTATGATTATGCATACAACGACTTGTAATATTCCCAGCGTGCGACTCAGGAAATTACTGAATAATGTATAATGCTAACGTACGCAGCATACACATTTGCGCAACCTATACATGTACACCCAGTGACAAGTAACTACAGTTTTGAAGGCTACTGTTTCAGGAAATACTGGAAGAGCTTTTGTGTACACTAGTAGTGCTGCAACAAGGCTCAAGTTCCGGTAAAGCTGTTGTCCGGATAAGCTTGAAAACGATTATGTACATTGTTATCGCACATACGTGCTTCCTAAATGCAGTTCAGAAACATTGGCAGCTGTTCACCATGTTCAAAAAGTAATCGTATAGTGCAAGACGTGACAGAGGCATGGTGAAAAGCATTTCTCCAAGCCTGCGAACTTCGTTTTTGTTTGAAATTATTATTCGTCCGCATACGGTGGTAGTTGTTAAGTACATCGCTATTGTTGTTGTTTCGCCGAGCATAACACGTGGATGTAAACGTTAATGCACTCAGGCAAATTTAGTTCGCTTAGTGTTCGCGACTGTCGACCATGGCTACATTGCCATCGGAACACATCACGCTGCAGGAGTCGAAGAACTCAATTCTGCAGATGCGCATTTACGTGAAACGGCAGATAACGCATTTGCGCACGACATGAAACGCCGATCGTGCGGGCGGCGGATCGGATAGGACTCCGGATGATTGCAATTTTTCGAGCGAGCTGTGCTATTGGGGCATGCATTTGTTTATTGCGGCAAATACAGAAGAATTTACAGGTCTGTTTTGTTTCCAGTGGTGTCTAAAGTACGCAAGACTTTTTTCTGGTGGTCACCCGCACTGAAACATTTCAATCTAAGCGCACGCAGTTCCCCCTCCTCCTCTCCTACGTTACCACCCCTCTCGACTAGTAATGCCGATGCAGGCAGCGTGCGCTGGCGAGTCTCTTGACTGAAATACCGAATGCTCGCGCCGCACAACCAGACACTGTCCACCCCGTGATATGTGGGGTTTCACGTCCCAAAAACCGCCATATGATTATGAGTGACGCCGTAGTGGAGGGCTCCAGAAATTTCGACCGCCTGGGACACTTTAACGTGCAGCCAAATCTGAGCACACGGGCCTATTTCCTCCTCCATCGGAAATGCAGCCGCTGCAGCCGGGATTCTATTCCGCGACTTGCGGGTGATCAACTGAGCACCTTAGCCACTAGACGGCCGCGGCGGGGCGCTAAACCCTACTTGGAAAAGCTGGACACATGAAAACAGGATTCCCCTTACATTGCAGACTGTAGTGGCTACAATTTGAGGGGCATCCCTTACTCCAGGTATGTGCTCTTTTATAACGTGTTTCAGTTTTATATGCTTTCTTTCTTTACTCGTTAATTTTTATTTTGGGTACCACTGTGTTTTTCCCCGCTGCAGAACTTACAAAATTGGAGCAGCTAATATGATGCAAACCTCGACGTCTCCACATCAAGCCAGTTTGAGCAAAACATAACAAAACAAAACTATTATACACCATAGAAACAGTGAAAGCTGGGCCAGTTGGTCACAGTATACTTGAACACATTTTAACACAGCGCACGACTACGCGGACACAAGAGAATGAGGGACAAACCGCAGCGCTGACTCGAAACTGAAGTTTTTATTGAAAAAAAAAATCATGCACAGAAAAGGAACGCTTCCACCTTCGCACCCATATGACCACACCAAGGCAGGAAAAACGTGGTTTGTTGTATCTTCTTTTGTGTCAGCGTAGTCATGCTCTGTGATAAAATATGTTCATGTAATACACCACTCTGACTTATTGGTCAAATCTGTCCGAGGCGAACCGTTAGCAAATTAAATGAGCGAGAGATAACTCAAAGTGCTTATGGTAACACTCCAATATTACACGTGTAAAGAGGGCACATATATCACTACGAGCAGGCGGACAAGGCAATCCGGTCCTAACTGCAGAAACCGGAATGAAATGATACCCTACGTCGAACGCCGTTCGATGAACGAACCCAAAATTGGCGGTTATTATGCCCGCATGACAAGCGTGTGTAATTGCATCTTTGGAAGTGGCGTTTAACTAAGCGGACCCTCACGACCCTCTCCTTGATATAGCGTATACGTGACTGGAAACTTTTCATGAAGAGCCCGATGCACGCAGTCTAAGTGTGAACCAATCACGTCCATCGGAACAATTTGTCAATTTAGAAAGCCCGTTAAAGCGATAAGCGTACTGTTTACATTCGGCCGTTGATGATGCTAAAACGCTTCGCTTAAGCATACGAGACAGTATTCGCATACAATTTCCCCAAGCTCTGAGCGAGAACGGAACGGAGATGGAAAAGCAGAAATGGACGAGAAAAAAAAAACGTGCGTGCAGTGGATGACGACGGCGCCATCTTGCGTACCCTCGACCATAAATCGCCCCCCCCCCTCTCCCCTAACACGCCATTCGTGCCCACTCGACGGTCGCTAATGGTTTGCCTTTTTCCGCCGCAAACAAATCCGTTGTGTCGTTCACTCCACTTGGTTTTCAGGGGGCGTGTGCGCGCCTACTTGTAAGTGGACACTTCGCTAATTTGCCAAAACTTGCCTTCGTCCATTTTCTCGTGTTCGTAATTTTTTTTATTCGTTCAGCATTTGCCTGCGTGTAACACTGCGGTTCCGTTGGCTAACGCGACGCTAGAGCATCTTTTCTTTTCTCCTCAGTTCGCTGCACGCACGCATGAGTCCATGCAAGTCTCACGTTGGTCGCTCGACAAAAAATAAAGCAAAATGGCCGTCATGCTACCGCACGTGCATGCAGCCGCACCGCGAGGAGGGAACGAATGGGCGGTTACGTCCGAGTCGATAGCAGAGTCTTGTGCGGTGATAAATAGGCGAGAGCCACCGGTGACTGCGCGCTGCGCCATCGCCGTGTGCATCCCGAAAACGCAAGCGCCAAGCGGCCAGGCGAGGCGGGGCACCGGAAAGCATTGACGGTAAAGCCGCGTGGTTCGTACGCTTTCTTTTATCATTTACGTTATTTTTTCGCTATTATTTCGTTTTTCGGTTCGCTTCTTCGGTGCGTGAGCTGTCTCACGCACGAAGCAGGTCATTTCCAAGAATCGTTTTCTTCAGTACGGCATTCGTCATCTGCCCCGCCGCGGGGGTCTAGTGGCTAAGGTATCGGTGCTGACTCGCACGTCGCGGGTTCGAATCCCGGC
>WOVY01015308.1:0-18383 GCA_013436015.1 Rhipicephalus annulatus
CTGGAAACGTCTTATGGCAGGGTGGAAACTGCTGCGATAACTACAAGATAATCCATAAAGGGAGCATCTTTTTATGGTAAAGCACTCACGAATGGTGCGAATAACTCGAGCAAATGTGATCACAACGTTTCAATTTAATACACATTATAAGCTCAAACCGTACTATGTGGAATCAAAAAAAGGAAACAAATTAACTACTTTACTGGTCACCTCCACCGTCAATCAGTGTAATGAAACAAGGAATGTGAGGCAGCAGATTTCAGTATTAAAGAAAACTTGTCTTAAACAATTTCAAAGGTATCAATACTGCAATAAAGCATTATTCTCTGATGGGCACCCACGTTACTGATAGCTACCGTTGTCAAGTAGTTTTTTTTTTCTTTTTCGCACTGCATCGTGCAGTTTTTTTAAGCGCAAAGGACACCACGAAAGTTAAATTGTAGCACATTTAGAACTGTAAAGGTCCACGTTGAAAGCCATGGAATATTATCAACTAGTCGACTAGATCTAGAGGACAAAGTAGTTCAAACAACACGCCACTTATTAAAGTATCACTATTTTGAGAAGCTTTACTAGTAGATAAGCATACCACTGGCTAATGTAAAGCAAAGTAGGTCGCACACTCCAAAATAAAAGAGGGTCAGAGAGAATTCTGACACGCTAATACTCTTGGGGTCTCACTCGACCCCTTTTGGAACGTGGAAGCCGACTGAGTTGCCATTAGAAGGGAGTCATTAACTCTCGTGCAGCACGTTTCGATGCCTCTTTCGTGTGCGTCCGCTGTGGACAACAACATAGTGCATCCATCCGCTGTGGACAACAATGGGGTCGCTAAAACACGTTCATGTTGTCCAACACAGGTATACGAAGGCACGCGCGTGGCCTACGCCCAGAGTCTTAACTAAAGGGGTGAGCACTGCATCCGCTGCTCAATTGACCAGGCTCGCTAATGCATTATTGGTTCGGGGACACCACACGTTTACGAAGGACCACAACCATTTTGGATGTTCGCAAGCGCAGTTTTCATTCATTTTCGTGAATCTGCTTCGCATCTTCAACTGTCGTCCTGAATACCGGGATTTACGGCGACATATGACCTAGGGAAATTCCAGTGTTTTCTCAATATTCACCGATTTGAATAAAACTTTGAACATGTATTCGCGTTGGTACCGTGGTGATATGTTCCAATTATACAACTATAGTCACTTGCTTTTTTTGAAAAGCAAATTTCAAACTTGGTAGCTAATTCTGGAATCACACTTGTAAACGGAGCCTACCCTGTCTAATGACGCCAGGGCCTCCTCTTTTTGTTTTTTTAAATCCCGCCTTTCCCGGCTGACGGTTTTGCAGCGCACGATTTTTTTTACGAGGTGACGACAACGCGAGCACAGTTCAGTTTTGTCAGCTCCATACAGCGTGTTCGCATAGTCATGGACGTCGGGTCTTACAATATTGAGCAAATAGGAAATTGATTCGGGCCATGTCAGATGTATCAGGCGCCGGAGGGTTCGAAATAAAAAAAAAACCATGCTTCCACGCTCCGATAGCAGCTGCAATCATCGCTGAGCATGTCACTGGTAAGTTCAGATTAGCGGCACAACTGATTCCGCGTCGGATGACATCGCCAACTTGCTTTTCGCGCATCAGACGATCGAGGCACGTGAGCTATGTTTACACGCTGGCCATCCGTGGCGGGGTGTGTAGCGGATCTCGTGACGTCATCGGCGACGGATTCTTGTAACATCATCGAATACCCACCATGGACGACAGAGCCGCTCCCTGTTTTCGCTTTCTGTTTTTACTCCTCCGTAATTTACTTAGTTAAAATTATGGACGTGTGCCTGGGCAAAATGAACAACCCTAGCTCTCAATACTAATAAAAAGTGGCATTATCTCAGTACGGTTGAAAATTACACCGGAGTTCCCTTAAACGACATGTTTGCCGGCACCGGAGAGCACGTCAGAATTTTCCCTATGAAGGGTGTTGAATTAAAGTGTTGCACTGTATCAGTTAAGTTATATCTAAATACGGGGAATATAACCAAACCGTATCATGTAGCTTTCACATTTTGCGCGGGAACATACAATCCCTGTCAGAATATCTGAAGTGAAGTTCAGCAAGAAATACGACACCGAGGTTCACGCAAACCAGATATAAAATATTTAGAGGTAAACGTATTTAACAGACGTTTTCCTGGCTGAGTACCAATTATACAAGAAAATTAACTATGAAGCCACGTTTAGTCTCAGTCTTTATTGTTGATATAAAATTAAAACTGGCCTCATACGAAGAGTCAGTTTTTAATTTCAATATGCAAGAATTAAGCGAAGAGGGGCTAGAGAGTTTTTTTTTATTTGTACAGATATATTATATTTTAAGAAATCTACCACTCCTCTATACACCCTCCATATTCGTTGATTTCAAAAGCAATAAGACTCGACAGAGCATGGGGGTAAACCAGAAAATTATACATTATTTTTTTCTAATTGACGTGTGTTTCCAAGAGTGTTTCACAGCCATGCACTGAGAGCGAGTAGAGAGAGCGCTCTATTAGGAACACCTATAAACAGCGATTCACTAGTCATTGCTGCATAAGCAACTAAGAGGAGTGGTCGGAACCTGCAAAAAAATTTAGTCCACTTCTACCCAATGAGGTCTCTACACCGCACTTGACATAGAATAGGCTGACTGCAATATAGGGCATACGTGTTGGAGCTGTGCACTGGCCACATTTCCGAGCCCGACCCCGCTGACTGCATCGAAGGGGTATAAGTTTAGTCTGTCCGGCAGACCGATATTCGCAAAGTGCTCGCGTACGTGTGGATGAATACTAGGCATGAACAGTGCTCGAAAGCTTCCGGAAAACATGGCCGCGGCACTGAAAGCAGTTTCTTCCCCATCAAAGCTATTAAGTTTTCGTCGTACGCTCTGCAGCTTGCTAGCTACGTATTGACGAATTTATTTGCTCGAGATTCATTAGCTGAAGCTTCAACAGCAAATTATTTGTTGAGGTTCGGCACCGTTTTTGAGAGACTTGCTGAAATGATCTATGCTGTGGGCTTATCGAATCTCGGTGGACATAGATCGCGTATTTGTGATTTGTATTTTTTTCGCCTGTAGATGGCGCAAGTTGACGTGATGGCAGTTACCGGAACCGCCTTTGCTTGAACGAAATGCCGGACAACTAAAACAATATTTAAAAACCAAAGTTCAAGCCCGACCCACCTCATTTTATGATGGTTTGTTGTGGAGAGAAGATATTGCTTTCCCATAATGCCATATTTTAGTGAATATACCGAACTGAAACATAAGCAAACTACACACGACAGCCACTATATATGCAGATTTCTAATTGTTAGAGAAGCAAAATCAATGATTATCTGGGTGTAGTGCGACGCTTTTACATCACATATTCATGCAGCTTTGCTAAAGTTTCATTCACAGCTCGCACTGGTATCCGGAATCGCAATATATCTTTGGCAAGTATAGCAAGCTTGAGATTGTTGGACCTCTTGTTCTTCCAGAACTTCACTTCACCGAAGCAGAAGAGGAGAATGACTTAATTGCTAGATAATCACAAAGGTCATTTGGTGTGCTCATTGATACGTGCTGGAGAGCAACTCCGGCACATATCTATTTTGTCATTATTCGGACTTTGCCCCTAGGCCGATAAAAAAATGTTGCCCAAGCCAGGCCCGGTCAGAGAAAACGTTGGCCTGCCCGAGCCTATTGGTGGGGCCACCCAGAGCTCACATACATCGTATGCCGTATCAGTAACAAAACAGTTCTCGTTTCGGACAGTACAGCGTAGCCATCTACCATCGTTCTTACAGCTAGCATGCAGTACGTACAGGAAGAAGCTCAAAAAAATAAGCGAGGGCACATGGTACCATCTTTATGTCAACAGAAAAAAACTATGGCTACAGAAATGTCAGGCCTCACTCCACGTTTATACGCTTCCTGTATATATTTTGTCGTGCATGATTATCTAAAAAGCTTTCAATAAATACATAACGATCATGCTTATTTGTTCCCTCTTGGGTGAGATACAAGTCAATAGCGACAGCGAATTTCTAGCAGTATGAAGAGTTTCACTGGGCAGTCCGCAAATCTTACATGTGCAGCTCATAAGCGAGTGAGATAACGTTTCCATTTTAACTGAAAGAACCGTGACTTATAACAATCATGAAAGGGGCAATCTGTTGCATGCAGTATTCCTTTATTTCGTACTAGAACCCTGTCGAAAAAATGCACCCGCGGAAATCTCTAATTATCGGTAAATTTAAGAACGATGCGAAAGGTACCACGTAGAAAATATCACTTACCTCTCCAAGATGTTGTACGATGTGGCAAAGAGGTGACGACGGTAGTCCAGTGACGAACGTGTCTAGCCGCTCGTCGGTTCGGGCAAATTCGTTAAAAACCGCGCAACGAATGAGTGCCTGGCAATATCAGGAGCTAATGCTCTTTCCCGGACACCGCAGACAGCTGCTGCTGTGTACTTGATGTGCTAGCGGTATCAAATGATCGAAGCAAGTCGCGACTGCTTTCTCCGTGTTCAAATAAGCTCTGATCAACTGAGTTGTCTCCCCATTGGCCAAGTTCAGTACTGTCACGGCGTATGTGCACGTGGCAATGTCTTCGCACGAATTCTAACCTCTCATGAGGACAAGCAGAGAAGCAGCTATTCTTCCCATTCATGCGCCCCCATCTGTCTGTCCTTCTTTGGGAGAGACATTCCTTCAAACACCTGGGTACAGGGACCGGTTTCCGATTAGCGCCTTGCAGGTTATCAGCCACCATTTTTTGACAAAGCGCCTTGTCTAGGATTCCAAGGACTGCTAGTGGCGTGTAAGATCGTTCCGTGAACAATACCTTTGTTATGGAAGAAAAAAAATAAGAAACACCCCCTTTTTTTTAAACTGTTCATCAGCAATGCTTTTATTGTAGGTCACCAAGTCACATTGGTCATCGAGCATGTGTGGCAGTGAAAGGTGAAAAGGGGGGGGGGAGTTCTTCTGGGGAATGACTTGTTTTCCTAATTGAGGAGGTAGTGCGGGAGGAACAATGAAAGGAACTTTGCTATCGCGTGGATCTGTAGCAAGGAATTAGAGAGTTATAGTATGCCGGGCTTACCGTGATACCCGGGCGTACCGCGATACCGGAATCGAAGTGCGCATGCGCAGATACGTACGTTACGCGTACCGCTTACCGTACGCGCGGTATTTTCAGATTTAAGGCAGCGTATGTGCACGTAGTGTACGTAAACATGGCGGCGCTCTCTGACGCCCGCTTCGAAGTGATTTTGGCGTAGTTGTTGAAAGATTCACCTTGTTCGCAGCAAACGACTGTTCAAGGTGGCTTCACTTGCCTTCAGTTAGCTTCGATGACTGAGTAATACTGATAAGTTGGCGTAGTTTTTCAGATAGCTTCCCATTTCGAACGCGCCTTGGCCTAATTACAAGATCAATGTAAACTAATCGGCAACGTAGATGTTTTCGCGTTTTGTACGTGGTTCATATTTATTTACTTTTATTATCACAAAAATAAACTTCTAACAATGCTTCGCGCGGTGGCATAGGCAAACATTCTCCTTTATTTTCATTTTCCCTGCTTAACTTATTAACCATCTCATAGGTGGTGCTACCATCCTATTGGGGGGCACGTAAAACCACGTAAGCGCTATTTTGCGAACGTTTGCTGCACGGCAGCGTCATTCCCTTAACCTACGCTATCACGCTAAACGCTAGACTATAACTGTCTATTAAAATGCAACCCGCGCAAGCACTTGAGTAAAGCACATTGTCGGTACTGCCGTGTTTCGTTCGACCATGGCTCAACCGTCTTCCTCACTAAAGTTTCCCGCAAATTTTTTCAAACATTGTGTGCATTGACCTTCACTGTGGTCACCGTATTAGAGTACCAGCTGGTTGGGACGCTGCGTGAATTTTTACTGGAACGTGCGGGGCGAGAATCGGAGACATCAGATTAGTCCCGGTTCCCCCTCCCCCCTCCTCAATGTTCTTTTGCGTTCACGTGGGCTTGGCGTGGCTGGTGAATACATGAAAGCGGGGGAGCACAAAAGAAATGGGGACAGACGGATGGTGTGTGCTCTCCTGCACTGACGCTCTCTAATGAGATAAAATGTCATGGTTGCCACCATGCTTCGGTACTCAGAGGCGGGAACCTCTCTGTGAAGTCACGTGAACAGTATGGATTGACTTGTATTGCTGCTCAAAGCTAGCGACTTTATTCATAAGTTTCAGCGGAACGTCATCTTCCAGCAATGCGAATTCCACTGGTAACAGTATACGTGCATATTTAGCTTTAGAGAGGACAAACATAAAGAAAAAAACAGCAACAATACATGCTTCATGCATACTCATCTTGATATTGGAGCGCCGGTAACTGAACTACAATGTGCTTACCCCAGTTCACTATAGGTGTTGGCCATAATGAGGTAAGAACAACTTGAAGACAAAGCCACATGCGACAGTTCCGAACAGTAGAGGTGAATGAAAACGGGCTGGCTTTTGTCAAGGTTGTGAAATATCTCATCGATGGCATCTTCCAGTACATAACCGAGATCTCGAATGGCGGGCATACGTCACGTTGTAACAGAAACGCGTCCATCATTCCGCATCTGAGATGATGCGACTAGACCTGTATTCGAATAAATATTTATTTCTGTGACATGGTGACATATGTCAGTAGACCGCTTTACGGGCAAATATATATAATTTTGTGCTGCCTTGTCTTATTCTTTTAATTATCTATGTTCATGTCCATTCCGGCAAAGCTACAGTTAGCCAGCACGAATGAAATGAGAAAAGTCGCTCTGGTGGTTAAGAAATATTAACAAATTATAGCGCCAAATAGAAAAGAACGAATGAAGAGTGAAGGACGAAGCAACACATTCGAAAAAAGTTTTTCTTCTCTTAAACGTTACTTCAACAAAAGTACACTAAAATACCAAAAAGTAATAATGGATGCTTCCCGAAATTGTGAGTGTGCGCGTGAGTACTCTTCCCGAGCAACTTCAAGTAGGCTTTCCCGCAGCAGTGTTCTCCAACCAGAACGCTCGTTCTCAGCCTACTTTTGTAGCTCTAAGCCCTTTCGTTCCGCCACATTCGAGTGTGGGAGAACGACAAAGGCTTGACGCTTTTCAAAGCACACTGCAGGAATGTCACGCCTCGTTGTACGTTTCTCTGGTGCACCAAGGCAGCGGGAGGAACGGAACAAAGGGAAGGCACGGGCTAATCGTGACTGAAAAAAAAATAGTTTGCTGGTTATTCTGAAACTTGCGCAGTTACTCTTTGCAAACTATATATACCTTGTAACACACGATTGAATCATAAAGGTGGTGCAATATAGATCTCAGTTATTCCATTTACATTGCTATGAGTTTTCATGCCTCTGTGTACGTAGATTTCGCTCCGCAGGCAATTTTTTTACAATCACTTCGCATAATTTACTTCACTTGAAGCAAAATTGGCGAAGTCTTCACCGCCCTCGAAATATATCGTTAACTGTTTTCAAAATACGACAAATAGACATTTTGGTCTGTGGATACACGAGTTCGTAAAAAGCCATCACTAGCACCTGTTTGTTATGTTTAGTGTGTCTGTTTGCTTTCCTGTTTCCCGGATTGGACGGCTCGAATGTTCTTCCTTTTTTTTAGAATTACAGAAAAAATGACCACTTTTTCTCTAAGAATACATTTGAGGAAACGCTTCCTTAAGTCTTGTTTTGTGCCAAGTTTGTTTCATTAGTTCAAGACAACAATGAATGTAATGGGCACATGCCGACTGTAGGAAATTTCTTCATCTCTTTGCTATATTACGAAATTCATTCTGTTGATTTTATGTATATTCTACTATCTTTCAAAAGCTTACGGAAATATTTATCTAGCATATGTAACGTCTTGAATCCCGCGATCCTGCTTAATCGGCCCACGCGTTCTTTTTTTTTCCTTTACCAGAAGATGCTTTGATACGTCCCTGATAAACATCTCGAAAAATACGCGGAACATTTTAGTACGTGTGACGCCGACCAGTCATGTCAGACTTTTCCCAGAAACCATGTAGGTGTGCTATTATTTCCGGTGACATCGTTTCGCGACTCGTGGCACACGCGCGTCTCACAGATTCGCCCCGATCACGGAGAAGTATTTGGTGGTGGTGGTAGTGGTTAAAAGAAGAAGGCGCCTAATTTTTTTGCAGCCCGGTAGAAGCGCGGCGCGGCACCTGGAAGTACTTGAGGAAGAGCGATTCCCAGGCCACGCCAGCGGGCGAAAGCGACGCAATAGCATCACGCATTGTGGCCTCTGAGATAACAGACGCGTGTAACCTGTCGCACGTTTGCCATCTCGGAGGCCACGAACGGAGCCAAGTGGTTACACCAACGCTCGGCAGATGACGCTTTCGGCGTGTTGCCTCATTTGAGGGCAGGGAAGCTAGCAGCAAGATAGAATTTAAGAAGCGATCGAGAGAAACGGGGGAGGAGAGTTGGGCTAGGAAGGTATTCAGCTACTTGTACATGAGGAATGTCAAAACAGAATGGAGGAAGCGAACCAGAAAATTGACTGTCAAATACTCTGAAAACAGCAGGAGGCCAAACCAAAAGAATTATCGGTTAAGAAAAGGTGAAGGAAGCTGAGACCTGTATGTGCAGAATTGGCATGTTAGGAACTCCGCACTAGAGATCTATCGAGCTTTTAAGCACGAAATAGTCAAGGAAAGGATCTATGATAATACTCGGGGTAGTTCTCTACTGTTTGAGGCCAGGACGGGAGTATTGCGAACAAAGACGTATCGGGCCAAATACAAAGTGGTAGACACGGTATGCACTGCGTGTGGAGAGGAAGAAGAAACTGCCGAACACTCGGTAATGTTCTGTAAAGGGCTTCATCCTATATTTCAGAATGATGGCGCACGAGTTTTTCAAATCACCGGGGTTTAGGAACAGTGAGGGCAAAACAGACTTTTAGCGGGTAGAATTAACTAGAAGGAGGTTATCTGATTGGTGGCTAAGTCAAAGCACGAGTGAAATTTAAACCGTTCACTGCAAAGTACGAATCCCCAACCTCACTATTTAAAGAGAAAAAAATATAGTTTTTGGTTCATTAAGTATTACGGCTTGGTGGCGCTAGCCACCGCCTGATCTAAAGGGTACAGTCATATCCATCCATCATCCATCCATTGAATACCGCGGCAGACCGCGGTGTGTTACTACAGTGTCTAGAACACTGTAGTGTTACTGCATTTGATTCCAGCGTTGCTCGTTTTCTCTTTTTTTTTGCATACGAGCAAGAATCAACGGCAGAATCTTCTGCCTGAACTGAAGGAAAGCATTTTTTGGGGGACACTGTGGCAGACAGCAAAGCTCGTGAGATTGCAGCGTGCGACAGTTGTTTTTTGCGTATGAGCAAGAATAACCATAAGTATGTTCTGGCTGAACTGAAGGAAAGTATACTCTTGTTACTGCATTTATTCGATCCCATTTACGAAGAAAAGCATGGCAACCTCGACATTCTCCTGATAGGTTATTCTAAGGAGCTATCAATTTTTCTGTGGCAGTATGACTAATAAAAGTTTTTTTTTATTTACGATCCGTTTTTGTTTGGTGTTAAACACGTCGATTTGAGAAATATAGTGGCATTCTAGCATTTCTCCTTTCTGTAGAATTGTATAGGGAAAAAGTGGGATAATTATCGCTGTTGATTCGTATTTCTATCTTATCCTGTTTCAAAATTTTACTGTTATATCGCGCATGGATTCTAATGGGGGACATTCCAAAGCGCATTTATGCTCTTAGTAACTCAGTGTCCTGTTCATGTATTGAAGTAAGGTACGCGAGAAGTAATCTTGTCGGACTAGTGTAGAAGACTTCGATTAGCCGACTTACATTCGCTCCCCACGTTGTAACAGTGAAACTGTATGAGCTATAATCGTCTCTTTTTTTCGTCACCTGAACTTTGATTATGCTTCGGTAGCACAATAGCGATATTAGTACTTTAAACTGCAACCAAGTCAAAAGGTCGAACGTGTAACATAACGACATGTTTCTAATGAAAACAATGTATTCGCCGAAGTAGACTACTGAAGAAAGAAAAAAAAGTGCGAATTGTCACTGCTCTGTAACACCACAGTGTTTCAAAACCAGGTACATCAACTCTGAACGCGTGTATCGTACTTCTTAAATAAGCAAAGCATTTTGATGTTCGTTTTTACATTGCCTAACATATTTATTAACACCGTAAGATTTACAAGGCGAGGGGGTGACCATAAGTGACCAAAGCGTGCCTGTAACTAGCCCGTGGTCGTCGCAGAACCGGTGTCGTTCAGTCGAGAACACAGTCTAGACGCATTGCGACCGCCTGCACCCTCCTCCCTGTATTCTGCTTCTGCGGCTCGACGGGAGGATTCTTTAAACGGCGTTATCATGAAAAGCAGCGCTGGTTCCACGAAAGGAAAAAAAGCAACTTTTTAAGTGTGAATACACTTTATAAGCGACCCCCAACCATCCACCGCCGTCGGCGACGTCCGCAGTCTTCTCTCTATCTTTAAAAGAAAGAGGACTTGGCGGGCCGCAGTGCGCCGCTCTACCAAATAAGCCACGGACGCGACGCTGATATCGGTGTCAGTAAAGTGCCAACCACTGGCACGCGTATGCACGCGCCTACGCGTCAAAAGCGTCTAGTCGCGCCTGTGGAGGAAAAGTTCGCGCAACTACTGGCACGCGTCGACCGCGTTGACGCCCACGCGTCTAAGGCCGATGCACAATGTTGCTTGATCTTTTGGCTTAGAACTGTCCAAGTTCAGCACAGAACGGCACATTCTCAACTGAAGCGGGAATGTATGTTTTAGAGGATATGAGAACACGTTAACAAGTTTGATAGTGCTTCAACCACCACATTTTAGACTATTTTAGAAGTAATTGACTTTCAGTGCCTAAAGTAACTACAGCGGTATGCACCAGAAATCACCATCGGTGCGTGCGCCGCTCCCGCGAATGAACATTCGCGTCTAGCGTACTGTACGTCTATCATAGGCGTGTGCAGGGTTCTCCTTAAGGAGGGGGGGAGGCAAAAGTTGTCCCAGTGCCCCTCTTCAGGGCTGACTTAGCACCCGCTCCCTATTATGTTAATATATGGAGTTGACATTGAGCTCTCCCCCCCCTCCTCTCTGCGCTGAATGAGGCGTGGCTGCCCTCCTGATCAGGTTTACAAACCACCGGGTTTCTATACCTGCACTATCAATGTTACTAACCATATCTTGCATATGCTGGTACCTTCAGTATATTTACACAACATATTTTATATCAGTCAACTTAATAATCACGCCTGCAACTTCATGATCTGACAGATTTAAGTCAGTCATAGGACTAGAATTGAGGCCAGAGTAGCAGGCTTTCGGCTGATGTGTGTGTTAGAAATATCCTCTAATGCAACAAAGCACACCTGGTTCTTATTTATACAGCTGATATTGGCCATAAGATAGTGTCACACAGGTCCCGTTTATTAGGGAGGCGATCGCCGAACTAATTCCAAGGGCCGAAATATCGGCCCCCCGAACCGCACCCCGAAACCGTAGACAATTTAGAAGTGGTCCTTTTTGGCGCGCCAGCGGACGCCGGTGTGGCCCAAAGAACAAGTCAGAGCCGAGAGTTGATAAACAAACACAATTATATTCTCAATAATGCAGATCGAAAACAATACACAAGACTGCACACTCCACAATAGTTGCATACAATATGTCACCAATCAGACAACGTACTACACAGTACAATCAGCCACACTCGAAACAACGGACACAGACAACAATACGCACTACAATGCAGTCGCATGCATTGAACAACCAAGACACTTAAAGACTAAAGAGATAGAAAACCTTTTCAGTCCAAAGTTCTTGGAATGAAAGTCTGGATCATACCTTCCGAGAATCACTCACTCAAAGTCCAGCGTTGTTGTCGTTCCGCAGCCCCCGCAGTTTCTCTTCCAGGAAACCTCGCCGAAGTTTCTCTTCCAGGAAACTCGCGTCTTCAATCGACCACTCTCCAAGCTTCAACTTCTTCGCCGGAAACACGTCGGCTTCACACACGCAGCTGTTGCCACGCGTCTTCGCTCGATAGCGGTAAACACATCACTCTTGCCCTGTAGATCGAGTCTTCACCCCTCAGGTGGAAATCCTCTTCTTCTCCTGCTTTGTCCCTACGGACAAACCTCGCCGACTACACGGCGGAATCCCTACGCGCTCTGGCGCTAACTTCGTCTTCTCCTGATCTCTCGTCTCGGCTGCCTCGATTAAATACCCTCCGCGCGAGATTCCGAAAGTTCTCGCCATTTCATCGGCGCGATACGCAAGCGAAGGCTGGGAAGGGGGCGAGACGGTTTCGAATGCCCTCCGCGACGGATGACTCAACTCCGGTATGACCCACGCCCCTTTCCATCTAGAAAGATCGAGTGCTTGCTCGGCCGCCGTCTCGTGGGGGGGAGGAGGTTCATCGGTTGAAGCCAACGCTTCCGCGGGGAGAGGGAGCGTGCCCGGGGAGCTTGTTTTTCTTTTTCTTTTTCTTTTATCGTGACCTCGCGGCGTCACTCCGGCGTTTCGTCGCGAGAGTTGGCGGCGCGCTCTTTTTGAGTGCTCGTTCCTTGACAGATAGGAACCCAAATACTGCGTAGAATGCCTATCGGGCATTTTCCATAGTCGAAATGTGTCTCTATGCAACTAACTGTGCCTGACACTTCATGATGTGACAGATATCGGTCATAATATTGCAACTGACCCCTGTATGGAAGACTTCTGGGCGTTGTCTTTAGTCAAAGTATTCTCTAAAATGACAAATGACACCCAACTGTTCATGAAGTCACAGATATCGGTCGTAATATTAAAACTGAAACCTTAATGCAACACTTCTGGGACGTTTGTCTCAGTTAAAGTGTTCTCTAAAACGACAGACGACACCCAATGTTCATGAAGTCACAGATATCAGTCATAATATCAGAACTGAAAACCTTAGTGCAAGACCTTCAGGACGTGCTTCAGTCAAAGTATTCTCTAATACGACAGGACGACACCCAACTGTTCATGAAGTCACAGATATCAGTCATAATATTAGAACTGAAACTTGTATGTCAAGACTTCTGGACGTTGTCTTTCAGTCAAAGTATTCTCTAAAACGACAGGCGACACCCAAACTGTTCATGAAAGTCACAGATATCAGTCATAATATTAGAACTGAAACCTTAATGCAAGACTTCTGGACGTTGTCTTCAGTCAAAGTATTCTCTAAAACGACAGACGACACCCAACTGTTCATGAAGTCACAGACAGCGGTCATAATATTGGAACTTAATTCTCAGTAGAAGACTTCTGGACGTTGTCTTAAGTCAAAGTTTTCTCTAAAACAACAGACGACACTCAACTGTTCATGAAGTCACAGATATCGGTCATAATATTGGAACTGAATCCTTAGTAGAAGACTTCTGGACGTTGTCTTCAGTCAAAGTATTCTCTAAAACGACAAATGATGCCCAACTTTTCCTGAAGTCACAAATATCGGTCATAATACTGGAACTGAACCCTTCATGGAAGGCAGCCAAAATGTTCTGAAATGCAATGAAACAAAGCCGACAAATCATGACGCAACAGATATTAGTGACCAGATTGGCACCGAGCACAGTGTAGAACACTTTCGGATGGTATATTTATTTATTTTCAAATATGGCTGCTCACTGTGAGGCTACTGCAAAAGTGGCGTACATATATACAAAATGAAAGGATTTAAACAGTAATATCACATGAAGTGTGCCAAGGTAAACACATATATCACTACCCTTGAGTGCACCCCTGTAATAAATGAGAGAAATAGGACATTATTTTAATACAAGTGCCTCCAAAAAGTCAGACACACTGGCATTAGGAATCAAACCAATTAGATCAATACAGTGTTGATAACTTTATTTGAACGTGTTAGAGAGCTCTACAAATGACTTCTAAGCTGGGTGGTGATTGCGGATCCGTGCTGTGTTGGAGACTTCAGCACTTTGCTGGCAGTTTAAATATCCTTTAACATCTACAAAATGCATCTGACACTTCTTGATGAGACAGACATTGGTTTTGAGATTACAGCCAAGCACTTTGGCTTTCACAAGTCATCAATTGTCAAAATACCCTATAATGCAATAAAGCATGCCAAAAATTTTTGATGGGACAGATACCGATCAAAGGATTGCACCAGAGCACCGTACAGAAGTTTTGGCAAGTTTTCCAACAGAACTAAACAGAATATGCTTAAGAGCATGCGTATATATAATCCACGTTAATGCATATACTAAAAACTGAACAGAAATGAAGGACTCCTTGGAAACACATACAAATATTCAGTGTTCGGAACCATCGAATATCTTCATCTCATTACAGTCTGGAGGAACAGATAAATACATGCACAGCTCTGAAAGGTCTCATAAGTCACATGAGGTACTTTTTGCATTTCTTCTATACAAAGTGCAGTACCATACTAGTGCACCTTCATTCATTCTGTGCATACATGTGGTGATCTTCTCTTCCAACAATCATGTCATCATGCAGCTGATTTCAAATCAGGTGCTTCTCACAAGGTTTTAAGTTATCTGTCCAGCTGTAAACAGAACGCGCGTTATGTTATAGTAAACTGTAAAACGACGGAGAAGCGCCATTGTATGCCTATAGCTATGAGTATCAGAATGAACTATAAATTAAGAATGTGTGTGTTAGACTGCCTCCAAACAACGTATGTGCTACTGAGCGTGGCAGAGAAGCAGAAGAAGCGAGAAGTCAAATAGCAGGCAATACCAGCAGCACTTAATCATGCAACTTTCTTTTTCGATCACCACGGCAACGCACGCTCGAGTTTCTGTCTTTTTCCCGCCGCGGTGGTCTAGTGGCTAAGGTACTCGGCTGCTGACCCGCAGGGCGCGGGTTCGAATCCCGGCTGCGGCGGCTGCATTTCCGATGGAGGCGGAAATGTTGTAGGCCCGTGTGCTCAGATTTGTGTGCACGTTAAAGAACCCCAGGTGGTCTAAATTCCGGAGCCCTCCACTACGGCGTCTCTCATAATCATATAGTGGTTTGGGACGTTAAACCCCACATATCAATCAATCAATCAATCAATCGAGTTTCTGTCTTGTACGTGAATGGAAATGAGACCGCTGACAGCTCATTGTGTCAGCGTCGCTGGTACCCGACACGAAGTCACATCTCACTGCTACCAACCAGCGCACGCTTGTTATTAGCTTGGCAACACACGAAATCGATTAGCACCGAAGCCAACGAATGTTTCCGCGTCATGCAATTCGCGAATACACTTATATAAGTACGTACGTTTTCACATCACGGAAATGTGTTGGCTAGTGCGAGGTTCACTTTCAGCGATGATGAATACCGATGTTGAAAACAAACACAGTGCAGATAAAAATCCTCCGTATGAACTACGCGATATTTTGGCGTCGTATATGGTGTCTATGTTGCGACGGAAACTACCGTATTGTTTTTTCAGCCGATGTGCCTCGCATGTGCTGGTTCATACGAACTAGATGGTAGAGGCCTGCGCTTGACGCAGATGACACCTATCTGAATTGCCTCCTAGGTAGACGAGGGCTCACGCTCAAATCTTCGAACCTCCAAAGTCTGTTTACACTCTTTTTAGCACAGAAAGTCACAGATCAAATCACAAGAACACCGACATGCTCCTTTCGCTCGGCCGACGATCGCACACGGGACCGGCGCAAGCATAGCCGGCCGGCATTCGCTGGATATGTCGGCGTCGCTCGAACTCGGCATGAAACCGCGTCACGCTGGTAGCACTCGCCGTCGTTCGTCGTTTCGTTGTCGTTCTAGATTACGAAGCGGTCATTCAGGAACGTTTGGAGTAGTTTTCATGCTTGCTTTCAGCACTCGGCTGTGCCTTCGAAGCGGCGGCCATTAGGCACAGCATTCGGAGTCATCGCGTCCTTTGGTTGGTTGGCCGCTGTACGCGTGGTGACGTAGCGTCCGCGAGGCGAAATATCAAGCCCGGCTTGATCCCTCGCGCCTGCTCGCGTATGCCCTCCGACGTCGACGCCGAGAGGCGCATTTGACGCTTTTGACGCGTAGACGCGAGCGTGCGCGTGCCAGTGGTTGGCACAACGCGCCATATCTTTAACGCCACTGCGCACGTCCCCCTCCCCCTTCGCTCGCTCCTCCACTCTCCTCGTTCGCTGCAGCTGCGCGCGCACCCCTCTCTCTCTCGCGCCCACCTCTCTTTCAGTCTCCCGTCGAGAGCGGGTCGTGCGATGGATGTCCCGGAGGCAACGCTACCATCAATAACGAATGCAGTACAACCGAATGCCAGCACTGCACCCGTCGTTGGAGGTGACGGTACCGCGGTGGTTTCGCCGACGTTGGAAGACAAGGCGGCGCTGCGAAGGGCTCGTGAGACCGAACGTAAGCGGGCGAAGCGTGCAGCGGATGCCGAACTGCTTGCTCGCGAGGCCGAGGACAAGCGGGCGAAGCGTGCAGAGGATGCCGAACTTCGCGCTCGCGAGGCCGAGATGAGGCGTCAGCATCAAGCCGCGAACGCGGCCAAAGAAGCGGAACGACAACGCAAGCGTCAGGTGGAGAAGGGCGATGAAGGCCGGCGTCAAGACGCCGCTCGCAATCGTCATCGGCGAGTGGACGTTCGCGAAGCCGTTCCAGCCAGTGAACGTGCCGCGCGGCAGAGGGTGCGAGCCCTGGACTTTGCTCGTCCGGACGCGCGTTTCAAACGCGACTTACCCCGGCGGAGAAGTTTGTGAATGCATTCACCGCGTGGATAGGCCGGGTCTTGGATTCGAACATGGATATGCAGATAATACTCGATCACTACGCGTGCGCTTCCTACGTGGTGGACTATGTCAATAAGTCCGACGCGGAATGTCCAACCTCAAACGCACCGTTGTCGAAATCCTCAAAACGAATCCCAACGACGACATCGAAGCCGTCATCCGCAAGCTTCGTGTGGACATCCTTAAAGGAATTGAAATGTCGGCACAGGAGGCGGCCTGGTTTCTGCTCAAACAGGACATGTCGCACAAGAGCCGGGAGGTGGTGTACGTCTTCACGTGCTACCCCGAAGAACGGGTGCGCGTACGCAAAACGCGTGCCGAGTTAGAGGCGCTCCCTCCGGGCTCCACCGACGTCTGGAAAGTGAACCTCGTGCAAACGTACGAGGCCAGGCCGCCTACCCTCAACGACGTATGCCTCGCCGACTTCGCCAGCAAGTACCGGCCGGCGAAGGGTGATTGCCGTTACGTGCTCAGGGTACGGCCGACTGTGATACGCTACCGCGGATACAACCCCGGTAACGATGTGGAGTCGTATATGCGGGGAAATGTCCTTCTATACGTCCAGTTCCGAAGCGAAACGGTTGATGTGTTGGATGGTAACAGGTATGTGTCCATCTAGGCGAACAAGCAGTTGATTGAGGCAAAACGAAAAGAATACAACCCGGCGGATGACAATGCACTGGTCCAAGAAATGGTGAAGGTCCACTACGCCGAGATGCTGTGGCTCAGGTGAGAGAGAGAGGAGGATGAAGAAAGAACAATGCAAGAAGAAGAAGAATGTAATGAAGATGACGGGCGCGCGCGGGTACAAATCCCCGAACGACGAGATGTGGATGCTAGTGTGTACGCGGACGTGCTGCCTAACGAGGGCCTGCTCCGACTGCTCAAGGAGGTCAGTACACCGTGTGCTGCGGTACGCAAACGGCGCGGAATCATGGAACGAGAAGAGTACGTCTCGATGATGCGCAGCACCAACCCGAGAAGTACGAGTGGCTGCGCGAGATTCTGCACCGTCAGACCACGCCGGGGCAGCATCCGCTGCGGGTCTTCTCCACGGGACCCGCGGGTTGTGGCAAGATCTTCGTGCTCAAGCTCGCCATGGACGTGTATAACCGCTGTACGGACTGCTGCGGTGCCGTTGGCTGGGAAGACGGCTCCTCCTCATCCGTCCCTTCCGTCTACAACGCGTACGTGATCTGCGCCAGTACGGAAAGGCCGCGTTGCTGTAGGTGGAACCACCGTCACAGTGCCTTCAAACTCGTGCGGGCTGCTCGTGGAAACCGACAGGACACCCGCCTCGGAGTCATGGAGACGGTGGACTCCGACCTAGTGACTGAACACCTTCCGGTGTGCCTTCCGCAGAGTCAAGTCCGTCATCATAGACGAAGTCAGTATATGTCCGCCGATCCGACCCAACTCAAACTGGTTGATTGCCGTCTGCGCCAGATCACGCAGCGGCTCACCAAACCCTTCTGTGGACTGGACGTCATCCTCTGCGGGGGACCTGTGGCAGTTGCCGCCCGTGCGTGCTAGCGAGAT
>WOVY01015309.1:0-16972 GCA_013436015.1 Rhipicephalus annulatus
ACACATAGTTTAGTTTGTTTTTCGCCATGTTCTTCAACTTCTTATCATTCATAATTGGTTTAATGTTTTTTATATGTTTACGTGTGCTGTTCATGTTCTATTTTATCGTTTTTGTTTGCATTTAGTACATATACTAGATTTAAGGTTAGCATTACTTTTGTATAAGGAGTGCAGCATTTTTTATGTTCGATATATGCATTTCTTAATGTATGTCGAGCTGTTCTAGTGGCAGTGGTTTACCCCACATTTCAAAGGTGTCTAGTCATTCACACGGAGACCACGAGTGTATAGTTGACATTTTCTGTTACATGTTTTCTTTGATATTGTATTGTTCCCCACTGTGTTTCTAGCTCACTGTGATTTTTATCAGAATCACCACCTAGGTGTAGTAATGTGCTATCTTTTTGCATTACACGTTTTTTGCAGTTCACTGTGATATTTTCATTTTCAGCACAATGAGGCTAAGATGCAACAACTACATTCCGAATCTTGTTTGGGAGCGCTAAGCTAGTAAGTGGTCATCTCGCACAGTTTCACAAAGGAAAATGGTCATCACAGCAACATGCCAGCGATTGATTTTATCTAGTTTTTCATTGTAAACGATTCTTTGTGGGAATAAATTTCGAACGTGGTATGGTTTGGGAGCCGCGAGATGGCTGAGCGATTTATTCATGCTGTATGTTGTCAAAACAACTCGCCTGTCGTTTGCCGTCTTGATTTGCATATTTTTTAGCATTGCAGCATGACTGCAGTCGTGATTCAAATTAAATGTTATTTTAACATACCCACAATGTTTAGGACAATGAGCAAAAAAACAGCACAACTTGACAAGCACAATTGCTCGTCAAGCCTGGCGTGCACAATTGAATGCTTGTAGTCAGTCACTATGACAAGATATGGACTTATGTATCATGTGTTCATACAACATGTTACTAATGGAATCTCGATTTTATGCGTTCTGGTGAAAAGAATTTTGAGACGTTGCCTGCATTGTTCGCACAATTTTGTGATAGCAACATTCAGCACAGAGTGCCGCTCATATATGCTTGCTCCAATCTAGTCTGTTGTGACTGTGATCGCTAATATGGAAAAGGGTGTTTCTGCTGCATATTTCATGTGCCATTTAAAGAAAATGCAGCATTTTGACATTGCCACCTTGCTTCATATTGAAGCACAAATAAGTACTTTGTGTATTCAAATGTGGCAAACACAGCCCTTTCATGTCTAGCTGCACTAGAATCAGTGTAAATAAATTACGTGTGGGATATGAAACATGAAAACTCACCGTTCCTGTGTACTTCAAAAAAGGTCCAAGACAGCGCTGCTGCCGTATCTGAGCAGCACGTTGCGTGGTGTGAGCATATGGCTCCCCCTTGGCTCTCATCGTCATACTCAGCTGGTGGCATGTCCACGACATACTCGTCCAAAGTCTAGTCGCCTGCATGCAACGCAATGTTGTGGAGAGCAAAGCAAGCATAGATGATTTGCGCTGCCCGATCGGGGTTGTAGAGCATCGTTCGAAAGTGCTGCAAGCAGCGGAACTTGCTTTTCAACACGGCGATACACCTTTACACAACATTGTGCATGGATGCGTGCTCCTTGTTGTATCGGCCTTCGGAAGTGTTGCACGGTTGACTGCCAAGGACTGGAATTAGGAGCCATGGCTTGAGGGGATAGCCTGCGTCTCCTGCAATGTAAGCATAAAAGCTGAGTGCTCTGCCCAGATAGTACACATTAATGCTTACCAAGCAGATATTCGCCAGGCTGCAGATGTGCAGCTAGGCGTGCACGCAGTGGGTTGTGTTCCCACACCCAGGAGTCGTGGCACGAATCTGGGAATCATGGGTCTATGACAATTATGCGCAGCCATGCTTTGCACATCTGCGATAAGGAGCGATATAAATAGTACTGCATTTATACTCAGAATAAATCCCTTTTTTCTACGCATATGCAGGAAACAATGCGTACTAGTACAGTCATTGGTACAAGGAGCTTCATTTAGAAGGAAACACAGGGTGTAGCACACTGAGGAGGGGGGAGCGTGGGGGCAACGACCCCACCTCTGCTGTACACATGGCCACGACTTACACTGAATGATTGATAAGTGAAAAGCTGCGCGTTGCTCTTGGGAAAGAACACTCATAAATACCAAAGCCAGCTCGTCCAATTGTGATTGTAAGCACTTTCGTGTTGGAAATACTTCCCTGTCATGTATATACTTCTGCTACGTCTGCTGCCCATATTACCAATTACCTCTAAAATGCACAATTCAATTGCGCATGCCTGCCAGTGCAAAAACGGCAACTGGCTCACGCACAAAACACTTGCCACTTATTATTACCGAGGCCTTGCGAGCCACCATCTAGCTCGCACCCAATTCCCTGCAGGTTCTTTTTCATTCGTTGCATTATTACTTTTTCCAGCTTTGGCGTCACAACTGAACAATTGCTCCGAAGGGCGAGTAATAAACGATCCTAACAGTACTTACGATCATGAAGTTCAGGACATAATAGCCCCTTCTGGACATGAAGCTCGCCGTGTCGGCCAGTCTGAATCCCTCTGGCTTGCGAATGGTGACCAACGTGCCATCGGCACACGCCAGCACCCCTGGGATGCAACCGCGTAGCACAAGCTCCACCTTTGCCTCATCCTTAGCAGCTGTTGTCAGTAGGAAGTCCGCCACCCTTTTTCTAGCAGCCACGGTAATGATCGCCTCCGTCAACTCGTGGATGGTGTTGCTCACCGCCGGCTGAGACATGCCGATGTGTTCCTCGCGACCAATGCTCTTCTGAAGCTACCGGTGGCGAAAAATCGCAGCGCGCACAACACCTTTCTCTCTGTGGAAAGGCCACTGGCTCGCTGGCATCCGATGATAGGGTCAAGTTCGTCGCACAAGCTACGCACTGTTCGTTTGGACAGACGAAAATATTGCCGGAACTCTTCTTCGCTGAACTCTTCAAATGCATCTTTTACCTCGCGTCGTCGCCTCTGCTCGGTTAAAGCTACCGCACAGGCAAGGCGAAGTACCGTGTCAGTGGGAAACGCCATGTTGTCTAAGTGCCCCAATGCCGAAGAGTCGCGCATTTTTTCCATTTCAATCCAATCCAGGCCACCTTGCAGCCATTTCAATCCATCCGGTTGCTTTCGGACAGTCTCTCCGACCGTTCCATCGCCTTTCTCCGAAAACCGCAAAAAAAAGAGTCACGTGACACCCCAGTCCACGTCACTCATAACGTCACAGCATTCGTCACAGCTTGTATGGGCCAATCGCGTGCGACTCAATGGAAGAGACCGCCTTTGTCCGGATTTGGAACTTTTACATAATTGCGCCACAGGACAGGTGTAAAAGTTCCGGAGCTATATCGTGATCAAAATTAAGCGTAATCTCTAAAAAGATTAATTTGGAAACATCACCTCACAAACGAATTTAAATTTTCTTCGCTTAATACACTAATAAACAGAATTGCTTAATTTTGCGCACTTGCAAATGAACAAGTCTAGAAATGCATCTCTCGTGAGTGATGTGCCGTGTTACTGACACACACTAACACATTCGGAAAATTCAGCTTAAGACTGTCTCATGACCGTTACTTCTGAATTTAAATAAGGTAGAAGTTCATGGGAGGGCCCTTGGAACATGAGCTGGCGCTGGAGCCAAGATTTTGAAAAGCAAACATATTCAAATGTTGGCTTCAGCAACACACCAAGAACTTTTCGTTGCTTTTACCGTGTCCAACATGTAGAGTGTTTCAGCAGATATGTTTGAAGTCCTTTTAAAACAGAAATGACTAGATTAATTAGGCAACATATGCAACACTGTGTTTACTGCTGAGGCAGTCATGTGTTAAAATAACTACAGGTTGTGATTCGATGACCAAATATAAAAATTGGACCAGGGTTTATGGACAAGACAGCTAAAGCAGGGATCCTACCTCTAGGATGAAAGTATGTGTTATCTGAGAAGCACACAACTAATTCTGTACATGCCAAAAACTTAGGCACTCTAATGAGGGATGACAGCGTTTTCACTGAAAATTGAAAATGAAGTGAGAAATACCACAACTATCAAATTCTTATTGTAGACTATTACTATTTACTGTCATGTAAAAATTAAGCAAGTGTGAATTCTAGGCTGTGTCATGGCTCACTGAAGCACACTGTATGTTTTCGAATAGCTCTCACGAAATACATGTTTGCAGGCCTACGTCTAGAAAGCAGGCGAATAGGAAGCACAGCGTCAAATTTAGATCAGATGCCATGGACGGGAGCTTCTTGTGAGGGTAGAAAGAACGGGAAATTGTTCATTTTGATGCCCTTATAGAGGCAGCCAGAATTGCACTGATTGCTGAATTGTCACATTTGCTCAAATTGTTAGAAGCGTGATTAAAGCCAGTAAATCTTTTACTTTTTTTCAGACCTCTTCGCTAGTGCCCAAGCCCAAGATGATTTGTTCTCATATAAAAGAGAAAGCAGAGATGCCTTCACTGTTTGTACATGGAGAGGTAAGTTTGTTGTGCGTTCTGATTAATGCTACATGTTCTGAACGTTGTACTTTAAGGAGTGTTTTTCACACTGGCTCGCTACCCTATAAGAAATTTGATTCTTAGATGAGTTCAGGCTTTCGTAAGTGCCATTTTCGAGCTGTAGTCTTACACTTCACCTCAATTCGGGAATTTTCTGTATGCTGGATACTATCTTATCCTTACCATACGAAATTATTGGAATGTATGGTTTGTATGGTTCGAGTTCAGTGTAATGTCAATTACACGCCATTTCAAAGGATACACACTACAGATTCTTTATATATGGTGCTGCCAGAACAGCACGAACATCATTTTATGAGAAGTAATATTTGCACTTATTACAGGACGAGAGGGTGCCGCTGACGTCCTACGTGGTATACCCCAGCCCCAGCCTAGAGCAAGCCTAGTTCCTGAACCTCCAAGTGGATGACCGAAATATCTTCCCTGTCAGTAATGACGAAGAAGGAGTGACAGCACTGATGAGTTGATTTTTTTTATTTTTAAACATTGTCTACGGCCGCAAGCGGTTTAACAACCACCGTGATAGAGCGGCTTTTTCTCGGCGTGAGTTTGGCATTTATCAAAGAAGTTGTTCAGGCAGTACGACACTGAAAATTTTTGTGTCACAATGCCTGAACAACTTTTTCTAGTGTGGTCATGGTAGATGAACAAATATTGTTATTTGTGTAAGTTATTTTGCTTAAATATGGCTGGACCATTCCATGCCAAATGTCTCAGCCACTTTGGCGACCATCTGAAATGTATTTGAAAAAAAAAATGTGCTGACTTACTGCGTTGAAACAGTGAACAGCTGGAATATTTCAGTGAGAAAAAAGTTTTGTTCATGTGGCTGGCTTATAACTTCCTGGCATAATGCCGTCTGTGTGCTGTCTGTGGAAAATTTCGTTTTAAAACTACCGATTATTTTTTCTAAAGCAAAGTCGGTCTACCTGTTAAGTAAATGTGCTTCTGTAAGGTATTTGAAGCTCAATAATATTAGTGCAATTTTTTCGCCACATTTGCTTCCAAGAATAAAGCCAAATGTGTTATGTTTGCATTTTTTATTGCAATATTGCACTTTGTATGAATATCTGAGCAGTGAATACTTACTCAACAGAAAGTAGATTTTGAGGAAAAATATCTTTAGACCTCTCAAGCTGCTGAAATATATGAGAAAATATCACGAATTTCACAAAATCGTGATTTTTGTCCGAATTGAGATGCAATTTGCTCCATGTTGTGATACAATGAAAACTCATCATTAAAGTAAACTGTAAGAAAATGAAATTCTTTCTATAATAAAAAACTTATCGCAAAATGGACAGGAAAGAGCGCTGTCAGCTGAATTTTATTAAAGGTGCTACGAGCGTTTTTATACTGAGCACAAGAACAGGGCTCATCTGCAACAACACATGTGTGACCATGATAAAATAATTTTAACCGAGAAAAGAATACTCTTTTCGGATAAGATAAGTGAAGGTGTACTGATGCATTGATCATTGGCCTGCCTGATAAAAAGTTCTAAAATCTCTCATTCTTTCTGCTTACTTTTTTTCAAAAACCGTGTTTTATGAAACCTAGGACTGCACTTACATTCTTTACGGTGTCCGGCCATGAGACTACTATAGCCATTCTTAACATTTCAAGCATGCTGTTCTTGCTCGATCATTGAAGCATTGCCCAGTTTGTCCTATGTTTACTTTTCCACATGTTAGCGGTATCTCATACACATTAGATTGGCATTCAGTAAACCTATTCTAGTGACGAATGGTGCAAGACTGACTATTCCTGTTGCTGTAAGTACATGCACTTTTGAAAGCTTGCAAGGGGTGGAAGACACAATGCCATATCTGCTGGCACTTTTCCTAAAATTGTGAGACACCTTATGTATGTAGTACCATGTAACATGCAAAGGTCATTGGTCATTCTGTTTTTCTTTTGGTCCTGTTTCTTTTAACTTTACTTTGTGCAGGAGGGTTTCGCAAACGAGTGTGATGATGCTGTTGGGGTATTGGCTGGTGTTATCAGCCCAGGAGGGCTAAGAATGTTCTGCTTTTGATAGTGGGCATTCAAAATTAGTAAAAAGAGTAATTGATACCACATGTATTCAGGCCAACCATTAGAAGTCATGTTAACACAAGGGTGAGGTCAGGCTTAAAAGCCAGATTAAAAGACTAAAATATGCTGGATATACCAACAGAATCATCACACCCGTTTGCGAAACCCTCCTGCAGAAAGTAAAGTTAAAGAAGACGGGACCAACAAAAAACAATGACCAAAACCTTTGCATGTTATACCACATCACATGTCTCCCAAATAAAAAAATAGCCAGCAGATATGATATTAACGTGTTGTTTTCACCCCTTGCAAGCTTTCAAAAACGTGTGTAATAAACAGCAACAGGAATAGTCACCATTCGTCACGAGAATAGGTTTACTTAATGCCAATTTAACATTTGTAGAAGTATTTTTTATCAGGTAAACCAATGATCAGTGCATCACTACACATTCACTTATCCTTTCCGAGAGGGAGTATTCTTTTCTCAGTTAAGATTATTTTGTAGTGGTAACACGTGTCGTCGCGCATGAGCACGGTTCTTATACTTTGTATAAAAGCGCTCGTAGCACATTCATTAAATTCTGTTGACAGTCGGTGCTCTTTCCTGTCCTTTCTGTCTCTTCCTGAAGTTGTCGCGCTGTGACTAGCACACAACCACGATGAACCAACTCGCCCAAATTAAACTCTTGTACATAACACGTAGACTGAGTTTTGTTTGAAAGAAGGAGCGATGCTTTTTTAAAATAAGATTTTTCACATACAACACCTACACGCATTCCAGGAAGTTCAGAAGGCAGCCACATGACCAAACATTTTTCTTCTCCTAATATTCCAGAAGTTCACTATTTTCAATGCAGCACGAGTTTTTTAATACATTTGAGATGGTTACCAAAATGGCTGGGACATTTGGCATTAAAATGACCCAGCTGTGTCATTAGCCGTTATTATGCATTACCCCTCTTGTTTTTGTGTGTCCTGACTCAGTTTTTGTGTTCGTTTCTAGCTTATTCTGTTTCTGATCATTGTATTGGTTTTTAAAGTATTCACTAAAGTTATATGTGCGAAAACCCATATATGTTTGCATGTACATCATTTCTCATAACCAAATGTTATACATCCAGGAATACAAAGCTTAAACCACTGTGATTGTATACATTTGAAAACATTATCCATATATAGTTTTGTGTGCATCACTTCTTGGAAACGATTGTGTACATGAAGGCGTATATAGTGAAAGCATGGTGATTGTGTATATTTGGAAGAATATAAGTATATATTTGCCTGTATTTCATTCCTATTACCGATTGTATTCATGAAGGAGTAGTAAACTGAAACCACTGGGATTGTAGGTACTTGAAAGAATGTAGGGATATATTAGCGTGTATTTCATTTGTAGTCTCTATGTACTTGAAGCAGTATACTAAACTTAACCAGTGTAATTGTATGTTTCAAAGAATTGTCAATAAAGTGAAACTGAAAAAATATAATAAACATTTGAGGGTTGTGTGTGTAGCCTACGTATACGTCAACATGTTACACATCTGGTGAAAAAGTTGTGTGGTAGAAGAAAAGTTTTATAAGTTTTAATTGCATATTAAATAAATGCAATATGCAAGGGCAGTAAGGCTTAGTTTTCTGTAACGCGCATAATGCATATACTGTGAAGTATATATAGATCCAGCAGAAGTTCATACACGACTGTACGTGTTTATATTTTGCCCACACGCAATGAATGGAGCTCGACAGGTGGCGCACCATTGATAAGGACCACTTTCTTTAAGTAGTGTGTAATCAGTACATGCTGATATCTATTAGTGCAGTCTAAAAGAATACTGGCACCCCTGCCATGGGCACTCAACACCCTTGTGCACCCTTCTCGCACCCTCCTCAGAGGGTGCTAAAAAAGTGATGGACATCGAAGGCACCCTTCCTTAAGGGTGTTTTGTAACACCCTACAGTTTTTTTACATGTACACCCTATTCTGAGGGTGCATGGAAAAGCACCCTTTTTGGAAGGTGCTGAATTAACACATTTAGGGTGTCGTCCATGGGACAAGCTCATTTACACCAAAAATTTTTACTGTGTACGTATAGGCTGCTTTGCGGGCACTCGGACGGATCCGTAAAGGGCTACCCCCTACAGACATGACTATTTCTTTCACATTGTCCAGTCTGATAATCTAGAGATGTGACAAGTACTGTCATGATGTTTCGTCACTCATGTTTGCTCCATGGTAACAATTATTAGAATTCATGAAGTACGCTCCAGGAAACAAACTCAGTCTTTCAACTCTATTTTTTGTGAGTCTTGTATTATACTGTATAACTCTCTCAAAGATATTGAGAGGTCCCTTTTGGAGATCTTTGTACTCTAGTGGTATATTCAGGCCACCCCAAAGAAAGTTTGCCTGACATGTCTGTTTAAAGAGTCTTTTAGCTACTAGGCTGGCTGACATTCTGGAAGGTAACAGACGCATGAATACCCTACAAAGTTGACGAGGGAGCGCTCTCCGTCCTAACTGAATTGGTAAAGCGTCGCAAGCGTGATTCGAAAGTTGTAGGTTCGGATCTGACCTACGGAAGGAGTGGCTTATCGTCCTCTTTAATTCTTTCAAATTGAGTTTAAATGTCTGCGCCAGCTTTAGTAAATTATTGTACCCTTATTATTCCTCCGCCATAATAGTCTAGATTTTGTCATATTTGTTTATAGATAGACACGCTCCTCCAGGAATTCCCCTTTCTTCGGGCTCCGTGAAGGGGGTTCTTTCACATGGCAAATCAGAATTTTTTATAGAGAGCAGCAATCCTCTTCTGTTTTTTTTTCTTTCAGTGCAGTACTTATGATATGCCCACTGGGAGCTGCTACTACGTCCGTCTACCATGTTGCAATGAGGTCTCTCTGTAATAGGATAGCAGGTCACCTTGCAGGTCCCTTGCTTGGTAGGCGTCTCATACCTTGGTGGCGGTGGAGACAATTATATTACTGGTGAGGCTAACGAACATTCCGCAGCTCTGAAGTGGGAAAGCAGGGAGCCAGTCTTCCCCGCATGAAGTAGATTAGCACTGAACTGAAAGGGAGACCGTGTTGGTCGTACAGAATGCAGTTGCTGCCTGATTTGTTTCTTGCACCTCAGAAAACGAGTTACGTCTGTCGGTCTGTAGCTAGCACAGGGACGCAGCTTTTGCATGCCTTAGACAAGGCAGTTAGAAGTATCGTCGAAGATGGGAATTACGAGCAAAGCATACTTATTCTGCTGCATTATCTTTACTGTAATATGCCAGCCACAGATATCAACAGCTTGTTTCCTTATCTCAACATCAATGTATTTTATTCAAACTTTCAAGCTCAGATGGTACTTCAACAAAAGCATAAAATCTTTTTGTAAATGTGCACTGAAGTATAAATTTATAAAATAAATTTCATAAATGCACCGAGAAAACCTGAAGTTTTTCTGAGCCTGATGGTCGAACTAAAAACCAGAATGTTTTTTAGTTGATTTGTCAAGGTTTCTCAATATTCATTGTGAGATGTTTCTGAAATTGATTACATGAAAAGAGACTGCATAGCCTACGTGTGGTCATTTTTGTGTTTTTTCTTGCGCTGCTCTTCATGAAGACTCTTGTGCTAGATTATATACACTGTCCTATGAACGTGAACTCTGTCGTAAGGTTTCTGGTGCTTTAGCTGCCCAGGAAATGAAGTTGAACTGATTTTCATTACACGTGATGCGCAACTGGAAATCATACTTTTTCATACTTACGCTTGTGCTGTGCGAAAAGCTACTAAGGTGGACCTTCAGTAGGAGGTAACTTGTTGCACGAACTATCCAATTTAGGTTTAATGAAACTCCTTATTACAAACCATGCCTAAGGTACGCCTAGACACTAATTTAAACACGTAGTCTTCTCGTAAATGACGCTCAGGTTCATCGTTCCCATAGGCTATCGAGGTTTCCTAACTGCGCAGCACAAATGTGTTATGTAACGAAAAACTAAATAAGTTGCTGCTGCAATACCATGCTAACATGAGTCTTTTCGTAACATCTGCTGTTTTTTCGAACAAACCAATAGAAGGTAATACCTCACGAAACCTGATTGAATACATAAAGAGTGAAACAAGATGTCTCGGACTTATGCAGAGTCCTTAAGCGCGGCTTGTGACAGCAAGGGTTGATTCGACAGTATCGATGACTGAAGCAACTACCGCCATAATAACGAAGATACCAGAAACGTAAAGAAATACATAGGACCATAAAACTGTGATACCAAATTTTCTATACTTATTTGTAACTGCATACAATATCAAGCACGAATAAAATTAAGACAACGAAAAACGAGTTCAAGAGGGTGAGCTAAGCAGTCCTCTTTCTCTATTCTAGCCTTCGTTTGTTTCTTTGTTTGTTTGTCTCTCTCTCTTTCTCTCTCTCTCTGTGTGTGTGTGTCTGCATGCGTGCGTGCGTGCGTGCGTGCGCACGCTGTTTCAAGTTGAATGGCACATCAAGCGACCTACCTCAAATCCAGAAGTTATCGATAACTGTATGAATGCGAGAAGCGTCTTTGCATGCAGCATGATAGCCATTCCTCTTCATGGCTATATATATATAAATTACTCTCTCTCATCTAGCGCTTCGTTCTATACCTTTTGTACTACTTCAGGACAATATATATTTGCCCGCTTGTTTTTCACTAATCGTGCTTGACTGACCGTCATGTTGCTGCTGCGCAACATGTAACGGTCTAGAGAGCTCGTCACGCTGTTCGATCTTTTATTCCTGTTGTCTTCTCCAAAGCCAACAAAATTGATTGATTGATTGATTAGTTGATCGATATATTGTTCAATTAAGATTGATCGATTTATTGAGTCGCAATCAGCACTAATGAACAAAACGATTTGTGTATTCGGTACCAGACACATCGCTGGATGAGGAGTCCTGCAGAGCCGTTAGTGAGTCAACCGCAGAAGCACAGCAATGCGAGTTTGGTCATGCGAGAATCCAATCTAATAATCTAGAAAAAAAAAACTCTTGAACTACGAAAATCTTTTCATATTACAGCGTGTAATGGTGGGTGTTCCAGTGGGAAGCCCACCACCTTAAGAGAGAAGGAAGGCTCATACTTGAGCAGCGTACACTGCGTGCAAGAGTTCTTATTTTCGCTTTTACAGCCCCCCTCCTCATTTATTGATTTTCCCGCGCATTGATGGGGACGTTTGCGCATAATATAAAGAAACACAGACACACACACACACACACACACACACATGCGCGCGCGCGCGCAGGCAGGCAGGCAGGCAGGCAGGCGGGCAGGCAGGCGGGCAGGCAGGCGGGCAGGCAGCAGGCAGGCAGGCAGGCAGGCAGGCGAGCGGACAGGCGGGCAGGCAGGCAGGCAGGCAGGCAGGCGGGCAGGCAGGCGGGCAGGCAGGCAGGCAGGCGGGCGGGCAGGCAGGCAGGCGGGCGGCAGGCAGGCAGGCGGGCGGGCGGGCGGGCAGGCAGGCAGGCGGGCAGGCGGGCAGGCAGGCAGGCAGGCAGGCGGACAGGCGGGCAGGCATGCAGGCAGACAGGCATGCAGGCAGGCGGGCAGGCAGGCGGGCAGGCAGGCAGGCAGACAGGCGGGCAGGCAGACAGGCAGGCAGGCGGGCAGGCAGGCAGGCAGGCAGGCAGGCAGGCAGGCAGGCAGGCAGGCAGGCAGGCAGGCAGGCGGACAGGCGGGCGGGCAGGCAGGCGGGCAGGCAGGCGGGCAGGCAGGCGAAGCGCAATTCTTGTATGCCAGTCCTTCTTGGCCCCTGCCTTCGTGCGCACGAGTCCCCATCAAGATGAACTCCCAAGAAGCCCGAATTGAAACCTCCCTGGAGTTCACGCTGGTGCTTACACAGGAATTTGCGAGAGGTCATCTTGTTTGTTCTCGAGGCTAACTTTAACGCGTGCTAAATGTGTAAACTATACGTGTGTTCTTTCTTTACTAAATTTTGAATTGCGAGTGTACACTTTCTTTGTCAGCGTCTGTTGGCGAGACCCCTTATTTGTATCAGCAACATACCAACGCTGTTTGCCCATCTTCATTGAATCTTCAGATGTACGGACTACCGAACATCGAGACGCTTGCAAGTCAGCAGCTAAACTTCCATTTCGCGCAGTGTGCACGTGGGGTGAGTCTGCTTTTATAGTGTTTCATACGAATCCAAGAAGCGTGCCTTTTTTGCTCTCAAAAGTCTGAAGAAGTCAGGTTACTCGCGCCACGTATTCAAACGTTCTTATTTAACGTTTTCTTTTCTGTAAAGATTCTACTACCCTCATCTTTTAGTAGCAGTTACCAGGCATTAGGTTTCGGAGGAGGTTGTATTAAAATGGTTTAGGTTGAAGTACACGTCCATGTATTTGTGCACGTGATTTAGTGTCGTTGTTTTATCTGGTTTAGTATTGTGCTGAATATCAAACACCTTATCAAGTGCAGTAACAGTGGCACTAAAACCAGTGCCGGAACTTTCTGTTTTCGGCACCACTGTTTAAGACGCAGTTGTTGGAACGAAAGAAATGTTGTAATGCTGGTTAACACGACCAAGCAAAAAATAAGAAGCACGAGTGTGTGCGAAGAACAGATCAATACAGAGTTACTGTTGAGCGCATGAGAAGGAGTCCCGTAAAAATGTTGGATCCTATTCCCGCTGTATAAGAGGCAGGCGATTCACGCTACAGCATCTAACAAATCGAGGTGGCCCAGCCTTAAATGATTGAGAACATGCTAGATATTAGTATCGACAGTAATACGACAAACTGCACTGTACTATACAACCGTCCTTCTGAATCCTTAACTACGCGTCGCATCCACATAAATGGATGACTACTCACGCGAGGACGAATGTTTTTCTAGGTGGCTTTTTGCATTGCAGAGCTGTGGCAGAGGCGATATGCGAACCGTCTGGCCATGGAGAAATATCATATGGTAAAGCCACTTGATCCTTTTTATGGCTGACCGCCCACCAGATGGCGTATTTAGGCTAGCTTGGGCTCGTTAGTAAGCACGTGCAATAACTGCCTCTGGTAGTCTCCCAAACGCAAGTACGACATTCATTCTATTTCTCAAAAGAAAACTCTTACTTGTCCGCAGAATCTTTGATGTGGGCTCTACATCGTGTCCTGCAAAGGACCTTAATGTGTTACGACCAAAAAATATTAATATCTGCAGAGAACGTGCCATCTTTTGACATTTGTTCTGCATTATAGTTACAGTACAATCACATGGTTTTATTGCACTTGTATTTACTTCGGTTAAGAATGATTGCGCAGCCTAGAAGTAAAGACACTCACCTTCGTAGCATGAGGGCCCGTGTACGAATACCAGCAACGGAAATAAAATGTTTACTCTTTATTATACGCTAAAGACATCACCGCTCTGACCAGCCACTAATGGCGCCGAAGAAGCGCAGTAACTCGACCACAGGGCCCTATATACGGCAGTGTCTGCACGTTACGAAAGCATGTTTTTCTGTGTTCTGGCTGCTTTCTCATGCTGACAAATTGTAAAAAATAATTATCCTGCAAGCGCTTACTGCTGTCTTCTCGAGTATCTTCTGCGTCACTCCCTGTACATTGAACGCTCTCTACCACTGCGTTTATTTCTCCGGCATGGGACGTAATAACTGGAATAGGCGAGATAACAGAAGAAGATAGACAAGGAAAGAACTGAAGAAACAAATACATACAAAAAATGAACAAGCAAGAATTAGAAAACAATAGGTGGCTGACAGTGATAATAATTGAAGTTTGTGTGCTCCTGAACACATCTTATCTGCGTAGGCACATCTTCTAGTGGCAGATTCCAAGATGCTGTGAAAATCATCAAGTGCGAATTTCAACACTTTATATTTATGTAGTGGGAAAAACATTACGCGTACCCCAATTGTACCTCAATGTACTTGTCACATCAACAAAGTCTGGTCTGCTATACGAACCGTAAGTCAGAATATACAGTGCCAAACGAACGAAAGTCTTTATTGTTTATTCACACACACACACACAATCACACACACACACACACACAATCACACACACACAATCACACACACACACACACCGCACACGCACACGCACACACACACACACACTCACACACACACAACACACACACACTTTATTACCAACGGTTTCGACCGGTGGGCCGGTCGAAACCGTTGGTAATAAATTAGGACAACAGCTAAGTTGTGTTTCTTCTCTTAAATATATATATATATATATATATATATATATATATATATATATATATATATATATATATATATATATATATATATACCAGATTCTGTGAACGTCATTCACGCTGGACCCGACGTATTGTAGGCAACAAAGAGATGACGAAACTTTCGTGGAAGCGTCTTTACTAAACGTTTTCTGCTGGTGGACCAGCCTTCGTCAGAGTTGTGTGACAAAGTTCATACATGGCTTTAAAAGCTCCTTTCAATAACAGGTCAGCGTCATCTGCTCTAGTTAGCATTACAATGCGCATCACAAAATGTCAAGTGCTTCAGAAAAAAAAAAGAAAAAAGACAAGAAATACGAAAACCAGAAGGGTACATACATACTAAAGACGTAGTTAAAGATTCCCTTACATGTACTGTGACGTGATACCATGCTTATACATAGTTAAGAGATGTAGAAGTGCCGTGTGTAATGACATTGCTTGGCAGCATAAGAACAATCTCAGTGATATGCGAACGTACAACGGAAGCCACCGCGAAATGATTGAAGATAAATAGAAAATTATTAAAATAAAAATAAAAGGGCAGACATAGAAGGCGTGATTTTGGTGGTACAATTTGAAACCAGTGCATGATCGCTCTTAATCTAGTGAAAGACAGGTCAGTTTTCCTTTGTTTTCGTTGATTCCAGCTGAAACAGTGTTAAATTTATGAATGAGATATGATTCGCGCAGTTCACGATCATGGCTGGTGCGGAATCCCGATTCTAGTATCGTGACTTTGAGGTTACTAAATGAGTGGCCGGGCATGTTCACATGCTTTGAAAATGGAAGGTTTGGTTGGGTTTTAGCATGCGATCTGTGATTGTTGAAACGTATTCTGAATGGGGTTTCAGTGTGGCCTATGTATTGCATATGGCAGGTGCCACACTCAAGCAAATACACTACATTGGATGAATCACAATGAAAGCTTCCCCTAATTGTGAAAATTAATTGGTTAGATGTGCTGGTGGCTGTTAATGACGGTTCTATATGAGGACAAACTTTACAACGGGGTTTGTTGCAGCGGCTACAACCTGTACGGTTAGTGGCAGCAATTTTAGATGACGTCAGGATGTCACCTATGTTTTAGAGCGCCTATACACCACTCGAGGGGGCTCAGGAAAGACCGCTTTTATTCTGTCGCTTTGGGTGAGGATGTTGTAATGGCTACGCAGTATACCTTGAACCTTGGGGGTGGACGCTGAGTGTGTTAGTACTAAATTGGCTGACTGAAGCCCGTTGCTTTTTATTCTACATTTTAAACAGTCCATTCGATCGCGTCCTCTGGCTCGGTGTATCGCGTCGTCAATAATTTTTTCCGGATATTTTCGCTTAAGAAGCTTCTTTTTAAGATCATGTCAGCAAGAATTGAAATCTTGATCTTCAGAGCATATGCGCCTAAGCGCTGTGTCTGGCTATATGGAATTTCAGTCTTCCAATGGCGCACGTGGCAACTTTAAGAATGAAGAAACTGGTGATTATCGGTTGGCTTTTTAAAAAGCTTCGTAATTAGGCGTCCATGGGAAATGGTAATCCTGACGTCGAGAAAGGCTACAGACAAGGGTGAGTAAGGATGGGAGAATGTCATAGCGGGATGTACCTGGTTGAAGTTCGCTATAAAGTTTAGATGTTCTGTTTCACCATGTGTCCAAATAAATATATGTCATCGATGTACGCGTTTGAAATGCTCAGGCTTTAGTGGCACACTCTTAAGAAACGAGTCTTCGAGCACTCCCATGAAGATGTTTGCGTCTATAGGGCCTATCTTTGTGCCAATCGATGTTCCACTGATCTGTACGTAATGAGAGCCATTAAATTCGAAGTTATTCAACTCTAGAATGAACTTCAGCAGTGTTTCGAGAGTTGACGTGTAATTAGTCTGTCAGATTTGGAGTGGCCATATGAATCTAAAACAGCCTGTACACCGTCTTTGTGGGTATGTTGTGTAGAGGGAAGTGACGTCCATCGTCACCAGAAGCGAACCATCAGGCATGTTAGGTGTGATATTCCATTGAGAAAATCGTTGGTATCCTTAACAAAGGAAGCGAATGTGGGCGGAAGCATTTTTTATCAACTCTCAGTGTAACGAGATATGTTTTCTGTTACTGTTCGAATGCCCGAAACAATGGGACGGCCTGGATTTCCTGACTTGTGTATCTT
>WOVY01015310.1:0-65000 GCA_013436015.1 Rhipicephalus annulatus
CCAAAGCTTTTCTGCTTCTTCTTCATACTTCTTCTATCATTACTGGTGGGGTGTAATCTGGGTTACTGCTAGTTCTTATAGTATTAAGGTCGTGGTTGTCTCGGCTACTGTACAGATCTCTGTAAAACTCCTCCGCTATTTTAACTATCCTATCCATATTGGTAGTTATTTTTTTTGTTTTTGTCCTTAGTGCATACATCCGACTTTTGCCTATCCCAAGTTTCCTCTTCAATGCTTTGACGCTTCCTCCGTTTTTCAGAGCGTGTTCAATTCTCTCCATTTATACCTTCTTACATCGCATATCTTACTTACGTCTATTAATCAATTTCGAAAGCTCTGCCAGTTCTATTTTGTCTGTTGTACTTGACACTTTCATGATTTGACGCTTCTTAATTAGGTTCTTCGTTTCCTGGAAAGCTTGCCAGTGTCCTGTCTAACTACTACCCTGCCTCCAACTTCCACTGCACACTCCGTAATGATACTCGTCAGATTATCATTCATTGTATCTACGCTAAGGTTGGTTTTCTCACTAAGAGCCGAGTACCTGTTCTGCAGCGACACTCTGAATTCCTGTACTTTCCCTCTCAGTGCTAGCTGATTGATTGGCTTCTTGCGTATCAGTTTCTGTCGTTCCTTCTTCAAGTCTAGGCGAATTCGAGACCGTACCATTCTATGGTCACTGCATCGTACCTTGCCAATCACTTCCACATCCTGCACGATTCCTGGGTGTGCCTCATTATAAAGTCTATTTCGTTCTTATTTCGCCATTAGGGCTCCTCCATGTCCACTTGCGGTTTTCTCGTTTTCGGTAGAAGGTATTCAAAATCGTATTATATTGCGTTCTGCGAATTCTACTAGTAGCTCTCCTCTGGCGTTTTTAGTACCGATGCCATAATCTCCTACTGCCTGGTCTCCAGCCTGCTTCTTCCCTACCTTTGCATTAAAGTCGCCCATCACTATAGTATACTGTGTTTTTACCTCACTCATTGCCGATTCCACGTCTTCATAGAAGCTTTCACAAAGCTATTTACAAAGGTAATTGCTAACAGAGTAAAGAAAACATTAGAATTCAATCAACCAAAGGAACAAGCAGGATTTCGAACAGGCTACTCAAAAATTGACCACATTCATACTATCAATCATGTAATAGAGAAATGCTCAGAGTATAACCAACCACTATACATAGCCTTCATAGATTACGAGAAGACGTTTGATTCAGTAGAAATATCAGCCATCATGCAAACACTGCGGAATCAGGGCGTAGATGAAGTATATATGAATATTCCGGAAGAAATCTATAGGGGATCAACTGCTACCATAGTGCTTCATAAAGAAAGCAACAGAATACCAATCAAGAAGGGTGTAAGGCAGGGGGACACAATTTCCCCAATGCTATCTACCGCGTGCTTACATGAGGTTTTTCAGAAGCCTAGAGTGGGAACAGTTAGGGATAAGAGTCAATGGAGAATTCCTTAGTAACCTGCGCTTCGCCGATGACATTGCATTGCTGAGTAACTCGGGGGACGAATTGCAACTCATGATTACGTAGTTAGACAAGGAGAGCAGAAAGGTGGGTCTTAAAAATTAATCTGCAGAAAACGAAAGTAATGTACAACAACCCTTGGCAAGGAGCAGCGCTTCGAGATAGGTAATAGTGCACTTGAAGTGTTAAAAGACTATGTCTACTTAGGGCAGGTAATAACCGCACAGCCGAACACGAGATTGAAGTAAACTAGAAGAATAAGAATGAGGTTGAGCACATTTGGCAAGCACTCTCAAATTATGACAGGTAGATTGCCACTATCCCACAAGAGGAAGTATCTAACAAGCTGTATCTTGCCGGTACTTGGCTACGGAACAGAAACCTGGAGACTTACAAAGAGGGTTCAGCTTGAATTGAGGATGACGCAGCGAGCAATGGAAAGAAAAATGGTAGGTGTAACCTTAAGAGACAAGAAGAGAGCAGAGTGGATTAGGGAACGAACGGGGGTTAAGGATATAATAGCTCAAATCAAGAAAAAGAAATGGACATGGGCAGGGCATGTAGCGCGTATACAGGATAACCGCTGGTCATTAAGGGTAACTGACTGGATTCCCAGAGAAGGGAAGCGGGTTAGGGGGAGACAGAAGGTTAGGTGGGCAGAGGAGATTAAGAAGTTTGCGGGTATAAATTGGCAGCAGCAAGCACAGGACCGGTTTAACTGGCGGAACATGGGAGAGGCCTTTGTCCTGCAGTGGATGTAGTCAGGCTGATGATGATGATGATGGTGTTGATTTTTTAGCAGTGATATCGCCTTAACCATATCGGAGTCAGGGGAGTGAGACCCTGGAAAAACCACGTGTTCCAAGTACTCTCGTTTGTACGAGCCGTCACTTTGCGGGTTAATCGTTTGTCCTGCCTCTGCTATAGCGACTAACACCACGTCAGTTGACGAACATCTGACTCCCAGCTTTCCGAGTACATTAATATGTAATCTATGTAGTACATGAATAGCCTCTACGCCTTTGAAGTACCTCATTTATAATCCATTGGAAAGTCGTGGCTGAGTTTGTAGCCCATAGGACATTACTTGCACGCATATAGACCACTCATAGTTGTGAATGCCGCTAAGCTTCTGCGAGCTTTCTTTGACCGGCATCGGCCAGTATCCTCCAGTCATGTCAAGTAGCGTAATGGTCGTTAGCCTTGGACCACTTCGTAAGCGATTCCGCTGTTTTTCCACATTGAAAAGTTGTCTGGTTAGTGATGGCTCTCGTTTCATCATTATCATCATCATCACCATCATCAATCAGCCTGACTTCGTCCACTGCTGGAGAAAAGCCTCTCCCTTGTTCCACCAGTTAACCCGGTCCTGTACTTGCTGCTGCCAATTTATACCGCAAACGTCTTAATCTCAGTCTGTCCACCTAGCCTTCTGTTTTCGCCTAACCCGCTTCCCTTCTCTGGGTATCCAGTTAGTTACCCTTAATGACCAGCGGTTATCCTGTCTACGCGCTACATGCCCGGCCCATGTCTATTTCTTCTTCTTGATTTCAGCTATGATATCCTTAACCTCCGTTTGTCCCCTAATCTAGTCTGCTCTCTTCTTGTCTCTTAAGGTTACACCTACCATTTCTCTTTCCATTGCTCGCTGCGTCATTCTCAATTTAGGCTGAATCCTCTTTGTGTGTCTCCAGGTTTTTGCTCGATAGCTAAGTACCGGCAAGAAGAGCTGTTATATACCTTCCTCTTGAAGGATAGTGGCAATCTACCTGTCATAATTGGGAGTTCTTGCCAAATGTGCTCCACCCAATTCTTATTCTTCTAGTTACTTCAATCTCGTGGTTCGGCTCCGCAGTTATTACCTGTCCTAAGTAGACATAGTCTTTTCAACTTGAAGAGCACTATTACCTATCTCGAAGCGCTGCTCTCTTCTTCGGCATTCGGTTCGCGGTAATCAATGTACATTCTCAGCGTACCGTCTTTCTTCGCGACGCACACCACCGGGTGCTTTAAACTGATTTTGATCGAGTATATCAAACCCCATTCTTTCAATTCAGATACTTGTCTTTTCACATCTCCTCTCAGTACTACCGGCACAAGGTAGGTATAGGACTTCGCCGGCGTCACGCCTAAGAGCAGAGTGATTGTATGTTTCTCAACTTTAGAAATTCTACCCTTTTCTGAATCAAGTGTTTCATGCTTTTTCACTACGTCTTTCGATTCGCGTTCCGTGCATTAGACAGGTGTGTGTTGCTACAAAGTGCTGTAACTACACCTTGTCTGTTTTTCAACGCTGCGGAGGTTTTTAACTGACCAAACCCTTCATCTCTCTCAACCACCACTGCTGTGTATGTATCTGCGCAATGTGCTTCCTGTGATGACTGGCGTGAACCCATTTATCAGCACCCTCCGGGAACCCTGATGATGGAGCTGTGTTGTCGTACCTACTGCACTCTCTCTCTGCCAGTCTATTCTATTTAGGTTACATTTCCTACGTGTCCTGTATCAAGAACCAGTACTTGCTCCCCCACGTCTAAATCTTTGGGCCTGGCTGAAAGATTGTTCTTCTGAGTATACATCTGCTGTGTTAGTTCTGCACCGCCATCAACTGCACGAGCTCCTTCTGCCATTCGAGCACGTATTTGTGTCAAATAAGCAGTCGCAGATTTATTTGGACATACTGTAGGTTTTGAATATCTCGTCCAGGTTTTCTGCAATATGTTTATTGGTCCTTCGGCCATACGATCGTACTTTAGCTCGAATGGTGAAACGTCTGTTATCTCATGAGGGATCTCACAATGCGTAAACAGAACAGATGATTGTAACAGTCCCAATCTCGCGTATGATCATGTATGACGTTTTTCAGCATCACCCTAAATGTTCCCTTCCACCTCTCTTCTAGGCCACTACTCTGTGGGGTACCCGGCGTTGAAAATTGTACCTCCACTCCTATCCTTTCTGTCAGCTCTCTAGTTAACGGTGCTGTAAAGTTAGTTCCCTGATCACTGCATGACTTTTGGGACCCCGTAGTGCGAGGAGATATCCAACAAACACTGACAAGTTGCGCGTGCGGTCGAAGCTCGAAGCGGGATGACCTCTTGCCACCTCGAGCATAAGTCAATCATGCACGAAGCGTACCAATGGCCACACGATGAAGCCGGTTCTATAGAACCAACACAGTCAAGGTGCAGTATTTGGAAGAATTTTCGCGATCGTATGAGGAGAGCGATTGGCACTAAATCGGCCACCCTTCAACTCTCGTATTTCTGGCAGGTAAGGCAAGAATGACAAAGCTTTTTGATGTCCAACACCATTGTCGACCTAAAGAATGCACTACGAACACACTCTTTCGTTTTTTTTTGCTGGTAAATTCCCGCCAAAAGGCGCATCATGAGTGAGCTCCAGCACTTATGGTGTGCTTCAGGTAATACAAGTTGGTTACACTGCATTCCCTTCAAGTTTCCGGTGAAACACTAAGCTACTTTCTATGAACATTCATTGTGTTCCCTCTTGCACCTGCTGCCACGGCAAACGCAATGAGATGTGCTCTCATTGATTTTTCATGAACATATCATTATACGCCTCATTAGCCGGTTGTTCTCCTTCAATCAAATAAACTGCTCGCGATTCCGTGGAACCTGGCTGGTGCTCCGGCTTATCCTGAACACTGACCTCATCTTCACGATGAATTTCTTCCGCAGCATTCTACTCCAATCTCACTATCTGACAGTAATTTCCCACGATTCACTTCACGTATGTTTAAGCTTTTCCAGCGTCTCCGGTGTATGTAGGGAATTTACTTCTTCGACGAGTTTATCGGTGACTGCACACAGCTCGATCAGCTCTGGAGCTGAGCCTTTGCCCGGAATATGCAGCGCTAACGGGACGTACATTAGATGAGCCGCAGCAGTCCTGCCCAAATGCTTCTCTCATGCGCACATGGCCTCTTCCTTGAAGTTTCACTGAATATAGCTCTGACTCTTCCCTGATCACTGTAATATTCAACCCTGAATCTGAAAACACTTTCAACTGGCGACCCGCACTTATAAATTCTATCGATGTTAAGCTTCACATTCCAGCACCACAGTGCTCTCCTCCACCGGTTCACATGCCGCCCTCGCAAAGAGTCTATTCGGAGACGAACGATCGTGTCCCTCTTCCGCTGCCGGCCATGTCGTTTGTGAGCACTGCCACTTATAGTGTCCGCTCTCTCCGGAAAAATAGCATCGGAAGCCCATTCTTTCATTTCCCTGAGCCAGGCTATCTGCCGAGCGGCGATTGACCGTATCATCAATCTTCGAACGTGCAGTAGCTGGATTTCATGACTTTCTGTAACTCGTGCTCTCATCATATATCTGCGCTAACTTAGCAAGGTCACGAGGCCTTAGCCAATCTGCTGTGTCATGCTGAAGGACGTATGTGCGCATGTCTTCGCGCATCATCTGCCTGAGTCAGCCTGAGATGAGCAACATTGCAGCTCCTGAACACTGCTAGTTTCTTTGTTGTGGAGATAATTATCAAGCAAAATTTTGAGTATCGTGGCGAACTATCTCACACTTTGCTCTTCTCGCCTTTTCGACAGGCATAAAGGCGACGTTTGTATTTCTCAGGTAAGAGTTTCAGTTCATGCATGGTCAGATCACGAACCTCCCCATATGAAAGTACTCAGTCCTCAGCTCGATTTGCACTAATGTGCACCTAGTTTTGTTCACAAATGGCACGTTGATAGTGCATTTTTACATCTTCATGGATGACACAGCTTCTAAACTTATTTTTTAGCGATGCCAAACCACGTAGACACCTACCAAATCGTCGGAAACCGGCATTGGTGGAAGAAATGCTTGCTAGTGATCCGCATACGGTGCTAAATGTGACCTGTCACTCCAGTCCACCTCAACTTCTGTCTGAGACTGAAGCTTCAATTTTTGTAGCTTAATTCGCAGCTTCAAACCTTCTATTTATAGTTACTTCATTGAATCTTGAACACCAGGATTCGCACTTTCACTTGCTACCACATTTGAGCCAATCATACCCACCAATGCCTCATTACGATCTGACTTCTGGTTATCAGAAGTCCCATCTGCCCTCTGACTTCTCGTCACCCTAGTCGCCATGGTGCACCGGTAGAAAACGGAACAAGGACTCACCTGTGGTTCACTGTGCGTAGATGAGTCGCCACAGCACATCAGGGTGGAAGTTCCAGTCCGCAGATAGTGGAGACATTTTACCGCTGTAGTTGTATGTACGTGCACAACTCTGTCTGCCTTGAGTTATGTGCTAGTTTCCGGCCACGTGCTGGCTGTCACTATCTCCGTAACTCCAGCAGTCGCTCACCGCTCTGGGTGAGGAGCCGATCAATGTCCGAGCATAAGAAGCAATCCCGGCTCACCTGATCGTCACGGTTGGTGTTTCGCCGAGTTCGGGTTTCTTAAACTGCATATCTTCATCTCTTCTCTGACGTCACCTGATGACCGTTTCTTTTTCGCTCCCATATTCGGCTTTCAGTGTTTCTGTTCAAGGAAGGCAGGATGTCTCATTGTTCTTCCGGATGCCGCCACGAGATCCTGCCGACTACGCCATTTAGGATTACGGTAATAGATTTAATCACGATGGTTCAGATAATCACGGTGACACGCTGACCAGCTGGACAGGCCCGGTTGCTCAGTTCCAGGCAAACTTCATTTTATTTACGCACTGACACTTATTTACAATGAAAGGCTTGGGCAGCCACTCTGCCGACCACACAGTAAGCACTGGGCTATATTAATGTCAACATTACTTGCCGAGCCCTTAGTGTACTGCATACATAGACACCAATTTCTCGATTTAGTTACAAATCCTGTATCAGAGTAGGTGCCAAGTATGACCTCTCATCTGAGGCCACCTCGTAGGACGAGTCCCTTTTGATGCTCCACGAATGCAGCAAACAACTCTTCTTTCCACATAGACGTGTTTCCGCTTCTATTTTCTCACATTTTGCTCTCCTCATTCTCCAAGAAATCAGCTAAAGAACTCTGTCAATTTTTCAACGTACAGCTTAAAAGTACTTTCGCGCAACAAGAAGCCTGGCTAGACACCTAGTCGGCGGTCTGGAATTAGTGCACAAGATGCTGCCGCCGGTCCACACTTACGGTGACAGTACGCCACCACAATATCCTGTCGGAAGTCGTGTAACGACAGGAACCACTTGTTTTTCAAACTCACTCACCATGAGAACGCTTCCACTGTGCGAGTCACTCACCTGTGCAAGGTACAGTAAACAGAAGCTCACGGGGTTTGGCAACAAAGGCACGTACAGAGGCGAATGGCTTATCCCGTCTGTGCAGCCACTTTTCATTATCTCCCCTTTTCGTGAGATGCCATCTATCGAATGGCCATTCTTCGTATGCCCGAAGCATAACTAACTCTCTGGTAATTCCTAGTATATTTTGCTGCAACTTCACGTACATAAATTTATGAAAGTCTGTTTTCCCTCCTACCACGCAGATCATTGCAGACGAAAACGTTATCTATTTGTATAAGTAAACAAAAGTCTGCATCGTACATACTATGGTGTTACCAGCAGGTTCTCTTGTAACGGTCGATAGTGGCAGTAACGCGTTCCTTTCTTTGGTAACTTAGTAATGTACTCGCTACAATTTCGTAACAGTAACTAACAATGTACTTACTATACCATTTTACGGTAACGTGTGGTCTCACGTTACTCGTTACTTTTTCATTTGTAGCAGTCATTTTTTCACAGCTCATCCCAACAACTATTTTAGATGCAGCGTCGGACACCTACTGGCCTGTCAGACATGAACAAAATGTGCACGGGAGGTTTCGGTATTTTTTTCGTCAAATCGCGGGTACATAAATATCTAGGACACGATGATTCCGGTGAATATAGTTGGTCCATTGCCCCAAAACGCTTAAAGGAAGCCGTGTAATTCACCAAGAGTAACACTCTGGACAGGCTTTACGTGGAAGTGGATTGTATGTAGCAGGTGAATTTCTGGCATCTGACTTTTTCTCCGACCCGAAGACAGGTGGCCCGGAGGAAAAGCAATTAGGCTGGTTTACTTCATACCACGAGTTCATTGTGACTCCTCGATAGGGGGGGGGAAGCAAAAAAACTTGGCAGGGAAACTTAGACAACATAAAAACGACGCCCGCAAGTTCCAGCAAAAAAAGAAAGGATCACACCCACTTCTACGGGCTTGTATATCAATTACTATAGACGACCTTTTGTGGAATCCTGGCTCAGCCACAAAACAGCTGCTAACTTCCACCGCTGTGTACATGTGTGCTGCCGATGGACAGTCTGCTTCAATGAAACTTTTCGCATCACAGAGAAAAGGTGTCGCCCCACGGCGACAAGAAGAAGTGCTTTCAAAACAAAAAAATTAAAACTTGTCTGAGGAAGACGCACAGCGTAAACTGTTTTTTTTTTTTCGCATGAAAAACTTTTTTTGCGCAAAAAAATTTCCATACTCGCTACCTTAGAGCGTCCCTGCGTTTGAACAAAAGCCCATAAATAATACTGTCTCCCAAATACTATGCTAAACTACGTTTACAGATAGCTACACGGCATACGTAATGATGGTTAGTCTCCTAACCGTGGTTGTCACAAACAGATGATTGTAGGAGACATTGACAAAGATCTGAAAACAGATAGCTTAAATTTGATGTAGTGTTTATCTTTCATTAACATAATACGTAATAGCCAAAATGAAGTTAGTTTTTTTAATGGGTACTTCAAAAGGCTAAAATATGAAACATATTAAACACGGAGGTACCAATTGCATTGCTTGTTGTTCTGGAAAGTTCACGACGATGTACGACATAAATATTACCATTACAAGGAATTCAATGTTAACAGTCTTCGCAACTTGTAAAATGAAAAAAAAATCTTTGTAGAATAAATATATTTGCGAGATTTAATGACACTTTCTGCCCAACAGTTGATGCGAAGTTGTTAGCACTTGTCAACTTTGTTGTTAAAAGAAGTTTCGCTTTTTTTCTCTCCAAAATGGCAACTGGTTTTCTGGTTATTGAACTTCAGAGCGAGCGAGGTTAATCTTGAACACCCTGACATAAACGCTCACAAAATTTTGCAGTATTTATACAGGTTATTAGGAAACAAAAAGTGTTGAAGCCCACACTTTCTTGTGAGTGAACAATGGAAACATTTCTTTACACATTCTAGCACCTATACATGTTCTCGCATCTATTTTCTAGTACAAGCCCACCATCAAAGTGGGCCTATTCCACGTACGTATTCTGTGCATACGCAAGATTTTTGACTGCCAAACACGATGACAAGTGTAGGCCAAGGCGCACCTAAAGCCACAAACATGCAAATGCTCTCCCCCCCCCCCTCCAGCATAGAAAAGGCACCATTGCAGGCCTTCGGTAGTTCTATATACCGGCGCACGGTGGGCAATTTCGGAGGCCAACGTTCACCGGTTCTGATTTTGACTATCTCCTCTTGAGGTGCTGTGTGGACCCGGAAAAGGCTGATAACTGTATATTTCTTTAGAGTTCTGTGATGTTTTTTTTGCGAATAACGTGGATGATGGAATCACATATAGTGTGTAATGTGACCTTGAAAAAGTGGCTTCACTATGTGCCATGGAGCCGAAAGACATTGCATGTAACTCTACAGGCATCTTCAAGTTTCTCAATTATAGATAAGGTGTGTCGCACTACACTTTGCATGCATATTTCTCGTCAACCTCGCATTTTGGTTGTAATCCTTGTTTGAGATGGGCGTGTAATGCGAATCATATATTTTAGATTTAAATATTTTTGTGGTGAGTTCCTGAAACAAAATATATTTATCAAACTTACTGTGGAGTGGCTGCAGTGGTAACATCCACTATTTTTTTTGTAATGGTAACGCGTGAAATTCTGTCAATGCGTTCTTTTATTTTTGTTGGCGTAACGAGTAATGCGTTTAGTTAACTTTCTTTTCTATAACTTGTGCACCAGTAGGAACAGTCATAAACAGCAGCCGCTTTTCTCAGAAACACTCCCGCGCGAGTACAAGGCATCTATTGCGGTAAAAGAAATTACGTTTACAGTCCTTGTTGTTTTCTTCATTAACTGCTAAATGATTATACAGTACAGTTACGCTTTTCTTTTTTTACCCATACTGTAAACGTTTCATGCTTTCATGGTGGTCTCACCACATTGAATCATGGCGCTTCCATCTGCATTGAATGATCTTCCGCGATTCCTTCCCACAGAAACGGGCCTAGTTCCATATTCGCACATAAAAACTAAGAAAGTGTGTTTTTATAACTACTAACGTACAAGATCGTGAACGAAGCACATTTTTTATTTGTTGGTTTGCTTCCTTTTTCGTTTGTTAACTAGATTGATCATTTTTGTTAACAGCAACTCTAACGAAGAAACTGATGGTGGGTGATAAGTTTCTTCCAAGTAATACGAATATCTTCGTGTGCTGAAAACTACAGAGGTCTTGGTTTTCATGGGGTTTAACTGTTGGTTATGAGCCAAACAACGCATTGCTTGGTAATAAGGTACTTGCTGTTTCGCACGTAGGTCAGGGGCACTCCAATATACTTTGCAGTCTAAAGTTCGTGCGATAACGTTTATGTACCTCATTGTGAGGTATACTTCAATGTTTACATTTGCGCTTATTTGCCGATTATATAATCAAATATAAGAAATATCTTGGCAGCGAACCTGTCAGTCTCTCTGAACTGCAAAAATTTTCAATTCGCCGTTTTTTACAGATGCTTCAATGAATTTATTTCCTTCTTTATTCGCAGCACATATCCAACGGCCCTGGTTTCGCTGCTCAATGTGGCTTACAAAACTTCGTGTAACGATGCCACCAAGATGCTGTCAGTTTGTTTTCGAACTTCTGTGTTCCTACAAGGTTGATTATATTAATTTTTTTGAGCCAATATGCCTTAATCAGACATCACAAAACCCAAAATATAATGTATAGCCTGTGACATCAACCCTTACTTCAAACTGGGAAAATAAATGGATAACCTGTCATGTACTAAATTATACATGTGCAAATAAAAAACTTTGTTACGAAATACATACAGCTCCAAGTGAATTGCGTGTTGCATGTTGATTACTTTGAGTGAAAAACATTAAAAACGAAAATAATACCTAACAAAAAAAGATAGCGAAAATTTCGCTATAGAATTTCAAGATAATTTCAGTTGTCAAGGCGTCATTACACAGCTGTGGGATTGACTTAAATATACAAATTTTTGCTCTGCAGTAAGCCTGCAATGCTAATATGATTAAATGCGAAACATTTCTTTGTGTATTGCAGGCCGTTTTACGATTCATCCATCCATCCATCCATCCATCAATCAATCCATCCATCCATCCATCCATCCATCCATCCGTCCGTCCGTCCGTCCGTCCGTCCGTCCGGCCGTCTGTCTGTCTGTCTGTCTGTATCAATCTACTATCTATCTATCTATCTATCTATCTATCTATCTACTATCTATCTATCTATCTATCTATCTATCTATCACTGCCTGCCTGCCTGCCTGTCTGCCTGCCTGTCTGTCTGTCTGTCTGTCTGCATCTGAGCGTTGTCGTGATCGCCCCCTTATCTGGGGATGAACAAATATTAGTATGCGATAGATGGTTTCACGAATATTACTCACTGCTCATGACAAGTATAATGTGGATATCCCGTCGCGTACGTAGTGAAACCCTTTCCGCCAGACACGTGTGCTTTATGCCGGTATACATCACACGGTATCTCCCACAGGTGATTGACGGTTTGACCGCAACTACTGTCTTATCTCTTTGTCACTTGGTGATGTCTACCATAAAAAAAAACAGACACTCCTTATTTATAGCGAGATTCCTAATTAAAACCTGCCAATGGCTTTCTTGACCCGACATTAGCAAATAATGAAGGTTAGAGGCCTAGAAGAAATGGAACCCTAGCCTTCTCTGTGGTAATCAAGCATTCTACCACAAAGCTCTACCAAGTCTCGACACTGCTTTTACTATAAACCCTGGCTTTCGTAAAACGTAATTTGGGAGTTCCACTGCACGCTATATAATTTTATAAACATTAGAGAACTCAACTCACGCACCTTCAACCTTCCAGACCGGCAGACATATACTCCGAGAGCTCGGTCACTCTCCGGTGGAAGTGGACGAGATGAGACCGGTGCCGTATGAGATTCACGACCTCATCACTGTGGCACCGATACCGAGGAATGTCCAACCCGAGCACAATCTTGGCAGGTGACGGGCCGTAGCTGCCACTCTTCTCAAGCCAATGCACAGTCAGGAGCGCGGCGTCATCTTTGTTGACACGGCAGCGTACCGCGGGATCCGCGCATTCTATGCAGTAGTCGTCGACTCCAAACAGAATCACCAGCTGGGCATCGGTTCACACTAACGATCCGGCGACTGCAGAGCAAGTGGCCATCGCCCTTGGCCATCCTAGACGGTGAAAGGGAGGTAATCTGTAGTGGCTCTATAGGTCAGCTATCCGCACTTTGAAGCGTGGTGTCGTCTCCAAGAGAAAGCTCAGGGTGTGATTCAACGAGAGGTCGGACACGGGTCCAAAAGTTGATATTTTAGATTTCATTGAGTATTTTATATTTCGTGCACCTCTCACCAGGTAGCTCGAAAGTCAACTTCGTTTTATGAGTAACGCCCATAACTCCGAGAAAAAAATATCAAGCTTCACCAACACGGAGGCACCAATTTCGTCACCTGTCATTTCCGAAAATTGCAGATGCTCTAAAAAGACAAATATTTTTGTTTCAAGGAAAATATTTTTTCCCTGAAATGCATGTCTAATGAAGAATGGATTCATACGGTTTCAAGTTTGTAGACGTTAAGAAAATAGCTTTTAAAAATGTCTAATTTTGCGACAGCTTAAAATAAGTTACGTATTCCCCATTTTTTTCTCCGAAAGTAATGCAAGCAGCGTTTTTGAACTTGACACGTTTTAAGGATAATAGTGTGTTCATTAGGTACATGAATTGCTGCCGTAGGGAAAATGTAAATTTTTATATATTGCCTGAAATTTGCAAAAGTGTACTCCACTGAAATTTGAATAATAAAAAAACATCTTCGATTTTTCTTAAAATCTTGTTAATAGACAACCGAAGGCATCATACAGTAATATAAAAAAACATGTTGCATTATTTTGTTTTTAGCGTCAATATTTGTAGTACAAATCAGAGCTTGTCGAGAATGCGCTGATAAGTTGAGAAATCTAGAAATCGGAAAGGAAAAGCGGAAATGAGCTTGAAATGCAGTAAACGTGACCACACTTGGTGAAGAAAGGCTGTTTAGGCAGATAGGAGTAACTATTTTGAACACGATATTCTACAGTATCTGAATTCACTCTTATACGTAGAGCACCGAGACTTCTAGTATGTAGTGCCTCTCCATTACTGACACACAGATGGAGCTGCCGTGGCGGCCATGTGTTTGCAACACGTTGGGTAAGAGAATTGAATGTTGAATGAGTTCATAAACGATTCATAACAAATTTTTATCATTTGGGGCACGAAGACTGCCGCCTTAGAATGAAGAACAAGCTATAGGACAAGTTGTCATCCATCGTCTGCTTTACAAAAGAATTGCTGTGCGCCGCATCTCGGAGGCAATGCTTTAGATCATATGGTTCAAAGTAAAGACCAATATTACGCCTCCCGTAATTTTATTGACAAAAACATTGTGAAATTCACCTTAACGTACTATACTTCAGTTTTGAATTCACAGTGCGGATACTTGCGCACGCTGTTTTACATCTGCTCTCATTAAAGGTGAGAGCCATAGGAACAGACGACAGATAAATCACTTTCGTTCTAATGGTTTCACGCATAGTTGCATTGCCAGTAATTTGAGCCTCAAGGAGCGTGGCGATGGCTGACCACTTCAGCCTGGAAAAAGTTTTTGTTGAGATTACCTAATGTTGCATAAAAAGAAAATACCTTATCAAAGAAATTTCCGCATGGTCGAAGACATCGGTCTGTTTGCCCTGCAGAAGCTTTTGCCGAAAGCTGCCCGCTATGCACATAACAACGACCACGTCTGCCAGAACTGCTTCAGATGCCTCAGAGATATGCTGTCTTCGTTCAATGGCTTCTCAGCGTAAACAGCTGATGAGTTTTTGCCGGAAGAAGAAAAAGGCAGAAGTCAAGAGCGGTGCTTAAACACGCCTGAAGCATTGTCACATATACGACTGGAGAAGCTGCATGCGCAAAATAGCAAAGTTCATGCAGAGCCAAGACAACTTAGCAGCAATTCTAAAGTAACCGTGAAATGCCACCGTAACGTGTGTAACCGCCACTTTCAACCATCTGATCTAAAATGCAGTGTGTGTGCCCAGTGGTGCACATACGCTTCATAGCAAGCCTATGAAGCGTGTTCTTTGTATTAAGAACGCATGCGTTTGTTGACACTGTCACCCAGCGATATAGAGCGCCGAAAACTTCAAGCGCTTATACCAAACTTGTCAGCTTACATGATATACAGATCCCGACGCTGGCGCGCAAAACACGGGTTATGGTTAGCACCACATGCGGTAAAAAGGACATGGCTGAACCCAATGGACCTACAGGCAGCTATGGCTTACCACTCCAAAGATGAGTATCTGCTTTTGGCAGAGTCCCAACAAAAAGATGTAGTATCTGTTATCATTGACGGAAAAAAGGAGCTTGTTTCGAAAAGTTTTATGACCCATTCGGTGCGAGAGGCTTACCGTCTCTTTAGAGAAGCTAATCCGAACACGTCTATTGGGCTCTCAAAGTTTTATTGACTGAGGTGGGTTCTTCTTGCACCACACCAAGAAGTGTGCCTTTGTATATACTGTGCTAATGCCACGGAGTGTGTTTCTGCTTTTCAAGACGTCACCGATGGTGCCTACACGATGGACTTCATGAAAAAACTATGTCTTTGCAGCTCCCCTACAAGTGAATGTTTTTAGGGCATTGTGACTATTGTGCTAAGGAGGACGCTCTGACAGCCTTGTCTTTAGACATCCCTGAAGATATTTAGGTAGCCTATGCAGTATGAGAAAATGGCGATCTAGTGAAAAAAAAACAGCCCAGGCAAGTGCTTTTCTGCGAGAGCTAAGTCTATGGTTCATGAAGTGGATTACCCATGATTACATAAGATACATTCAAGAATCAGCAATACGCCAGGTGAAAGAGAACCAACAAAAAGAATCTTGCATTTTTCACTTTGATTTCGCCGAAAATTGGACCGCTATCTTACCAAAAGAGGTACAGTCGTATCACTGGCACAAAAGACAGGTGTCTATATTCACGTGTGTCGTCACAAGGAAGCAATCAATTCAAAGTTTTGCCGTCATCAGTGATGACACATGCCATAATGCTGCACATGCCTGTTTTGCTCTACAAATAATTCACAACTATATGAACGAACAACTTAAGCCTGACACGCATGTTAGTTATGTTTCTGATGGTGCATGCAGTCACTTCAAAAACAAGTACCAGTTTTTCTAGTTATGTCAGAAAGATCATATATCAACAAAGTGGATTTTTTCGGCCACAGGACATGGCCAGAACTCTTGTGACGGCGTTGGTGGCCTACTAAAGCATCAGACTACGCTCTACAACCTCAGAGCGGCAAGCTCAGCTGTGATTATGTCAGCATCTGAAATGGTGGCGCAAATGAGCGTGAAGCTTAAGAATGTCAAACTGCTGTGTGCAATTGCAGAGGAGCTAGAAACATTCCGTAAGTTTAAGAAGAGCCAGTGGAAATCGTTGCCACGTGTTCCAGGCGTACGTACGTTCTTGGCATGTTCGGCTAAGCACATCTGAGGGCACTGATCATGGTCGTGTTTTGTTAACGTCACGTACTGCTAAATGTGGTCTGCAAAAGATGCAGCCATTTTGAGCGCATTTCTTGTTTCACGCAGTCACCACCAAAATACCAGTGAGGGTACTTCAAGCGCATATGCTTTTTCTAGTGAGACCCAACACTTGCGTTGGAACATTTTCATGTTTGAGTTTATCTGCAAATATAGACAGACGTTTTGCAGCTGAGTTACAGTGTCGAAGATTTCCTCCATTAGAGCTGTGTTATCAGGAGCATAAATGCGCCTGCATGGGTACGTATTGGCACAGTGTTAAAACAGTCTTTCTTCACCAAATGTGGTCACGTGTACTCGCGTTTGAAGCTCATTGCCGCTTTTTAGTTCCAATTTCTAGATTTCTCAACTTATGAGTGCATTCTCGAAAAGCTCTGATTTGTACCAGGAATATTGTCGCTAAAAACAAGATAATGCAACATGTTTTTCTATGTTACTGTATGATGTCCTTAGGCTGTCTATTTACGAGATTTGAAGAAAAATCGAAGATGGGTTTTTTTTATAATTCAAATTTCAGTGGAGTACACTTTTGCCAATATGAGAATTTTCAGGCAATATATGAAAACTTGCATTCGCCCTACGACAACAATCTTTTTTGTACCTAATGAACACACTATATCCTTAAAACGTGTCAAGTTTGAAAAGGCTGCTTGCATTACTTTCGGAGAAAAAAATGGAGAATACGTAACTTACTATAAACTGTGGCAAAATTAGAAATTTTTAAAAGATATTTCTTAAGGTCTACAAACTTGAAACCGATTGAATTCATTCTTCATTAGACATGCATTTCAGCTAAAAAATATCTTCCTTGAAACAAAAATATTTGTCTTTTTATAGCATCTGCAATTTTCGAAAATGTCAGTGAACGAAATTGGTGCCTCCATGTTTGTGAAGTTGGATATCTTTTCTCGTAAATTATGCCACTAATAATAAAACGAAGTTGACTTTTGGGCTTTTTGGTGAGAGGTGCACGAAATAGAAAATACTCAATAAAATCTAAAATATCAACTTTTGGACCCGTGTCGATCTCTCGTGGAATCACCCCTCTGTGTGTGCTCCAGAGTGGTGGCCGCGATGCTATCAAGCGTCACGTACTTTATGTTTTACCGCTCATGTTGGACAGCTCCAAGGCGCTCCCCCTCAACCACAACGAGTCTGCACTCGACACCACGCTCGTGCAAATCGGCCGCGTCGGTTCCGGGTAGCAATTCGGGGTCAATAATGTTGCGGAAAACAGGGACGCACCTGTCACGTTGATTGATTGATATGTGGGGTTTAACGTCCCAAAACCACCATATGATTATGAGAGACGCCGTAGTGGAGGGCTCCGGAAATTTATACCACCTGGGGTTCTTTACCGTGCACCCAAATGTGAGCACACGGGCCTACAACATTTCCGCCTCCATCGGAAATGCAGCCGCTGCAGCCGGAATTCGATCCCGCATCCTGCGGGTCAGCAGCCGAGTACCTTAGCCACTAGACCACCGCGGCGGGGACGCGCCTGTCACGTACAACAAGTAAAAACTTTTTCACTTCGCGAGAAGACTATATCCACTCTCTCGTCTAAAACTTAATTGGCCACAGGCCCTTACGCTGAGCATACTGCAGACTACACGCAACCTAACCGAATCTTCCTGCAAGCTAATTATCCTGACGTGTTCCACCATCACGCTTGCCTCACATTTGGGAACGTGTCCACGCTGGCGCACATGCTCCGGGAGTGCAAAGAAATGTACACTAACACCGACAATACTTCGGTCAGAAGAGAGGCGGCCCTAAGCAGCTCCCTCCTGGCCGACCAACTTTGGGCCATCCAGCAGGCCCACGGAGCGTCTAAAAGGCTTGGCCTAACAGCCGCTGCGCGGGAGTCATCCGCTGCGTGCTAACGCGCACCTTGCAGGACCACAATAAAGTTTTGCAACCAACCAATCATCATATATTTTGTCCGCTGCAAACGTTCGCGCGATATGCAGCGCGTGGAGGAGCGACTAGAAAAAACATGCCATATTCACAAAAGTGAATGACTGCGAGTGGACGAACCAGTGAGATTGTTTGGTGTAACCGTATATCACCCGGGCCATCGACCACTCACACATGTAAATAAGTGACAAAGTGGTGTACAGTTATGTACAATGCTAAGTGGTAATATATAATATGTTCTGTTGAGTTGTGAATTGCTCTTTCCCTTTATAATTATTGAGTTGTTTTGAATCTAGTCTAAAGTTTGCAGAAACGAGGTCTTTTTACGTTCCCCTAAACCTGTACTTTGTCCTTCCGCGCTTGTAGTACGTCTAGAGGTGAGCGTCGATCTGCTTAGATCTGCCTAGAGTGCTTCGAGCGTGCAGCGGAAGCGAACAAACGCTTCACACACGTTACACGTGAGACACGAGAGCCATCTGGCAGTTTTTTTTTTAGAAAACGAAGCACGTGGCTTTGAGGTGGGTGTGCGCGCCCGTCTCAGAGATGATAAGGTGTAGAACGCAAGACGACGGGTAGGTGCCACCACCATCTCGTCTTAGCAAAGCGTTGGAAACACTCGTCTTTTCGTACAAGCGTCGCATGGTCAGCGCGGCGGGATAAGTGATACGGTCCTTAAAATTTCTAATTTATGCCTTTTCTAGAAAAAGGCGCACATGCAGAATGAATGCGTATTGGTATGGTGTTCTAGACATGAGCAATAATTGCTTTTTAGTTGAAAATTGCACAAGTATGAATGCTAAACCTTGAGCAACATTGTTGGGCGCTGCGGATGGGGTCAGCCGTTTCAAGTACCCGGTACCGTTAAGAGTGGACCAATAGACTAATGTTCAGACAGACATACCAAAATTTTTGCGTCGAAGGTCCCCAAGAAAGACTATCGTCTTAAAAAAACACCTTGTGACGAGCGTGTGAAGCGTTCAGAGTAACAGGGTGAAAAACAAGCTCCCGGTACTGCGTGGCATCAGAGGCGCGTCAAAAGATCGGCGCGGCCGAAAAAGCCGAGTGGTGCGTACAATGCTTGCCAGATGATGATGGAGTGAACACTGGCCAGAGGAGACGGTTCCGATTCCCGTTAGATAGTTCCAGGTTGCTGGAGGCATCGAAGAGTAGACCGCGAAAACCGGCGTATCCAGAGCACTGCAGTAGGACCTGCTTCGTTGTTTCCTCCACTGGACACCCTATTGCAAAAACAGCGTGATGCCAGTATGTTTTTTGGCACTGGTACACGCTTGTAATCATTGGGACGTTAAACCCCACGAATCAATCAATCAACGCTTGTAATCACTGGCTCTTTGCTGGGCGCACTGGGAAAAAGCTGTGTCGCACTTATAGGGGTGCTGGCTCAACCGCTGTGATGCTAGTGCGCACTGCGAAGCGCTGGAAGCCCTAGAATTTTCACGGGCAAGCGCTGGTGAATAGTGGAGCACGCACTGTTTCTACCAGCGCACCTGCAGCGTGCATGTTGTTGTAGCGTGTGCCATGGTTTGTTTCGGTGTCGTTGAATATAAAATGCGTGATTCGGTGGCATGGAGAGATGCTACCCAAACAGATATCGAGCATACGTAATTTTTGCGGCGCACGTACGCATCGCAAGAGCTATAATGCACTTTTTTCGCATATGCCCCCGCATAGACCAGTCGTATTCGTATCATCCGTGTATTGCTGTAACGATTTCAAGTTGCAGTGTTTGTAAGCCTGGATCTGCGCGCCACTCCTAACAGAAGAAAAAATTGTTTTTGCCGCAATGTTGAGGAAACGTAAATGAGCGCTCTCTCAATTGCTTCGCAAGGTTTCCCTGTGGAGGGTGGAGGCGAGGAAAAAAGCTGTCGTTCGATTCCGCCACACCGCATAAATGTATGTCTGGTCATGCTTATCCATCTACTTCTTACTTCAGGTAAGAGCTAGAAATTTTCCGAAGCTCAAATGCAGAATCTTCAACCATACCAACTCTACGCATCGAGAGCGCTCTTACCCAGTGCCCGGCCCAGCGAGAATTAAACCTGTCGTGCCAGCCGCGTTGGTATATATGTTACCGGCGCTTCTTGCTTCGAGTACACACAACTTTAAAGTATGAGAATAACTATAAGGTATAGTTTAGACATCCATGAACCTAAATCAACTATTTTCTCATGTGTCAATGTTCGCACAAGGAACGCTGACGATCGAACGTCGTGGATTCAGCTACGCTGGCTGTCACCGAAAGCTGCCGGCCGCACTTAGCCGTTACTTCTCCGACTGATATGTAACAACACGGAATTTTCAGTTGGTTATTTGGTACGCCTTCGTGAACTTACTCTCTGGCATACGTTTTCAGTGCATTGCATTGGTATTTATATAGGTGTTTTTTTAATTGTTGACATTTATATAACTGCATATATCTGTACATTGGCACGCCCGCTGTATACTGCCAGCAGAGGTCAGAAAAACGGCTGTCGCTCACCATTGCCACTTCGTAAATGCATTTCTGGCATTGATTGACCTTCCACTTACTTCGGGCAAAGTTTAGGTAACAGTTAAAAATATTGCAAAGCTCAAATGCAGAAACTTGTAGCATCGCAACTCAGCTGCTTCGAAAGCAGCCTTACCCAGTGCCCCATCCCAGCGATGGCTATCGTGCTGCCTGCGTAGTTGTACCTGCTGCCGGCGCTTTTTACTTCAAGTAGGCACAATTTTAAAGTGCAAGAATGACTGTAAAGTACTGTGCAGAACATCGTTGGCGCAAACTTAAAAGACGTCAAAAGAAGAGACTCGGAAGAAGTCGAAAGACTGGTGAGAGGGAGCTGTCAGCCGAGGGGAGAGGCGCGCGCCAAGAGTGAAAGCGAACCTAACGAGCCGAGAGGCACGCCAGCTGCATGGCGCCGTGACGTCACGGCGCAGGAGAAGGGTGTGAGGAGGCAGCCCGGCGCGCGTAGCCATAGCGCGGAGGCGCCAGCTGCACAGCGTGCCGTCACGTCACGGCGCGGAGAGCGGTGCGGGAGCCGGTGCGGGCGCGGGCATCTACGGAGTGGAGGGCAGAGCACGCACAATCACGTGGTGTGTGATTCCATGGCGCCGTTGCTACGAACTCTCCTCTCCGCTCCTCGCGCCGTTACTAGGGGAGAGGAGGATGCTCATCGCGGACGGCGGATTCAGGGCGCTTTTAAGTGCATTCGCACTAAATAGTCTGATGCCAAGCGCGGTCGGCCATCAGCATCTGTTGACGCGGCCCGACGGCATTCGTCGCGAAATGCGACATGATACATTTCGCGCCGAGACGTTACCCAGACAACACTGCGTCTTCTTCTTTCTTGACAGAGGGACGCCACACGCAATAAACGCGCATGTGTGAAAGCAAAGCAGCGCGGCGCGCGCCTGCGAGTACGTGGCAGTACCGGTACCAGACGTGGCAACGTTGGCGTTACACGACGAAATGAACGCCTTGAGCACGCGCACTGCGTCACGTCAAAATGCATTGGCGCTTTTACTGTGGACTGTGGTCATGTTCTCACACGACACGCATCTCATGATTATCATGTTTGCACCAGTTTCATATCTTCGTCATCTACTCGCGTCACGTAATACCAAATTTAGCATATCTAAAGCTAGCGAAGCGGCCGCGAGAACATCATGAGTGTGGCATCTAGTAATGTTGTTACATGACAGGCATGTCGTGATTATCATGTTTGTATGTGTCAATTACCTTTGTCGTCTATTCGCGCCGCGTAATACCAAGATTTGTACATGTGAAGCTATGGAAACGGCCGCGAGCGCATCTTGAGCATAGCATGTATTCATGTGGTTACATGACACACATCTTACGTTTATCATGTTTGCACCACTATCGCACCTTCGTCATCCATTCGCTTCCCGTAATACCGAATTCGGTATGAGTGAAGCTACTGAAACTGCCGCCAAAGCATCATGAGCGTAGCATGTATTCATGTTGTTACATGACACTCATGTCGATGCTTTTCAAGTTAGGGTATGTCGCTTGTCTTCGCCATGCAATCATGTCATACCACACCAGTTTTGCAACAGTGCATGTGAACGAAACCACCGCAAGAGCTGCAGGACTATTTACTTTAAATCATAACTTTCATGGCAAACATGTCTTGATTTTCTTGTTATGACAAGTCAAATTTGCTCTTCATACAGTCATGTTATGCCATACCAGGTTTGGTATGGATACCATTATCGATAGATAGATAGATAGATAGATAAGTAGATAGATAGATAGATAAATAGATAGATAGATAGATATATATATAGATAGATAGATAGATAGATAGATAGATAGATAGATAGATAGATAGATAGATAGATAGATAGATAGATAGGTAGATAGATAGATAGATAGATAGATAGATAGATAGATAGATAGATAGATAGATAGATAGATAGATAGATAGATAGATAGATAGATAGATAGATAGATAGATAGATAGATAGATAGATAGATAGATAGATAGATAGATAGATACGCTCAAAGTCGCCGAAGTTCGCTAAGAAAGGCTTCGCATTTAGAAGCCTCCTCTAGACTAATTTAGAAAGTAGAATGGCCGAAACCACGCTTCATATTTCTGAAAGTACTTAAAGAACGAAATATATTCCTTACTGGCAAATTGAAAATTTATGACAAATAGAACGCACAAGATATTTCAAAGTACCTGTCTCTTTCCAGAAAGTGGTGAGCCTGCCTCATGCGGTGAGTGCCATAAAGAAAGACCCTTGAACCGGCTTATGAGATAGCTAGACGCTGAGTGCAAACTATGTGAAATATACCTTTTATACAATACTTGCTTAATCGAGTGGAGCAAAAATAAAGTAGCCTCAAGTGAATAGTCGCACGAGCTGGCGGTGAACAACGACGCCTCTGCATGCGTCAATGTTTACATATGTGTTTGCAGTGATGGCTTCGATTTCACTACGAGTGTGTCTTCGCACCATGCTGCGAACTTTATGACACAAAATAATAAACAATCATTATTGCCTGGATGCTATGATCTCAGTTCAACAATGATTTCGTTACAACCATAGTTTTGGCGCTCTTATGGCAAATTGTAGTGTACCATCTCTATATTTCAATGTATCTTTTTTTGGTATGAATTAGCGTTTATTTCAATGTCGTTTGACAAGTTGCACCATGCTGCATATTTATCGGTATTCTACGCTTGTAACTCGCCTTGTTTGTGTTTTCTTTATTTCAGTATGTTCATTTCATTTGGTGCACATCCAAGAGCATAGGTCAGTGAAATCATTCTTGAGTTGACTCAATTGGACTCGCTCAGCCTTAGACTGAGCCTTGATCGTGAGTTTGAGTCTGAGTGATTCCGAGTGAGTAATATATCCTGGAGCTCCAGTCCGAGAGAGTCCAGTTTAAGAAAAGTTTCTTGGCCTTAAGATGGAGTGAGTCCAAAGATAAGATACATTTCTTGATTGAATATGAAGGATTCGCGATTTTTTTTTGCCAGCCAGTAGTCCCGTCTGCTCATATACAATATTACTATCACCCTCACATGAATACAAGTTTATACTAACGTCTACTCACACATAATTGGGAGCAGTATAGTTGATACACCATTTTTTCGTATTTATTGATAAAAGGCGTCGAATAAGTAGGAACATGCCTTGATGCAGCCCTTGCAAACTCTTCAAGGAACGCTCGTGAAAACTATATTTTTTGTCTTAATCTTTTTGAATAAAAAATGCCCTTATTGGTTCTTATCCAATCATATTTCTAATCAAAGGTTCTACATCTAAAAGCGCCAAGAACAGCACCGAATACGTAAGATATTGTTGTTAAGCGCATGGGCATCATGCTCTAAAAGCTGATTCCAGGCTCAAGGACGCATGAATCAACTCATTCTGAGTCACTCAGACTCAATACCAGGCTTTAGTTTGAGTCTGAATAAATATTTTTTTTTTTGCAGTTTAACGACCCGAAACAATGATATGATTATGAGCGCTGCCGTAGTGGAGGGCTCAGTAAATTTCAACCACCTGCGGATCTCTAAATAAGCACATAGCCCTCCAGTAGTTTCGCCTCTATCAAAAATGCAGCCGCCGCGATGGGAATTAGATGCAGCGATCTGGGGGTCAGCAGTGGAGCTCCTTAATCGCTAGGTAACCGTTGCGGGTATGAGTCTGCGTTGTTAAATTACCTCAGACTACATAATGGTGATTGACATGCCACCCGTTAGGTGCGTTATATTCCGGTAATAGTGCCAAAGTTAATGTCACTTTGAGGCAGTGTGGTTGCGCCCCCAAAATGTGGCATTTGTGAAGCGCTGCTACACGACAAAGGAAAGGTACACTATAGTTTGGAAATAATTATATTAGCAGTGGGTAACCAAGCAGCATGCTCGGTATTAGTTATATCAGATTACGGTTCTCAAGTAATAATTTGTTATAGCAATAGATTGCCCTTAGTAGAAACTGCGCTCCCACACGGCGGGTGCGGCTATCGTACGGTGTCGATATACGGCAATAAAGGCGATAGTTTTTCTTGGGGACCTTCCACGTAAAAACTTTGGTCTGACTGTCTGTCTGTCTGTCTGTCTGTCTGTCTTATCTGTACATTTGTCTGTTTGTCCACCGTTACCGCGAACCATGTACTATAAACAGCACCAGCCGATGCCCAAAAACGGCCGACCCCATCCGCAGCACCCACCTATGTTTCTCAAGGATCAGCGTTCACACGTGTGCGATTGTCAATTAAAAAGCAATTATTGCACATATCTGAGGCACCGAAACAACACACATATATTCTGCCTGTTCGTCTTTTACTAGAAAAGGCATACATAAGTAATTTTAAGGACCGTTGCGCTTATCATACTGCGCTTACCATGCAACACTTGCACGGAACGGGGAGTGTTTGAAACGCTTTGCTAAGACGAGACGGCGGTGGCACCTACCCATCGTTTTGCGTTTCACACCTTATCACCTTTGAGACTGGCGCGCACGCCCGTCTCAGGGCCGCGTGCTTTGTTTTCCAAAAAGAACTGCCAGGAGGCGCACATGACATGTGACGTGACTTGATGCGCTCGTTGGCCTTCGCTGCACGATCAACGTACTCTAACGGAGCGCCTCCGGAATGCCAGTCACTGATTTTCTTGCGCAGAACATGAAATAAATATTTTGTTCTGTCTCTCCACACGCAAGACTATCGTCTGTCGACGATATTTGCAGATTACATGCAGATACTGGGCCAATTTTTTCACCGATAGTCATTGCTGTGAATTACGCGAGAGCGAGAAGAGTGTTGTACTCTAGTATGATATGTATTATTACAGAACAATAGTTACCACAGAAAAAAACCATAGCTAAAAAAACTCAGCTCAGCTTTCAAATGTATCTTGTTTATTATACAGCCTTGTGGCTAGGCATTTCACAGAAAAAGTGAGTTGATTGAGTTTGGCGAACGCACTCGCTGGCTACTGCACTTTGTAGTGAGTGTCACTAAGCACTCCCATGTGTCAGCGTTCGAATTATATTATCGTTAACCTGCACACCCTGAAAGTGCCCTTTAAGGGATTCTGCAACAATTTTTTGATCATGGTCACAATATGCTACCGATGGGTAGCCAATGCTCCCTGCAACACGTTAGCCAAATATTAGAACGCAGCACCCAGACTGGAATTCACAATAAGTTTTCAAAGTCGGCTAAGAGATGCCTACTCTTCTCTAAAGAAATCACGGATAAAGCTAAAGAATCTTCGTAGAGAGCCATCTATCAGCCATTAGCTGATTTGAACATGGCGCGCTCGTTCATTACAGGGAACGCCCCAGGAGGCCGCGACTTGTTCACACGTGCGCGCGTGATTCAACTCAAATAGCCGCGTAATCGAAGAAAAAAATGGCAGCATATCCACGGATTGAATGATTGAGAGTGCGGCGAAGCATTCGTCCGTCCTTTCGTTCTTGCTTCCGTTCGTCCATGCGTTCGTCTGTGTGACCGTCCATGCGTCCATCCACCCGGTCCGTGCGTGCGTCTGGTCGTGCGTCCGTCCCTGCGTTCTTCCATGCATCCGCTCCTGTGTCCGTTCATGCATCCATCCATGCATCTGTCAGTGTGTCCATTCATCCATCTATTCAACACTCCTAGTACCACCATCTCGCATCTTTTCATCATATATTCCCCATATAGAAGCATCACCATCCAGCAGACATTCCAAGGACTAAACGAGTGCTGGCACACGCACACTTTCTTACAGCTTGCGCTTCGGGTCTACTTCCCACTTTAGCCACCTCGAGTTCATGGTATATACTAGTTCACTGTATTCATGGCACTGCGGCTCAATGCTCGCTAAACCTTTCTAAAACTAAGGAGGTTGCACCCGGCGAGTATGACGTAGCAATCCTTTCTTGTCAGATAGTTCTCAATGTACATCCCAATGGCTGCTAATGGAGAATGAGCGAACAGAGCATTCGGTTTTTTAGTGAACGCGCACGCCGCGAACTTTCTATTGTTCAACAAAGTACAGGAGAAATCTCCCACCGGTATCACCTTACAGATCAAAATGTAACACTGGTTACACACTACGACTACGACTACGAGGAACGAACGGGTGCCGCTTTAAGGAGCTTTGCCCCTAAATAAAGGTGCTCAAGGTCACGAGGCGCGCGTGACGTGTTCGCTTTGCCCATGTCAACCTCCGCCCCTGCTTCGCATTCAGCGCTCTCGTCCGGACGAAGAATAGAAAATGCGATTGCAGCGTGCGACTAATCTGTGTACCTCCGCTACAACTGCACTAATTCCTAAAATTTTTGTGGGGCTGAATTGGTGAGGCAATAAGCTTTTTATTGAATTCATTTGATGGTTAGTTTCAGTGTTTCATGGCCCCTTTAGGTTGGCCTAATTACCATATCTATTTACCACATATGCATTAACACAGGTGATTCTCATCCCATTCATCAGCGACCATACCGAGTGTCTGCCACTGAACGCAAAGTAATTCAACAAGAAGTCACCAAGATTCTAGCCAAAGGAATTATTAAACCCTCTTCGAGCCCTTGGGCGTTCCCTATTGTGCTCGTTAAAAAGAAAAATGGCACGTGGCGCATCTGCGTAGATTACCGCCAGCCGAATAGAATCACGAAAAAGGACATTTACCCTTTACGTCGCATCGATGACGCTCTCGATAGTCTCCACGTTGCTGGATACTTTTCTTCAATAGACTGACTACTGACAGTTCTGGCTACTGACAGATTGCTGTCGACGATAAAGACCAAGGGAAGACTGTGTTTGTAACTCCAGACGGCCTATATCAGTTCAAGGTTATGCCTTTTGGCTTATGCTACGCCCCAGCCACGTTCGAGCGCATAATGGACTCTCCGCTACAAGGGTTGAAATGGTCAACATCTCTTTGTTATCTTGACGATGTCGTTGTATATTTCCCAACATTTGAGACCCAACTTCACCGTTGGTCAGCTATTCTCGACATATTCCGCACTGCAGGCTTTCAGTTAAACTCATTGAAGTGCCACTTCGGACGCCGGCAAATTACAGTGTTGGGCCATTTTGTCGACGTATCGGGCGTGCAGCCGGACACCGAGAAAATTCGTGCAGTCACCAGTTTTCCTGTACCCCAGTCAGTCAAAGACGTCCAGAGTTTTGCAGGACTTTGTTCCTATTTTAGAATGTTTGTGAAATATTTCACAACCATCGCTCGACTCCTCACAGAGCTTCTGAAGAAAGACGTAACATTTACGTGGGGTACCGACCAAGCTGCTGCTTTTTCTCACCTAATCACGTTACTGACGACTCCACCTACATTGGCTTACTTCGACCCGTCCTCTCCGACAGAAGTCCAAACTGATGCTAGCGGTCCCGGAATCGGAGCCGTCTTAGCCCAATGTCAACAGGGACACGGCCGAGTTGTCGTCTACGCTAGCCACCTCCTCACAGCTACTGAGCGCAACTATTCCATTACAGAGCGTTAATTTCTTGCTCTTGTTTGGGCAGTCTCAAAGTTCCGCTCATATTTATATGGCACAAGTTTCTCTGTGATAACTTATCATCATGCGCTATGTTGGCTTACGTCACTGAAAGATCCTACTGGCTGGTTCGGGCACTAGGCTCTGCGACTGCAAGAGTATACCTACACGGTGACGTACAAGTCCAGACGCCTACATCAAGACGCAGACTACCTGTCCCGCTACCCGGTTGCTGAGTTGGGCACTATGCCTCACGCCGAGCCTTGCTCTTTTCCGTTTCGCAAATGACATGCATCAGTGACGAGCAGCGCCATGATGTGTCTTTGCGTGCTATCATTGAGCGCCTCGAATCACCATCTTCCAATCAGTCTCATCGCTCATTCGTACTCCACGATGGTGCATTATACCGCCAAAGTTTTGAGCCGGATGGACCGGCCCTGCTGCTTGTCTTTCCGAAACACCTTCACTCAGAAGTTTTACATAAACTTCATGACCTTCTGACTGCTGGCTACCTTGGTGTGTCACGCACTTACGACCAAATACGCCGAAGCTTCTTTTGGCGAGGGCTTGCATGCTCAGTCAGAAGATACGTTGCAGCTTGTGAGCATTGTAAGCGCTGCAAAATACCATCGACACTTCCCGCTGGACGCCTTCAACCACTTGACATTGCGTCAGAACTATTCTTCCGCGTTGGCTTGGACCTACTTGGCCCTTTTCCCTTGTCTTTCTCTGGTAACAAGTGGATAGCCGTCTATGCCACGCGTTATGCCATGACAACGCCACGCGTTATGCCATTACACGAGCTCTTCCTACAAGCTGCGCCACAGATGTCGCCTACTTCATCTTCAAGGGTGTGATTATTCAACACGGAGCCCCACGGTAGCTGCGCACAGACCGTGGCCACACCTTTTTGTCGAAGGTTAGAGCCGACATCTTGCAGTCCTGTAAAACGAGACACAAGCTGACTACGTTATACCACCCGCAAACCAATGGACTCGCAAAGCGTCTTAATCTAACTCTTACAGACATGCTTGCTAAGCATGTTTCTATCAACCACACCAACTAGGATCTCGCATTGCCATACGTCACATTTGCCTCCAATTCTTCGCGCCATGACACTGCCGGTTACTCCCCATTTTTCGTGCTGTTTGGCCGAGAACCAACATTGCCTCTAGACACCGTCATACCGTCCCCTGCAGTACCGACCAGTAAATATACCATGGACGCTATCACTCGGACTGCTCAAGCAAGCGAAATCACCCGTACTCGCCTTCTGACCTCTCAAGAGAAGCAACGGCGTTTGTATGACCAACGACACCGCGACTTACACTTTCCGCCCGATTCTTTGGTCTTGCTCTGGTCTTGCTCTCGTCTCAGACTCGTCAAGTTGGCTTGTCAGAAAAACTGCTTACTCGCTACACAGGTCCATACCGAGACCTTCGTGTGGTTACTCCTGTAACATATGAAATCGGTCCTGCCGCCCCGTCGCCTTCATGTGCCCAACAGGCTACCGATATTGTACATGTTGCGCCCTTGAAGCTCTACAACTCTCCTAGTGATGTTGACATTTAGATGCGCCGAGACGGTGCTTATGCCACCGAGGGTTATGCTACATGCATGTATAATGATATTCTAGGGGGCGATGCGTGTGTGTGCCTGACGAAGAAGACGAAGGGTTGTCTCCGCTCGATCGCTGGTGAACTTGTCATGCCATTACTGCTAGTTTTGAATACTTCTAATCCCCAGCCTCGTCGATACGGCGTCTGTTATTTTCCGTAACAATATGAATCCGAGTGTATTTCTTTGCATTTTAGCTCATCGCAATAAAAAAAGTACAATATCGTGTGCAGTTCTAAAATGTATCATGCTGCTCCATAGTCGGGGCAAAGATGAACTTCGGTGGCTTTCTTTTCATGAGGAGAAGCTGCAGCTAGTGCCATCACTCATTATTAGAGTAGATATAACATTGTGCACTAAGGTCAGCTGCAATGTACTTGCGGCAAAGAAGGCAACTTGAGACCATTAACAAAACAAACTCATGAAGAGCTGTAGATGTCTCAGGCTGATGCAAAACTTCGTCGCCATAGAACTTGAAGCAGAGGTGCTGTAATTCTTGGACTCCAAGCTCATCTTCATTCAATGCAGGTGCGGTCACAAGACAGCTTCCACTGGCGCATTTTTTGTAGCACAGGTGTCCACCCATTGCACGCTTGACGACAATGCTATAGGCGCGTCCATTGACACTAGGTGCGGCACTGTGCCTGATGTAACGATACAAGCCAAACTAAAGCTGCTGGAAATCGGCTAAAAAGGCCACCTCCACACTTTATACAGCGGCGGACCTTAGGAAATATCTTTTTGTAGAATAAATTTTTTCTGACTCCTAGCAATGGCTCTCCATTGAACAGCTGGCATAAATTTCAGGCAATTGTTACTGCTCAACACTGTCAGAATGTGAGGCTGACACCTTATTCTGATATTTACCTTGCAAAGGCTCTGTTGATTATAGAACTTCGATGTTACTGTAGTATAACCACGGGGAGGAGGGGGGGCATGCATTTTTGTCAAGTTTGCTAGCCAGGTGCCTTTTATCAAAAACACACACATTTTTTAGCACGTCTTCGAAAATGGCTATGTTGCGAAAATGGGCTAACTCAAATTTATCCTGAAAGTCAAGTGGCTGGGCTTACTACTAAAAAGGGTTTGGTGCATAAAAAACAAATAAAACGTACCAAAATAGACAATCCAAAACATCAATCACCGGTGATCGTTTTGAATAGACATTCTAACGAAAGAGTTGAGCAACTCTGCGTGTACAGCTGAACCCCTTTATAAAAGGCATGCAAAAGGTAGCTGTTCTTTTTAAATGAGGTGTCTCTTATAAACAGGGTACCATGTATACATTTTCTTATCAATACGTATTTCAATGTAGGCACGTAGTATCTCTTATACTCATTGTGGACACTTGCGACGCGCTGAATTGTTTATGAAAATAAGGACACACGGAAGGCACAGGTAGCACTCCTCGAGCGCGAACTACCAATTTGATGGAAACATGACAAACATGTACGGGGCAAAAGCGAAAAGGAAGAAAGCGTGAGTCTTTGCACTGCTCAAGGTAAGAGAGCAATCATCTGCGTGACATCAGCAAATCTGGCCTTTTAACTATCTAAAATTTTCGCGTGAAAAAGCAAATTCATTGTTGAACAATTGTATAGATGGTGCACTAACACACCTGTCTTCCCCAAGCATGCGCATTGTGAACGCTTCAATAACTTCTGTGTCTTTCGTATCTATAGATCTCTATACGACAATGGTGTTTTGGAAATCTGGCTGACAATGGCAACTGCTGCAATGGGTAGCTGAGTTAGCAGGGTGACTGGTGTACTTATAGTTGTATCATGCTCACGTTAACGTGAATTAATACACCTACCAGTTTGGATAACTTGCCTGCATGACAAAGGAATACCATGTACAACTTCTTTTTCACATGGTATAAACTTGTTAACAGGCTTAACGGAACATGTAAGATTTTTCTTCTGATTGGGGCTGTTTACTTAATGACAGTGAAATTATCTTCTGTGGGTGCCATAGACCCAGCATACAAAGTTTCAGAAAATTTTATCCAGCCAATGTTGCGAAAATGCATTTTGAAATTTTGGACATCACGTGTGTAGATTTGGGATGAAGTTTGAAAACAAAACTTTAACCTTGCTTTTCTCTACTAATAATGCACTTATAATAGCGATATTCAAGACATTCTTATTCTCAGAGTACATTTTGTCCATTTAGGCCAAGTTATAATTTCTCTTTTTAGCCACTAGACCACCGCGGCGGGGCATTCCAGGCACGGCTGGAAAATTGGGGGAGCCGAGGATCTTCCTCAATCCTTGTTATTTGTGTTTGTTTTCTTCCTTGCATGAAATTAGCGAGACACAATAAAGGGGCAATAAAATCGCGTAATAATAAAGGCACGTAGCAGGTCAGCGGTTAAGAAACTTTCAATTTCGTGCCATGTAGGGCAAATGCGCGAAGTTGCAACCGCTTCCCGTTGTGACGTCATATTTATTTTTTATTTACTATTTGTTTTTGCTGTTAGTTGTCCCATCCTCATGTGGACGGCGACGGTGGCAACGAGCCTGTCGACGACAGGATCCATAGGCTTCTACGGAAGTTACGCTATCAGTTGACATATACCTCGTAGCAGACCACTGAAGTATACTATATATAGGTGGCTGGCCCATGTCGTAACACAAAACGGTGGATGAAGTCACGCGTGTTGGCACTGTGCTTCTCATCACGCACTCAGCATTGCCAGAACACCGCTTGGCGACACTCACAAGAGCGGGAAAGTCGTTCTTGGGTAATCCACCTCTTTCGTTTTGCTGTGCTGGCATCTGCTGTTTTGGCAGGGCTTCGGTAAAGGCGGGGCAACCGATGGTGACGGAAGCAATGCCTCGGTTATTAGAAGACGTTTGACAGTTTTGACGCTAGTGGAAGGAAGGTGGAGCTTTAGCATCGTGAGGAATGCGGACAGTGTGGAGGTAGCGTGGTTCCATACGCCGCAAGAGCTGCGCAAGTTGCATCCACTACACCGCGGTGTGCGTGAAAATACTCAAGCACAGAGTGGAGGCGGAAGTCACCACTGCTGAAAAATATCATTAGAATGTAAAAAGGGAAAGCTATACCATATCGGATATGGCGAGGTGTTATTTAGGCGCTGGTGAATATGAATCAACAAGGAACAGACAGTGGTCACATGGAGACTACTGACTACAATGAAGTTTAGATTGATCGAATCGCACCGCAGGGGTGCCTGCACAAGTAGGCGTTTGGTGTGTAGCGACACAACGAACCCGAGCTAACGGGGGAGTTTCGACTCCCTCCCACGCCTAGCCGTGCATGACTTTGCCGTGTCCGAGGAAAAGGGGATCCTCGGGGTTGAGCCGACGCTGGGTGATTGGACCGTTAAGGCTCCCTGGCAGAGGCAACACACCCCTTCGGCCCCGGCTTCACGTAGACGGCACCCCTGAGCTGACCCACCCAGGGGAATCGGCAGTCGCTTTTTCCTATCTCTCTCTCCCTACATCTTCGTCTTTATCTCTTACTATTTATCTGTCCTGTCTTCTACTCTCTTCCGTTTACTTCCAAACTTCCTGGCGGCTAGGGTTAACCCTGTGCAAATAGCCTACCTTGGTCTAGGCGCATTGGGTTATAGTGGCGTTGTACGGCTTGCGTCTGCAGGTTTCAGCATTTGTAAACTTGTAGCGTCCCCTCGTTGGGCTCCGTGGTGGGTGGCCGCCAACGCTGCTGAACAACAATAAGGAAGACATGCATGGAGCATTCCCACTACTGTCTGATCGTACCGGCTTAAAGCCGGTACGCACCGATGATCTCACCAGAGAAGGATTGGCCACCCTGGTGCAGTACCTGGCCACCCCCTCCCGTAGGCATTCGTCAATTAACTCACGGCCCTCAGTCCCCACCAGCTGCGGAGCAACTGACCACGGCGGCGGTCAGATCTGCAAAGCAGCAGAGGGTGCTAGGAATCTCTGGATACGGACAGGCCACCATTGGAACTTGCACTTAGCAACGTTTAACGTTAGAACGCTATCTAATGAGGGAAGTCTAGCTGTATTATTCGAGGAGCTAGAAGGCATTAAATGGGATATAATAGACTGGGTGAGGTTAGGAGGACAGATGAGGCCTATACTGTGCTACAGAATGGGCACGTCATTTGCTATCGGGGCTTGGCAGACAGAAGAGAACTGGGAGTAGGGTTCCTAATTCACAGCAACATAGCTGGCAACATAGAGGATTACTATAGCATTAATGAAAGGGTGGTAGGCATTGTAATTAAACTGAATAAAAGATACAAAATGAAGGTAGTACAGGCTTACGCGCCTACATCCAGCCATGATGACGCTTCAGTTGAAAGCTTCTATGAAGACGTGGAATCGGCAATGAGTAAGGTGAAAACACAGTATACTATAGTAATGGGCGACTTTAATGCAAAGGTAGGGAAGAAGCAGGCTGGAGACCAGGCAGTAGGAGATTATGGCATCGGCACTAGAAACGCCAGAGGAGAGCTACTAGTAGAATTCGCAGAAAGCAATAATCTGCGTATTTTGAATACCTTCTACCAAAAACGAGAAAACCGCAAGTGGACATGGAGGAGCCCTAATGGCGTAAATAAGAACGAAATAGACTTTATAATGACTGCACACCCAGGAGTCGTGCAGGATGTGGAAGTGGTTGGCAAGGTAAGATGCAGTGACCATAGAATGGTACGGGCTCGAATCCGCCTAGACTTAAGAAGGAACGACAGAAACTGATACGCAAGAAGCCAATCAATCAGCTAGCAGTGAGAGGGGAAGTACAGGAATTCAGAGTGTCACTGCAGAACAGGTACTCTGCTCTTAGCGAGGAAACCAACCTTAGCGTAGATACAATGAATGATAATCTGACGAGTATCATCACGGAGTGTGCAGTGGAAGTTGGAGGCAGGGTAGCTAGACAGGACACCGGCAAGCTTTCCAAGGAAACGAAGAACCTAATTAAGAAGCGTCAAATCATGAAAGTTTCAAGTACAACAGACAAAATAGAACTGGCAGAGCTTTCGAAGTTGATTAATAGACGTAAAGTATGCGATGTAAGAAGGCATAACATGGAGAGAATTGAGCACGCTCTGAAAAACGGAGGAAGCGTCAAAGCAGTGAAGAGGAAACTTGGGATAGGCAAAAGGCGGATGTATGTACTAAGGGACAAAGAAGGCAAAATAACTACCAATATGGATAGGATAGTTAAAATAGCGGAGGAGTTTTACAGAGATCTGTACAGTAGCCGAGACAACCACGACCTTAATACTATAAGAACTAGCAGTAACCCAGACGACATCCCACCGGTAATGATAGAAGAAGTCAGAAAAGCTTTGGAGAGCATGCGCAGAGGCAAAGCTGCTGGTGAGGATCGGGTAACATCAGATCTGCTGAAAGATGGAGGACAGATTGTGTTAGAAAAACTAGCCACTCTATTTACGAGGTGTCTCCTGACGGGAAAAGTACCAGAGTCTTGGAAGAACGCTAACATCATCTTAATACATAAGAAAGGAGATGACAAGGACTTGAAAAATTACCGGCCGATCAGCTTGCTCTCTGTAGTATACAAGCTATTTACAAAGGTAATTGCTAGTAAAGTAAAGAAAACATTAGAATTCAATCAACCGAAGGAACAAGCAGGATTTAGAACAGGCTACTCAACAATCGACCACATTCATACTATCAATGAGGTAATAGAGAAATGCTCAGAGTATATCCTACCACTATACATAGCCTTCATAGATTACGAGAAGGCGTTTGATTCATTAGAAATATCAGCCGTCATGCAAACACTGCGGAATCAGGGCGTAGATGAAATATATATAAACATTCTGGAAGAAATCTACAGGGGATCAACTGCTACCATAGTGCTTCATAAAGAAAGCAACAGAATACCAATAAAGAAGGGTGTAAGGCAGGGGGACACAATCTCCCCAATGCTATTCACTGCGTGCTTACAGGACGTTTTCAGAAGCCTAGAATGGGAACAGTTACAGATAAGAGTTAATGGAGAGTACCTCAGTAACCTGCGCTTTGCCGATGACATTGCATTGCTGAGTAACTCAGGGGACGAATTGCAACTCATGATTACGGAGTTAGACAAGGAGAGCAGAAAGGTGGGTCTTAAAATTAATCTGCAGAAAACGAAAGTAATGTACAACAACCTCGGAAAGGAGCAGCGCTTTGCGATAGGTAATAGTGCACTTGAAGTTGTAAAAGACTATGTCTACTTAAGGCAGGTATTAACCGCAGAGCCTAACCACGAGATTGAAGTAACTAGAAAAATAAGAATGGGGTGGAGCACATTCGGCAGGCACTCTCAAACTATGACAAGTAGATTGCCACTGTCCCTCAAGAGGAAGGTATATAACAGCTGTATCTTGCCGGTACTTAGCTACGGAGCAGAAGCCTGGAGACTCACAAAGAGGGTTCAACTTAAATTGAGGACGACGCAGCCAGCAATGGAAAGAAAAATGGTAGGTGTAACCTTAAGAGACAAGAAGAGAGCAGAGTGGATTAGGGGACAAACGGGAGTTAAGGATATCATAGCTGCAATAAAGAAGAGGAAATGGACATGGGCCGGGCATGTAGCACGTAGACAGAATAACCGCTGGTCATTAAGGGTCACCAACTGGATTCCCAGAGAAGGGAAGCGGGGTAGGGGGAGACAGAAGGTTAGGTGGGCAGATGAGATTAAGAAGTTTGCGGGTATAAATTGGCAACAGCAAGCACAGGACCGGGTTAACTGGCGGAACATGGGAGAGGCCTTTGTCCTGCAGTGGACTTAGACAGGCTTATGATGATGATGATGATGATGATTTACCATATCACTCAATTTGTATCTGTATGTGTAGATCTCACACTTATTTGCGCAATGCTTCTCGTGTTTGAAAGGGAGCCTGAAACATTTTCTTGGATGATGTAGCTCACTCATTTTCATAGTATATATTGCAACCACTTTGAGAACGTGGCACTGAGCAGATCTTGTTGTAATCCCTACATTTCTAACATAAAGAAAAGAAACATTCCCTGAAACATAAAGATAAGACATCTCCAAGACCTTTGATTAAATTGGTATGGGACTAAGCATATCGGAGCGAGTGATTGATTATGTTTAAGGAGAAAGCAGAAGCTATTGTTAAGCTCTTCAAAGTGAGCCTAATGGCTTTGACGCATAACACTTTTTGTGTTCATCATAAGCCAATATCAAAGAAAGGATTGTCAACATAATGATTTATGGTTTTGCACCCATACAAGGAAAGAATTTGGTTCAGTGATATGTCTACCTACACTCGATGAAAAAGTCACGAGGCATCTATTATTCTGTTTCATTGTTTTCGAAATGTCAGTGGCCGCCAGGATTGGGTCGCCACAGAACCTTTTCAGCGACACGTGCTCGCTCAAGATACGCCCATAATGACTGCAGGTTTGTTCACCTTTGTGATATACAGCTGGTTTGTTACTTCCTGTGAGGTCAGAAAACTTACACGGCTTTCATTTTTCTTTTAAAAGTATAGCGTAATTTTATCTTGCAGCATACTTATCTATATGAACCGAGAAATGAATGAACGTTCAAGTAATACTGAAAATGGCACATTGGTGCTGCTGCTATGAGTTATGACAAACGTTATTATTATTTTTTAAATTTACGTGCTAACTGAATGGATAAATGCACGGATAGATGAAAAACTTTTATTGGGGTCCTGAAGGATTCCATTCCGTTTTATAGGGGTAGGATCGCGGGCCGCTCCCACGTAGGGACGCGGAGGCACAGCCTCACCGCCGCATCATAGGCCTTCTGGACAGCCTTGAGTTGTTGTATGAGAGCCGGACTCGTGAGCATTAAATAAGAGGAGTTTTCAGAAAATTCTTCATTTTTTCTTTGTAAAGAGGGGCACCTCCAGGGCATGTGGTTAAAATCACTGCAAGTGTGGCAGTCCGGACAAAGTTCTAAAATATAGGAGTAATGGCTATAGGTTACGAGGCTAGAATATGTTACCGTCTGAAGCATGCGAAGAGAGATTGCCTGTGTCCCAGACAACTTTTCGTGTGGCAATGGTAAATACATACGGCCTAATTGATAGTGCTTCGTGATCACATTGAAGGTAGTCAAAATGTCCCTAAAATGAAGGTTGGGGGCTGATTCCTCTGTCTGAGAAGCAAAAGTCTCGGCGCGGTAAATGAAGCCACGCGCCTTGGAGTGGGCTAGCTTGTGAACATTGGGAAGGCCCCGATCTTCAAGCCAAGGTGACCAGGGACCCAAATAATAGCGTGGTGGGTGAGTTTCTTGTAAGCGAGAGTTCTAAAACTTCCTAGCACACGGAACAAGAAGTGAAGGCCCTAGCAGCGGATTTAGAGTCTGTATAAATATCAGTCCTTTGTGGATCAAGGAGAGCTAGTGCAAGGCCATCTGTTCTGCTTTGTAAGAAGAAGTGGTTCGAACCAACGCTGAGGATAAAATCTTACCTATAGTATCTACAGATACTACTGCAATGGGAGCGGAAACGCCATACTGGGTGGCATCAACAAAGCTTGAAACAGACGAGTGGGTGTGAGCTTGAGCTAAAAGAAAGGAAGCTCGAGCGGCACGCCTACCCACGTTGTACTGTGGATGCATATTTCGTAGAAGGGGCCTATTTCGTAGAAGGGGCACTTTGATGCGAGAGCGTATATAATGATCAAGTGGCGTATTTTGCGCTTCAAGCGTCAGCAGGTTGACTCCAGTGTCAACCAAAATCTTTTTCTCTGCTGGTGTTATGGAAAGCCTGGTAACCCGTCCCGTTTGTTAAGCCTCAATAACTTCTTCAAGCGTGTAGTGGGCTCCAATTTTCATAAGGTTCTCTGTGCTTGAGCGCATAGGAATGCCAAGAAGCTTTCTTGATACTTTTCCTTATGAGGATGTTCCAAGTATTTCTCTCTTGAAGTTGCCACTTGTGCATAGATACGACATCACTTAAGTGGCTTATAAAGAATGCATAGAACAGTCTGAGGAAGTTGTGCTCTCGAAGACCACAATGACTGTTGGAAATGCGTGAAATTAGTCGGATGCCCCTTCCACCTTGGGAAGTCAGGCGGTCGATTGTGCGGCCGTTCTGTCTATTGGCCTCGATAATCATGCCCAGAACGCGTATTAATTCCACCTTTGGAGTACGCTGCCCCAATGCTATGTGCAGCTTAATGTCGATGTCGGCCAGTGGTTGCCAGTTTTTGGATTTGGGGCCCATCTCGTGGGTCGATATCAGAGAAGTTCGGACTTTGCTGGTGAGAGCTTGTGGCCCATTTCCTTGCCTTGACGTTGGCTTCAACACAGTCGAAGGCATCTTGAAGAGAGCTCTCCACAGAGTCCTCCGAGCCACCTACACTCCATATGGTAATGTCGTCCGCGTAGATGGCGAACTTATGCCTTCTTGGTTTGATAGCTTGACAGCAAGGCCGCACATTGCAATGTTAAGCAGCAGTGGGGCACGACTGAGCCCAGCAGGGTGCTAATGAAACTGAGATCGTAGGGCTTAGTCTTGAGATCCCCAAGCTGTATAGTGACTTTTTATTCCTGAGGAACAAGCTGGTGAACTTGTGAAACTTGGCTGCTAAATTGAGAGAAGAGATGGAGGCAAGTATGTGGTAGTACGAGACACTGTCAAAGGCCTTTTCATGATCGAGTCCGAGCATAGCTCTAATGACTTTCGTCTCCTGATCTATGATGTGATTCTTCAGCATTTTCATGACGTCCTGAGTAGATAGATGTGGTCTAAAACCTGCAATGTTGTACGGGAAGAGGTCAGTCTTTTATATGTGCTTTTACATCCGATCGTCGATGGCATGCTCGGTGACGTTGCCTATACAGGACGTCAGTGAAACGGGTTATAAGTTGCTAAGAGGGGACTCCGGCCAAGTTTAGGTATGAGAATAACCGACACCATTTTCCAATGCTCAGGGAAAGTCCTCGTCTCCCAAATATGATTGATTTCTATGGTGAAGTAGGTGACAGAGTCATCTTTTAAATTGCGTAGTGTCTTGTTTGTAATGTTATCCGGGCCCGGGCTGGAGTTCCCATTAAGATTGTCTAAGGTGGTCCGAACCTCTGCTTCCAGAAAGGGCTTGTTCAATACGAAGGCTGACAATCCCGTGTATTGCGCGTAGCCAGAAGGAGGCCGGGTTGTGTCCAAACGGAGGTACCTTTGTGTCGGACACTCCGTTATTTCCGTGTCCGGTTTAGGCTTCCTTTTCAGTGAAATATTTGTTCTACCAAGCGCGTCTGGTTGCATTTAGATTCGGTCTCCTGCAGCAGGTGTTTAAGGAGGTTCCATTTTCTGCCAACTCTCATTTGACCATCCATTGTGTTGCAAATCACAACCCATTGCTGTTTTTTCAGAGTCTCACAGTGAGCTGTTATTTCCTGGTTAAGACTTGCGATGCGTTTTCGCAGTCTTCAATTCATACAGTGTGTTTCCACCGGGCAAGGAGGGCGCTTTTAGACTCAAGAATATGAGCGAGCCTGCTATCTATTTTATTGAGAAGAAGATCAGTCTCTTTCGTTTTGGTGGCCGACTTCACGTCTTCGACAAGCTTAGACAGCCACTTGTCGAAATTCAGTGGGTCATTAGTCTCCTCTCCCCTCTCCGCTCTGATCTTATGGAAGGTGTCCCAATCTGTGAATTTGAAAGCTTTAGAGGGCTTTGCCTGAACGTTTAATGTAATACTGAGAATACAATGGTCGCTCCCAGAATCTTCTCCCAAGTTTAACTATGATACCTCCCCAGTGTTGCGACAAAAATGAGGTCTGCGGTAGTATACCTAGAGCAAGAATTTCCAGTGCAGGTAGGAAACGAGGGGTCCGTCACCAAAGTCAGATTCAGATCCGATACCACTTTCCAGAGCTCGGCTCCCTTGGCAGTGGTGCGAGGGTAGCCCCAAGCATGATAGGGTGCGTTGAAATTTCCCGCTATTACTATGGGTGTGTCCACTTTCCTAGCGATCGTAATGGCCTTTGATAACAATATGGTGAAGCGATGGTGCCTGCCTCTTGGATAGCTATAAATGTGAACTATGAAACAGTATTTTTAAGGTTCCTGCCTGATATAATTTCTAAAAGAGAGTGTTCAATCTTGCTATTTGTCAGGAGCACATTGTGCTCAATGTAAGTGTACTTCTTGGACACAGACGTGCAGATACCGCGGCCATCTGGAGGTTTCGTGACGTGATGGGTGTAGCCTAAAAGGCTCACTGTTTCCGTAAGCGTCTCTTGTAGCATAATAACATGTGGTAGAGTATGCTGATATTTAATAAACTGCTGTAGAGCTGCCTTGTTTGATAGGAAGCCCCAGCAGTTTCACTGCCCAATTATGAAATTGTTAGGGTGTCCCGCCATTGTGGGCCCCTCAAAAGCTCTCTCCTGAGAGACGCTACGGGTTGCCAACTTCTGCATGATCCTGACCTTAGGTATTGCTTGTGCCGGAGTAGCCTCGGCAGATTGTAAAGCTTTACCTTGGTCAGCCTCGATCTTTGTGACACTGGTTTCCAATATCGAAAATCGACCCGACCACCGCCCTGAGAGCATTTTTGATCTAATTCATGGTATTCTTGACATGTGTGACATCTGTGTCTTCGTTGTTGGCCGGTTGTTCTAGGGCTCTCCTTTTTGTTGGTTTTGTCCCTGGCTGGACGTCCATAGGTACCTCATCGTGACTCGCATCTGATGCGGCCTCTGTACAGGGAACTCTGTTTGAAGGAGACGGAGACGAAACCTGCTGTAATTTGCTTAATTCGGCTATTTCAGCCCTGAGTTGCTCGACAATGGCCCTGAGATTAGTATTTTTCCTTTGCATTTGCACGCATATATCTGAGTGTTGCTCTGGATTGTTACCCCCTTTTACCTGTGGTTGGAGGCCCTTGATTTTACATGCCAAGGTCTGTTGCTGATTTCTTTGCTGCACACCGTTGCGGGCGGTAGGCACCCGTGAGTTAGAACAGCCCTTGGATCTAGATTGTCCACTGGAATCTCGAACGGCCCCTTGCTCTGCCTCTGGAACGGGATCGCCTTCGCGTTAGTTGTAGCTTTTGGCTGACGTTAGGCGGGCGCCTGCTGCTGCTCGGGCGCTCAGTCGTAGCGCCGCCACCTGCAACGGCTGGTAGCAATGGGAAGTCTCCTCCACCATCTGTGAAGTGTATGTCTTCGGCGTCTTGTTCCGCCAATTCCATATTTCATAGTGTATCCGTCGCTCTCGTTTTCGTCGACGGACTATGTGGGGCATGTGAAAACGATGCTTACACGTCTTGTCTGCCATGGGATGTGGATCCCCACACAACTTCCATTTTAGGGTGCAAACGTGATCCTTCGAAGGAGAGGACATACCACAACCTCTACAGACCACCTCTTCTGGATGGGGACAAACATAGGCTCGATGACCTAACTTTCCACAGGCATAATAGACATCCGTCTATCGATGATACAGGGTGCAGCGAACCAAACGATTTCCACATATGACGTAATTGGCGACTTTAGTCTGTCAGAGCGGATGATCACCATGGTGGAATTCTCGATTCTTTCACTTGGAGTGCAGCCGGGCTCCTTGGGTGCACGATAAGAGACTCAAGTTGTTTTTCGACCGATATCCGCGTCAATACCCCTGGTTATACCTTTGCAGGTGTCATCGAGGGCAGCTGGGTAGGCACTAACATTAAAACTGCAGTACCCTGAGTAATGGCAGCAATCTAGGAATACGCTATGGCGTTCCTCTCCGCTGGAGTGCTCATAACTGCGCTGTTCTGCATCATGTTTGGGCATACCACGTCTTTCACCACTTCTTCCTCACTGAGCGCTGCAGCCAATGCGAGGGACTTCACGAACTCAATTTGACTCACAGTTCTCATGTCCAGGCCATTTCTAGGTCTCACGATGACTCGATGGTGATCTCTTGTCTTGGAAGGTGAGGAAGTCTAGAAGCAGTGATAAGACGCTTCTTCACCGCAGCTCGGGATCACTGAGAAGACCACGCGTCATTGTGCATGGAGACGCTTGCTTGCATTTCGATCCTGGGGGCATGAGTCCCAGGAAGTTTGCGTTAAGTGGTAGCCACAGACCATCCAGAATCTTGAAGATCATCGGGAGTGATATTCTCCCCATCGACAGAGACTTGCATAGACATTCCGTGCGTAGAGTGCTGAAAAACCCTTCTGAGAAGGACTGGTGGCCACTCCGCTGTAGCCTCAGCCTAGCGCGCTCACCTGAGCAAATAGGCAACCAGAAGAGTCTCGAAAATGGTCAAAAAGCTCACCCACAGTGAAATACTTGGTATCAATATAGCCCGTGTGGTTTTATGCGCCGACTTGCACCAAAAGACGCTCACAAGTCTACGTGATAAATAACCTACAATACTTACAGGCAGCGATCATAAAGTCGTACCTCCAAAGGATCGAAAGACAGCTGCTTGAAGAGAGTTATTTGATTTGTTGTGACATTAAGGTATGTAAATAAAACCTGATTTTTTTACAAATATGAGATAACAGATGAATATTTCACTCATTCAAGCAAAGTTTATATGAAGGCGAGAATGCTGTAGGCCATGTGCTCAGATTTAGGTGCATGTTAAAGAACCCCAGATGGTCCAAAAGCGCAGCCCTCCACTCAGGTGTCTCTCATATTCATATGGTGGTTTTGGAACGTTAAACCCCATGTATCATTATCCTTCAAGAAAAGGAGGGCCATAGGCCGCCGCTGAGAAAATGGGGAAAGACGGAGGGAAATGCACACACACTTACGTTATGCATGCACACCAAGCGGCTCGGAAGATATATATATATATATATATATATGACGCTATGATGATTGAGTGACGTGGACTGGCGCATGCCTCATGTTTATTCCTTTCTGACTTCTTCCTCACATACTTCTACCAACGATCGCTACATTCTTACTTTATAGGATTCCCCCTCCCCCCGAAAGAATGCTCGCGTTACATATTACAATACATGATGAACAAGCAATCCTGTAACACAAAATTACGTCTGAATGGGCTGTAGTTCCACATCACATTGAAGTTCCATAAGATCGCACAGTCTTCACAGGAGAGGCTAGCAATCGAGGGTTATCTAATACGGCTCTGGTGGGCGAGGCTGGCTGTTACGCTCTGGACGACATAAGCATGCTTTGGGCGTAGAAACCGACGGAAACGCAGCCAGCGTTCTTTCGAGGAATGAACGAGGTTGTAATGCCTTGCAAAATCGGCAGTTTTGTTGGCGTCGCATTTTTCGTCGTAAGTGACACAAATGCGGTGCATGCAGTTTGCATGCCTGTTGATCGTGGCTGATTGGGCGCTGCTTGTGTTCCTGCAGAGTACAAGCGGTTGTTTTGTGGCGTTTAGGGAGTTTTCTATGGCGATGGCGCAGATGTTCAGACCGAAGACGCAATCTTGAACGCTGGTGCAGAAAAGTGCCTTCACATTTCTTTCTGTGAAGATGGCTGAAATGCGGAATCTGTGTTTTCTGTAGTGGTCGTTGTGGTGGTGGTGGGGGTTGTGGTGGCCGTTGTTCACGACATTCTTTAAGCCGCAAGTATGCTTGCGATGTAGCTTTAGTTTTTCGGTGTCCTTGTTGGTGTGGCCGTTCTAGTTTTTGGGGTTCTCCTTGTTGTTTTTGTTGGCGTTGCTGATGTTGCTGTGGAATGCGTTGCGGTGGGAGCCATTCTTGAACATCAGGCCGGTTTTCTGGACAACATAATCTGGTGTCTAATCGGCAGCTGGTAGTTTGTGGGCTGTTGTAATTCTGTTCGCGCAGTGAAGATAATACTTCAGGGTTGATAGACAGCTCTTTAGAAGCTTCTTCTACACTGTTCACTACGAAGAGCTCTTGCTCCTGGTAGCGTGCGACGTTCAGTACGTCTGAGCCTTGTGCTTTGCTTCGACTGTCTAAGGTGTGTGCACCGGACGGCAATGAATGAACATGTCCGGAAAGAGCATGGCTTGACAGGGTATTTTCGTGAAGCGTTAGGTCGTCTACCGAGGTCGCGGCGTTCTTATGAGCGAATGGTGAGCGATAGGAGCGCTTGAAAAACCGCGTGACGAAAACTCAGGTGGTGGACCACGTATGCGAGACGAAGAGTGAAGGGCATCAGGTGGTTGAACAACGTCTCGGGTCATATGCTGAAGCGATGATTTCGGAAATGCTGACTTTCACGCAGAAGGGAGGCGCGCTTGACGGTTAGGTTTTTTTCCCATTATACGCATTGCCTTCTGTAAGTAAACTCATGTGCCACTTCGTCTTGAGGCAGTTGTCGATTCGCGCTGGGCTTTCGAATGGTTGAGGACTGCTTAAGGAATTGACGATAGTGTGTGGTTATCTCTAAATGGTTGGCATTGAGCAGGTCTTGGTCATAGTCGTTAAAATGGATAATCACCTCCTCTTTAATTTTTTGCCATGATTCGTCTTTTTCAAAGATGTGGGTGAGGTAAAACTTAAATGCCTCACCTGAGATGTAGTCAGTGAAGTTTGTGATCATCTCCCGTTCCGACCAGGTTGCAGCGGCAGCGTGGATCTCGAAAAGGTTGAACCAGTCCTGTACGGATCCGTCGTCCACTGATCCAGTGTACTTGGGGTTGTCAAGGTCGTCTGATGGTGCTGTCATGATGCTGGTCTTGGTGTGGAGTTGGGACGTACGTTTGTGGTCCACGTTCGGTCACTGCGTCTTGCTGAGCCGTTTGAAGATGGTGGGCGGTTGATGAAGTGGCCACCAGGTCTTCATCCTGTCGACTCATGTGACGCTATGATGTATTGGCGACGTGGCCTGGCTCATACCCCATGTTCATTCTAAAGCACTTCTTCCTTTTCAGCTTCTACCAACCATCGCCTAATAGGTCATATATATATATATATATATATATATATATATATATATTATACAAATACGGTGCATGACGCTGACGTCGACGCCGACACCAGCTGCAAAATCGAGCTGAGTGTGTCCATACAATTGTTATCGCAAAAATGGGTTATTTTGACCATCTGCTCACCACGTTAGAGTATGTCAATTCGTACAACGTCCTAATCAAGATGCAGAACAATATATTTTTCTTTACATCTGAATCTAAAAGAGGTCAAGGTCAAATAGGTTTACTCACTCAAAAAGTACGTGAATTGAAGTAAAGAAGAAGTGAATCAGACGCGTAGAATTCTTTAGAGAAATAGCGAGATAGCTATGACTGCAGTGCCTCCACCTCATTTTTTCACTAATGAAAACGAGCACGCAGCGTATGCACGAGTAAAACCAAATAAACGAACATACTTCCCTCAACGTCCTGCTTTCAGTCTCTAGATTTCCGGGGCACAATGTAACTTGGGATCTTGGGATAAAACTTAGGTAATCCTAGAGTGCTGTTGTCGTCAAGATTCTGCATGACGATAACTTTGCACTTTATTTTAGGGAGCAGTAAAAGCACGCTAGAAATAATGGAACTAAAAGATTTGGGTCATTGAACTTCGCATTTAGGAGTTGAGCGTCATAGCGATATTCTGTTTGCGATATGAACCCATACGTGGCCTTAAGTAAACGGGTGCTGTAGTGTGTGTGCCTTTTGTAGTAGCTTACCACGAAATCATTGTGATAATCGCATGTTCTGTCACCCAATTGCAATGGGCGCTTGTACCAAGCATTATTACTGCAATATTTCTTGGTGTATTGTGAAGCACGTATGCAGGACGCATGCGTTTTTAGAGCATGTGTTACTTTCACTGCACTTCCAAGCAGATGAAGTTGTTTTCAGTCTATTCACAAGCAGTCGTGTGACCGTATGGTATGTTATCCGCTTGCCAAGCAAACAACCCGGGTTCGATTGTCAACTGAACCCAAACCACCAGGGATTGTTCCTCATTTTGACCCTAGATTTTGTCAATATGTACTTTATTTGCATCGTTCTTGACTTTTCAGTCACGCATAATATGATAATTTTTCGCGCGCAACTGACGACACGGACACCAACGCCAGAATTTATGCGAGCTATTTAATGCTGTCGTGGTAAATGGCATACGCAGCACACACTTAGCGCTTTCGCCTTTCTACAATGGGTTACCAAAGTTACCAGACTGTCACCTCTGAACTTACGCTTAAAGGGGTACTGACACAAAAAAATTCATTATTTTCTTCATCGAATGAAAAGCCAAGCCCTCGAGAGCCAAGGAAATGCAGTGTTAAGCGCGAGTGCTTCCTCAAAATAATTAAGGTGTGTTGTTTTAAAAGCTAGTTTCGGTTCTCACTCTACACTGACGCAATAGCAAGGTATGAGCGTCTGGTCAAGTGCTCACTCAAGAAACAGCGACGTTTCTGCGACCGCACCAACCCGTGGCTCAGTTCATGAAGCACAAGTGGCCATTTTCAGCATTTTGTTTACGAACGAACAGCCATATTGGAAAGCTTCGATATCCCAGATCATCCCAACTAGTCCATACTTCAGAAATAGGTTGCCAAAATTAGTACTGTAGCATGATGTCAAAATAGTGAAGATGTCGGTTGCTGCGCCAGGATAAAATTTTCTTCAATATCGAACTAAAATATCTCACCTGACATTTGCTGAGCATCACTCCTGTTGGGAGTCGTCTCTGTATACGGGATATTTTTGTGGCAGAGTAAACTCGCCTTTGAAAAGAGGTGCCAGAAGCCCTTTCAAAGAGCAGTGACACAAAATTTCATTCTCTAGATGTGACGTTCATTCGATTGCTTGGTATGCATAGAGTATTTAACGAAGTATTATTTGCGTTCGTTATTTAGAAGTTATTAGATGCGAAGGAGGTCTTTCACTCACGTCTGTAACGCCATATGTACGCGTGTCCGTACGAAGCGCAACAACGCTTGCCCTCGCCGCTAGTGTTTGAGCGGTGCCAAGTAGGTCACATCCACGTAGTGAAACACAAACAACACCGTGGTCACGCCGCAGGTGCGCGTTGACGTCCCGCTCCCTTCTTAGTGTGCGCTGTCGTCGCTCTCTCCCTCACCTGCCACGCGCTTACCGATATCTCTGCAGCTGCCGTCTCGTACGTTCGCCCACAACACCTGTCGCTACTGCCGCTCGCTACACCGCCAACTCATCGGTTCACGCACATTATACCTGACGCAATCTTATCGTGTGCATTGAAACATGTCCTTACGTGTCACAAGACCTACGCCAGCCATCATTTTCAACGTACCTTTCAGTGCTCACCGCAGCAGCTGTGTTAGCGCCGTTCAACCCGTGGCACCACAGGCGCACAAAGTTTCTGCTTCGCATCCTATCAGGGTTCGAATCGGGAAGATGATGTGAAATGGCGAGTTGACCGTCATGAAATATTGACAGTGTTTGGACGTGTTCAGCAAGCGCCCATATGCCACGTCCCAGGCGCTGAGCGATAATAAGTGAGCAGCGATAACGTCGCCAATTTCAGTGTTCTCATTGCGGTGCTTACATGTGGCACTGTCTGGCGAAGACGCCTTGCTGCCTGGCAACGGCTTCGCATGCTCTGTTTTTCTTGGTTCGCGCTGCGTGTTCCTAGGAATCCTGCGTTGTTGTTGTGCTACTCCAATCGACTTATGTGATATCGTCTGGTGGAGACGCTTTGCTGTCTGGTGACGGCTTCGAATGCTTTGTTTTACTTGGTTCGTGCAGAGCGTTCGTGAGAATCCTGCGTTGTCATTGCGCCTTTTCGGTTGAGTTGCCGTGGAGCGATTGGTTGTGGTGGTGGTGGTGGTGTTGAAACTTTATTGTCCAAAAAAGGGGTCCTGAAGGACACTCGGCGAGACGCCAGGTTTAGAGGGCAGCTCCCACGTCGGGAAAGAGAGCCCGAAGCTCTCCGACACCTTTCGGGCCTCCTGGACAGCCCGAAGTTAGTTTGCTAGTGAAGCATTTCTTAGCAGTTTGACCTACTGTTCCTTGTTCTTGGCGTGTCACTCGATGCACAACCACAGAGCATATGGTTCGAATCTACCCGTTCACAACACTGTTCACATACATGTCCGTCGTAGTCTGGGTTGATATGCTTAATGCGCCAGGGGCTGGGGTATGAGCTACTCTGGAGCAAGCGTAACGTGATCGACTGGCTCCACGTTAATTTCCTATCCGGGAGGGGAATTCTCACCAGTCCTAGATATAAGTGCTTCGTAATGTCGTTGAAAGTGCTTAAGTGATCCCTGTACTCGATGTGCAGTGTAGTGGGGGAAACCGGACTGATGCGGTCGATGAGTACTGGGGCCACCTCGTATGTGGTCTCATTGAGATTTCGCCCGTGGCCCCCTAAGCTGCCCATCTGTGCCGGGAACCATGCGGTAGAGTGTTAGGTGATGTTATGTCCGCCTAATATTCGCAGTGTCGTCTTGTCTATCCCGCCTTTAGCGAAAGCTCGAGTGGCTGCTCTAGGGTCACTGTATATTGTTGTGAAGCTCGAGTCTGTCAGAGGTGCTATCGCTGCTTGTTCAGCTACATCCGGCCTTTTGGTGTGAACAGTGAGCGAGCTGCGTGTTCGTCCACGTTCGTCAATTACTACGACCGAGTAGGCATGGTTTCTCGGTATGTCCGCTGCATCCATAAAAGCTGCCTGGTCAGGAAATTCTAGCGCGCGCGAGTCTTCTTCTATGATTGTGGACCGGGTGTACGTTTCTTGGGAAGGAGAGCACTGTAATTGATTTTAACATGTACGTAACTTCTGTACGTTGTCCCTTTCCGCTATGATGTGCAAACCGAGCTTGGCAAGAATATCTCTCCCTGTTTTGGGGCTAGAGAGCCGTGCGATCTGTGCCATGTGCTGAGCCTTGATGATTTCGGCAAGGGGATTATGCCCTCCTAGTTGTAAGACCAGAGCAGTTGAGGCATTATCCGAGAGCCCGAACGCTGTCTTAAAAGCGCGTCGTATGTGTACTTCGAGCTTTTGCCGTTCTACATTTTTTCAGCTGAGCACCACAGCCACGTATGTGATGCGACAGAGATTAAAGCGTGGACCATTCTGACGGCGTTATCCTCGCCCAGTCCCCTGTGCCGATTCATGATGCGCCGAAACATTCGAAGCGCGTTCCTGATCTTGAATGTGGTGCTGTCCAGTAACACCAAGTTGGAGCCAATACTTTGAATGATGAGTCCAAGGATGCGAATTTTGTCGACCGTGGGTGTGTGGTTGCCGTACGAATCACGTAACTCTATGCTTGGAGGGACGGGTCAGCGCCAGCCTTTTGATGGGTGCCCTCGCCTGGAAGGATGGTAGATAAGCAGCTCAGATTTTCTGTAAGAGCAGCGAAGTCCTCTCATTGGGGTGTGATGTGCGTCGGCGACTGAGATTGCGTCTTGCATGCGAGCTTCTAACACCGCATAGCTACCACCGGTGCTCCAAATGGTGATATCGTCTGCGTAGAAAGTATGCTCCACATCTGCTATTTCTCCCAGTATACAAGAGAGATTTGCCACAGCCAAATTAAATAGGAATGACGAAAGTAGCGAGCCTTGTGGTGTTGCCTTATCGCCCAGCTCAAAGCTTTTAGAGGCGTGCTCACCTATCTATAGAGTGGCCTTTCGATCCTTTAGAAAATCATTGACGTATTGATATAAACGTGTGCCAAGATTGTGTTCAGATATAGAGGTCAGAATGGCTTGTTGTCCGGATGTTGTCAAAAGCTTGCTCCACGTCGAGACCCAGCAGCGTCTTGGTATCTCGTGTGGGACGATCCAGTAGACTTTTCTTTATTTTCAGCATGGCGTCTTGGATTGATAAACCCGACCTATATCCGATTATAGTGTAGGGGAAGTATTATTTTCTTTGACCTACTCTGTTCAAAAGGACATGTTCAGCTAGCTTTCCTATGCAGGACGCTAGTGTGATTGACCTTAGGTTTGCTAGGCCTAGCGGCTTTCCAGGTTTTGTGATGAGGACCGTATTTGAATGTTTCCATTCTACAGGCAAATGACCGGTTTTCCGGGCTTCGTTTATGAGTTCAGTTAAGATGGTGACCGAATTGTCATCTAAATTTCAAAGAGCCCGATTTGTGACGCCATCTGGGCCGGCTGCAATGTTGCTGTTGAGTTCGAGAATTGCGTAGTGAACTTCACTCTCTGTGTAGTCTCCGTCGAGCTTCGAGTTTAGGGCACCTTCATAGATCTTCCGCAGTGAGACACTGGGTTGTCCCAATTTAAGCAGTAGGTAGCGTTTAGCAAGGCCGTCAACAAGTTCTTCAGCAGCATAATGTTGCGTTGCGCAGTGTACTAACCTGCTGAGCTTGACGCGTTGCACAGATTCCGACTTGGTGGCACCTTTATCTAGGAGGTGTTTTATGAGCCTCCGATCACTACGTTTTCGTATTAGCCCGTTGAGGGAGTTGAAAACTTCGTCCCACTGCTGTCGGGAAACGACCACACAGTATTCTTCAATGGTTTTGTTTAGCTCGGCCAGCTTCTTTCACAGTCTTCGATTGAGTCGCTGACCGTTCCACCTGGCTAGTATTGAGTTCTTGGCTTCAAGAAGGTTTGCTAGCCGGCTTTCCATTCTCTCCACCTTTACGTCCGTGGTAATCATTTGTTCTGCGGCTGCGATGTCGGCTTTAAGCTGTTCAGTCTAGCTTGATATTGTTACGTTTAGCACTGTGTTTATTACGCTGTGGCGTACAGGTAGACTTGAAGGGGGGCCATGCACCGGAGGCCTATCTCGCTAGCCGGCCCTCCTCTCCTCTAATCTGCCTGTTTCCCGCTACCCAGAGGCTCATACCCAAATTACATATGAATATATTATCGTGCGCTTTGTGGTTTCTCCTGATACGTTTGATGACTGCGTCCATATTTTGCGAAATTTGTCCCAATCAATTAGTTTGTATTCCCTTTGCGCCTTTCCTGGGAGTTCTGGATCAATTCGGAGAATGTAGTGATCGCTGCCAAGGTCTATGCTAGAGTTGTACCACCCGCATTTCTCAATGCCCCGAACGAAAGTCATTATTATAGTGGTTTTGGGACGTTAAACCCCACATATCAATCAATCAACGAAAGTCATGTCCAGTGTAGTGTCACGGCATGTAGAAGTACCACACCTAGTTAGAGCTTCCGGGTCTGTGATAAAAGTGAGATCTAGATCGAACGCAATCATATGAAGACGCTCACCTTTGCTAGAGGAGTATGCATAGCCCCATGCCTGGTGCTGGGCGTTAAATTCACCACCTACAATTAGGTGACTATCTTTTGCGATGCTCGTGATCTTGCCGAGCATGCTTCTGAACCCTTGCCTTGTGTCGTTAGGGCTGCTGTACAAATTGGTGTGAAAGATGCTTTGCTTGCTCCCTACGTAGTCGTTAGGTACCATCTCGATCGTGACGTGTTCTAGATAGCATGCAGGCTGTGTGATGGATCACATGGCAAATGTATGGAATCTCCTTGCCAATCAAAATAGCGACGCCTCTGCCTTGCTTGTTTCTGTGGGTTTCAGCGGTATAACTTGCAAGGGTAAGTTCCATGGGAGTGTTTCTCGCAGTAAAATTACGTACGGTTTCTCGGTTTCTGGTTCTACCATATACAGGAGAACCGCCTTTTTGAGGCAATCCTCCTGCAGTTCCATTTCCAGATGCGGAAATTTCGTGTCCTATTTGTCACTACAATTTTGACCATCACAGCCTCCTTCGTTCGCAGTGAAAGCGACTTGCAGAGAGCCAAGCACGCCGATGTTCAGTGACTTCAGCGTCTCCATGGCTGGTACTACAGTGTTGTTCATATACATTTCAATTTTTGAACTCGAGTGTTAAACATGTCCATATTCGTATTCATTCGCATCATGCTCTAGTTCATCAGTCTCATATTCTCGCTCATGTTGTCCATGGCGTCCTTAACGTCTGATCGCACGACCATTCGCGGATGCGTTACAACTCGCTTCTTTGAAGTGGGCGATTCTTCGCGACGTTCTCCTTGTCTCGCTATCTCAAGTGCTTGGGGTGTTTCGATATTGGATGGTGGTTCGGGAGTGCTTGTTGGCATACTGCTTTTTGTTTTATGTGCTTCAGACAACTCATGGATTAGCTTGATATAGGCCACTTTTAAGCTCTCTTAACTCCATGTTTAGTTCTCTTAACTCATGGTTTTCCTTCAGCGTAGTCGCCGTGGCACTTCTGACTTTATTCGCCCACATGCCGTCTCCTTCATTTTTCTTTCCCGTGAAACGCAGCTGTGATCATGAGCGATTCCTGCTTGTGTTCGATGCCCTCGCACGTGGGCGGCTCCGTGTTTGAGAGCGATTGTGGCTGTGTGTCGACGTCTTCGACGTAGATCGACCTTTCTCTGTTTGTTGCTTGTCTTCCTCCAGCTCTGCCTGACCTTGTTGCTCTAATCGCGCTCGTTGTCGTCGTGCGCGCACTGCATACGGGACGAGATAGCGTTTCGAGCACACCTTGTCCACGATCATGTGCAAGCCATCACACAGCTTGTATTGCGGATTGCACACATTCGTTGATGTTGGGTTAGATATTCTGCAGCCTCTGCATTCGGTGGATTCCGGGTCAGTGCAAACGTCCGCACGATGGCCGAGTTTCCTGCATACGTAGCATGTGTCCACGTGTCTCCGATATAAGCAGGGTACCAAAGTGCGTTCATATCTGACGAAGTTCGGGACGCGAAGTCCATTCAAACACAACGATCACTGATCCTGAGCTCTTGATTCCTTTCATCGTCAGTGCCAAGGAGTTGCGGGCGTTCACGATGTTTCTTTCAATCGTCTCATGGTCATCAGCAGTGTTGATGTGTCGAGTTACCACCTTGCAGGTGTCGCTTGGGGCAGCTTCGTAAGTGCTGACTTCGTACTTTTTTCTGGCTATTTGAATAGCCCCTATGCTCGCGTATTTGTCTGCATTTTCTCTAAACGGCGTGCTCGCCACCATGATATTCCGCATAATGTTGGGACAAACAATGTGTTCCGTAGTCAGAACTGAACGAAGATTTGCTGCTGCTACAAGGGCTTTGCTCACCAAGATAGGTCCGACCTTTTGTATGTTCAAGCCACCCTTCTGGCGAAACACTATCTTGATGTTGTCTTCCGGTAAAGATGGCATGCATGATGTTCTGATCACACGATTCATGATGTTAGGAGGCGTCCGAAAGGAGCTCACCTGTCCGCTGCTTGGATGGTTTTCTTGCTGCATAAGTGTCGCAGTTGTTTCGGCACGTTCCTTTTTAGTTTTCCAGCTGCTGCCCACTTTCCAACCCATGTTGTTCACGACAAAACACACGTCTTCGTATGCTGCGATCTCTTCTTCATCAGATGTGGAAGAATCACCCAGCGTTGCTTGTAGATCCTCCGCCGAGCTGTTCATTTCGTCTGTAGTAGATACCATTCGCGTCTCGCGCCCGGCGCAAAGCGCGTGTATAGGCACACGACAGTAGACCAGAGGGTGCGACGAAGCTCTTTCGGCCGCCTCAGCATTGTTGGTACCGACGGTTGGGGATACTAAAAAATGGAACGCTCACTGAACACAGTGACACGCTCTAGTGTCAGTGCCCTTTTTGGCATGTTTCCAAAGAACACTACTTGGGGGCTCACATATTCAGCCGTGACCGCTTGCTCACAACTAAAAAATAAAATGATATGCACGTGAAAGTTAGGTTTTGCTGCCTCTCCTCGCTAGGCTACACAATGAAAGACTGTTTTTCTGTGCCTACGCACTAGGCTGTGTGTTCTCGCACTACGATCAGATCTCGTAAACTGCACTGCCGAGCTAGGCCCTACTAGTGGCGAGGCCTAGCTTGCCGTCAACGTGACGTGAACAAAAAAGCCCAGATAAAAATGCGTACATGTGGACCCACCAGGTTGAATTTGGCGTGCGGCTAATGCCGGAAACTTCAAACACTCGCTCGCACTCTTTTTAGACCGATAAAAGAGGCATAATTAACCAAAAACATTTGAAACGTGGCAGACAGCGACGCGGTTTGTCGTGTCGACGGCCTACAGCGTCTCGGGTGGTGGTGGTGAAAAACATTGATTATATATCTGCAGTGAGAGGTGTGGATAAGGCAAGTCTGAAGGGCCTGCCTTTCACAAACTCTAGGAGGGATCCCTAATCTGTATCCCTGCAGCTGCTGCAGCGGCTCAGGCTCTAGCCACCAATGCCTGTTGGGCTTGGAGGTCAGAGCAGCTGACCAGGACGGCTTCCCATTCCTCTCGTGTGGTGTGGGGGTCGGGTGGGTAGGTGCGAATTAATGGGCATGCCCACACTACGTGATAGGTGTTACAAGACTCCTCCACACAGTGTGGGCACGCACCTGAGAAGGCCGCATTGAAATGCTTCAGTACTGCCGGGCACAGTACAGTATTGGTGAAGATGCAGATAAGGCAGTGCTCCTCCACTTTAGTGAGGTTTTTACAAGAGGGGGGATAGAGACCATGAGAACATTGATAAAGAGAGGTTATTTCATTAAATGTGATAGCCGGATTGAAATCGGGTTCCGGAGCTGGCTGCGGATGAGGCGATTCCCGGCGAGTAAGCACGTGGTCGGCAGCGTGGGCTGTCCTCGTTTCCCTCAAAACCCGCATGAGCCGAAGCGCACACAATGGTAAGACGGGCCGGATATCCCGTGTACTCGCAAGCGTGGGGAATTGCGAAAGCACGGTGCGGAATATATCCTTGCTGAATACTGCAGCAGGCACCCCTGGAGTGACTGATATTGACCCGGGACTATCGATATGCAGCTGCCAATGCAATGGCGACCTCTTCCGCATATGTTTGGGGAGCGGAAAGTAAGGCCTTGGACTGTAGTGCTTCGGTGGATGATTGCCACCGTGTACTAACCCCCATGGTGCGAGCCGGCAGCATCCACGTAGAAGACGCCTGGCTTATGATCGCATAGTTGAAAAATAGCTTCACTTAAGCAAGGCGGGGAGCCATCATGAGCGTCTTTAGACATGTTGTTCGGAAGGATTCGCACTTGAAGTGCGAAGCGCCAAGCATCGGGGACGTGAACTCGTTCTTCCGGCTGTGTGACGAGGGATATATGTGAGAGGGCCAGAAGACGGCCCCCCGCAGGTGTTTTGCTCAGGCGCAATTGTAGTTATTAGTACGATTAGCCTCTGTAAGCTCCCAAAACGTGTTGGTCATCCCCAGACGGAGCAGACGCTGGTTAGACATCGTTATGGGCAGGTCAAGTGCTCTATTGTAGACATTGTGGAGAACTGCATCGAATGCATTCTCATCGCGATTTCGCAGGTGCATAAGGAAGACGAGTATAAAATTCGGCTGGTGACAAATGCATTATCTAGGCGCAGGGCATGTCTGAATCGTAGTCCCCCCCACCCACACATATTATTCGATACGCAAAAATTCAAAAAAATTCTTTTCGAAAAAAACAGCAAATCGAAAAAACTGGGGATCTTACTTTATCTACGAACTCAGCACGACAAAAAAACGGAATAAATGAACACCAAGGCGCTCTATCAGCGCTCAGATCACTAAAAGACGCCGACACTTCTCTCTAATCAGTCCTATGCCCCTAGCCTCCTATCACGACAATGTTATTATCCCTAATCATCTTCATAATTATCATCATTATCATCATCATGGCCACGTCCACTGCAGGACAAAGACCTCCTATGTTTTGCCACTTAACTTGGTCCTGTGCTTGCTGCCGCAAAATTATACACGCAAACTTCTTTATCTCCTCTGCCCACCTAACCTTCTATCTCCCCTTTACCCGTTTGCTTTCTCTGGGAATCCAGTTAGTTATCCTTAGTGACCAGTGGTTATCCTGTCTACACGTTACATGCTCGGTCCATGTCCGTTTCCTCTTCTTGATTTCAACTGTGATATCCTTAACCCCCGTTTGTTCCCTGACCAACTCTGCTCTCTTCTTGTCTCTTAAGGTTACACCTACCATTTTTCTTCTATTGTTCGCTGCGTCGCCCTCAATTTAAGCTAGAACCCGCTTTGTAAGTCTCCAGATTTCTGCTCTGTAGCTAAGTACCGGCAAGTTACAGCTGTTATATACCTTCCTCTAGAGGGACAGTGGCAATCTACCTGTCATAATTTGAGAGTGCTTGCCACCCCAGTCTTATTCTTCTAGTTAGTTCAATCTCGTGGTTTCAACTCCGCGGTTAGTACCTGCCCTAAATAGACATAGTCTTTTACAACTTGAAGTGCACTATTACCTATTTCGAAGCACTGCTTTCTTCCGAGGTTGTACATTACTTTCGTTTTCTACAGAATCATTTTGAGACCCACCCTTGAGCTCTCCTTGCCTAACCCTGTAGTCATGAGTTGCAATTCGTCCCTTGAGTTACAGAGCAATGCAATGTCATCGGCGAAGCGCAGGTTACTAAGGTACTCTCAATTAAATTTTATCTCCAACTGTTACCATTCTAGGCTTCTGAAAACCTCCTGTAAGCACCCGGTAAATAGCATTGGGGAGATTGTGTCCCCCTGTCTTACACCCTTTTTGATCGGTATTTTTTTGCTTTTTTTATGAAGCACTATGGTAGCAGTTGATCCCCTGTAGATTTCTTTCAGGGTGCTTACATATGCTTCATCGACGCCCTGATTCCGCAGTGTCTGCATGACTGCTGATATTTCTACTGAATGAAACGCCTTCTCGTAATCAATGAAGACTATGTATAGTGGTTGGCTATATTTGAGTATTTCTCTATTACCTGATTGATAGTATGAATGTGGTTGATTGTTGAGTAGCCTGTTCAGAATCATGCTTGTTCCTTTAGTGGATTGAATTCCAACGTTTTCTTACTCTGTTAGCAATTACATTTGTAACTAACTTGTATATACCACAGAGAGCAAGCTGATTCGATCTGTAATTCTTCAGTCTTGGACATCTCTTTTCTGTATTAGGATGATGTTAGCATTCTTCCGAAAATCTGGTGCTCTTCCCGTCTGGAGACACCTCGTAAACAGGGTGGCTAGTTTTTCTAACACAATTTGTCCTCCATCTTTCAGCATATCAGATGTTATCTGATCCTTACCAGCAGCTTTGCCTGTTTGCATGTTCTCTAAAGCTTGTCAGACTTCTTCTCTCATTACTGGTGGGGTGTCATCTGGGTTACTGCTAGTTCCTATAGTATTAATGTCGTGGTTATCCTGGCTACTGTACAGATCTCTGTAAAACTCCTACGCTATTTTAATTATCCTATCCATAGTGGTAGTTATTTTGCCTTCTTTGTCCCTTAGTGCATACATCCGATTTTCGCCTATCTCAAGTTTCCTCTTCATTGCTTTGACGCTTTCTCCGTTTCTCAGAGCGTGTTCCATTCCCTCCATGTTATACCTTCTTACATCGGATACCTTATGCCTATTAATCAACTTCGAATGCTCTGCCAGTTCTATTTTGTCTGTTGGGCTTGAGACTTTCATGATATGACGCTTCCTAATGAGATTCTTCGCTTCCTCGAAAAGCTTGCCAGTGTCCTGTCTAACTAGCCTGCCTTCAAGTTCCGCTACACACTCCTTAATTAAACTCGTCAGATTATCATTCATTGTAGCTACGCTAAGGTTGATTTCCTCACTAAGAGCCGAGTACTTCTTCTGAAGCGAGACTCTGAGTTCCTGTACTTTCCCTCCCAGTGCTAGCTCTTTAATTGGCTTCTTGCGCATCAGTTTTTGTCGTTCCTTCTTCAAGTCTAGGTGAATTCGGGACCATACCCTTCTATGGTCACCGCATCGTACCTTGCCAACCACATCCACATCCTGCATGATGCCTCGGTGTGCACTCATTATAAAGTCCATTTCGTTCCTATTATCGACATTAGTGCTCCTTCATGGCAACTTGCGGTTTCCTCAATTTCGCAAGAAGGTATTCAAATTGCGTAAATTATTGCGTTCTGCAAATTCTACTAGAAGCTCTCCTCTGGCATTTCTTGTACCGATGCCATAATCTCGTACTGCCTGGTCTACAACCTGCTTCTTCCCTACCTTGGCATTAAAGTCTCCCATCAGTATAGTATACTCTGTTTTTACTTTACTCATTGCCGATTGCACGTTTTCATAGAAGCTTTCAACTGAAGCGTCATCATGGCTGGTGTAGGCGCGTAAGCCTGTACCACCTTCATCTAGTATCTCGTATTCATTTTTTTACGATACCTACCATAATTTCATTAATGCTATAGTATTCCTCTATGTTACCAGCTATGTTTCTGTGAATGAGAAGCCCCACTCCCAGTCCTCTTCTGTCAGCCAGGCCCCGACAGCAAAGGACGTGCCCATTCTGTAGCAACGTATACGCCTCATCTGTCCTTCTCACCTCACTGAGCCCTATTATATCCCATCTAACACCCTCTAGCTCCTTGAATAGCACAGCTAGACTGGCCTCACTAGATAAGGTTCTAGCGTTAAACGTTGCCAAGTTCAGGATCGAATAGCAACCTGTGCGGATCTAGAGATTCTTAGCACCCTCTGCAACGTTGCAGATCTGATCACCGCCGTGGTCAGTTGCTTCGTAGCTGCTGGGTACTGAGGGCCATGAGTTATTTGACGTATGCATGTGGGAGGTAGTGGCCAGACGCTGCACCAGGGTGGTCAATCATTCTCTGGTGAGGGAGTGCGTTACTGGTGGTTGTTACCGGTGAGGCCACACCCCAGGCCTCTAAATGCAGTTCCATCACCACGTAAATTTTTTTATCCGGTTGGGAGCTGCGCGGCACCGGGATTTGAGCCACTAACTTCTTGCATGCGAGGCGGGTGCTCTAACCACTACGCTATTGCCGCATCCTTTTCCCTGTCTATTTACGCAATGTTAAACGCACACGCTAATACCAAATATGCAAAAAAGCATACCAAAATGATGCTTATATGCGTCTGTGTGGTCTTCCGGTATATTTTATTGAAAACATTCTCTTTTCTTCGTACCCGAGAAAGAAGTACGTGCGTGCGTGTGCACACGCTATAGCTTGTTCAGTACATGGAAGTGTCTAATCACATTTCACGGCCGTCAAACAAATCACTTTCCATTTAGAATGCCAGCTAAAACTGAAAATGAGCTCGCGATAGCCCGATCCGAGTTGTTTACACGACAGTCCGCCTTGGTGGTGGGTGCTCGACTGCTGGTACGAAGGTAGCGGGTCCAATCCCGGCCGTGGCAGTCACATTACGATGAAGGCGATATGCCAGAGACGCATGCACCGTGTGATGTCAATGCGCCGTGAAGAACACGATGTGGTCGAAATTTGCGGAACTCTAGACTACGCGGTGTCCCTCAAAATCATATTGTGGTTTCTGGGCGTAAGAAAACCCACATATTTCCCCACCATACTATGATAATACATTGACAACGCGGGTACACGGAAAAACGGGCACAGTGGGAGCCATGGGCCAAGGAACATGTCATGGCGCTGGCGCAAGAAATGACGAAGGCCGATTTTAAGTAAAGAGGAGAAAGACAGCCAGCGTCCTCGGGAGCTGGTAACAAACGCGCGAGTTGTTTACAAGAGCGGCAGCGGCACCTGCGCACACAAAAGCAACAACCGGACGATTAAGGCAGCGCACGCAATACGGGGCGCATTGGCCTCCGCGCAGACGTAATCGAGCGGTGCACGCATTAGCGTGATCCAAGTGAGCGATTAAAAAACCGCAGCATCAAAGGGAATCCCCCACTCCCACCCCACAACCTCATTCGGGGGCGGTCGCGTCGCTCTTGCGGTAAAACCAAGACGGCGGGGAAAACGCATAATTAAAAAAAACAAAAAAAAAACGCCAGGCCTGCACGGAACAGGAAGCACAGTCATAGCGAAAGCTTAAGGAGCGGCCTTTTATTTCAAAGACTTGCCTAAACATTCTTTGGGTAACTGCTACAAGCACACTTTCTGGGTACCCACTACGCTATAAATAGTCATACTTTTTGTGTAGTAGGCCAGCATTCAATATGCCAACCTTCGTCATTCAGCAGCGCGGTATTTAGTACACACTTGTTAGGAATTTTGTGCAATTTTCATTATGCGGCGGCTGACGAAGAAGAACTATGTCTGCAGTAGGTATGCGCCACATGTTAATATGCGCCACATGGTATGCGCCACATGGTATGCGCCACATGTTAATAGGTGATCAAGACCAAGTTCTCTAAAGGATTGCAGCATTGGACGACCCACTCATAGCGCGATTCACAATGAGTGACGCCCTGGTTGTTCCTTCGATGTTCTAAAACGCTTTATTACCCATATTAACGCGACTCCTATGCCGACATCAAGCAGACCAGTTGATTAGAAACGAGTTCCAAGCAGTGGCAAGCTCAGTGGTAGAATTCTGACGGGGCTGACACGCAGTGGACCCGGGTTTGATTCCCATTGTGTCATTGGTGTTTTTATTTACTAGTAAGGTTTTTTTCTTTCGATACCTGTGACAGACACCGGCGGCGGCAGCAGTAAATTACGACGCCGCGCGTGACCCGTGATCTGATCACAAAACTGCTTTCGCTGTAAGAGATACTGCGCCTAGAGACAATCGCTGACGTCACCGCAGCCATCAGGAGAGAATCGCCACACAGCCCACGCGGTCCCACTTAAAATCGTGCAGAAGAGAGTGCCGTTTTGAACTAGCAAAATATCAAATTAGCTATAAGATGAAACAAAAAGATATTTGCAAAGATTCACTTCACGAGTGAGTGATTTGATTGACTGTTATGTGGGGTTTAACGTCCCAAAACCACCATATGATTATAAGAGGCGCCGTATTGGAGGGCTCCAGATATTTCGACCACATGGGGTTCTTTAACGTGCATTCAAGTCTGAGCACACAGGCATACAGCATTTTCGCCTACATTGATAATGCAGCCGCCGAAGTCGCAATTCGATTCCGCGACCAGTGGGTCAGCAGCCGAGTACGTTAGCCACTAGACCACAGCGGCAGGGCCAACAGCGAGTGAGTGAGTGAGTGAGTGAGTGAGTTTCTTTCGTTTTTTAGTTGCGCCCACGCTTATGGCAATGCCGATCTTAAAGAGGTCGGTGAATATTTTATAAAAATTTCCAACTGCGTAGGCAGTCGGAATCCCCGCCTTTCATTCGATATTATACCTCGACTCGTTTTATCACCCGCTTTCATTCAATAGCTCGACAAGCACAATTTTGGTTACCCAGCTCACTCTGCTGCTCTTTCGCTCAACTCTGTCGTCGACAAAACAAGCGACGCAGCGATGTTTGCTGAGCATGCACAATATGCAACGTATAGCGCAAAAATGGCTGTGTTTTTCCCTAAGATTTTTATTGGTCTGTTGTTATAGAGCAAAAAAAAAGCTATCGCTGCGTTTATAAGTTCCCTTAGGATGGCGTTACACTGACGTCACACGTTGGCGCTTATGACAGCTGGTAGTGCCACATGGTCGCTTAGGAGCCCAATAAACTTGCGGTTTCGAGCGGGCTTTATTGATTATTGAGTGGATATTGCGCCATAGTGCTTTAGAATCGGCATGTCTATTTCGTATTGGATCCAGGAAAATTAAATCCGGGTAGCTTCATTTTCTTCTCACGAACCCTGTAAGTGCCTTCATTGGAGAGAAACGCACACACACGTGGACAATCACTCACTCACTCACTCATTCCCTAAACAAAGCTGTAAGAATATGCACCTGATAATATAGAGTTGGTTTGCCGCTTCAAGCACAGCCGGAAAGCACAGATAATTGGCCCCGGATGTCATGCAGTCTTTTTCTTGTTTCATTTTTTTAATGCGAAGCGTTTCTTAAAAAAACTCAGCGACATTGCGCTTATCTATCTATCTAATCTATCTATCTATCTATCTATCTATCTATCTATCTATCTATCTATCTATCTATCTTTCTATCTATCTATCCGCGTACGACTTTTAGCTTTCGTGGGCTTCCGATAATGGTATCGATACCAAACTTAGTATGGCGTAACACGACTGTATGAACAACATATCTGACTAGTCACAACTTAAAAATCTTGACATGTGCGTCACGAATGTCATACTTTACATATTATGGACCTGCAACTCTTGCTGTGGTTTTGTTCACATGGCATGTTGCAAAACTGGTATGGTATGACATGTTTGCATGGCAAACACAAGCGACAGACCCTAACATGAAAATTATGACATGCGTCTCATATGACAACATGACTATATGTCACAATCATAATGCGCTCGCGGCCGTTTCGCTAGCGTCACATATACCAAATTTGCTATTACGGTACACGAATGATTGACGAAGGTATGTGACTGGTGCAAACAAGATACTCCCGACATGCGTGTAATGTAACCACATGACCACATGTCACACTCATGATGCGCTCGCGGCCATTTCGCAAGTTTCACATACTTCAATTTGGTATTACGGGACGTGAATGGATGACGAAGGTATGATACTGGTGCAAACATGATAAACATGAAATGCGTGTCATGTAACAACCTGACTACATGCTTCGCTCATGATGCGCTCGCGCCCTTTTTGATAGCCTCACATATACCAAACTCGCTATTATAGCACATACTTTTACGGGGTCATGACGTTGACATAGGTAGCAGTCAGCGTGTCTAGGACGAACATTTTTATTTGGCCAAACTTGTGGTCGATAAACGGAAACTCAAACTACAGCAAGCGATTTACGAGGTACTTTGATATCGGCCAACAAAACGTCGGCCGTCGATAAACTGCCAATCGGTCAAGCGCATCAAGAGAGTGAGAGAGGGAGAATAAAATGAGGGAAAGACCGGGAGGTTAACCAGAAAATGGAGCATCCGGTTCGCTACCCTGCACTAAGGGAAGGTGGAATGGGGGAGATAGATGGGAAAGAAAGTGAAGAGGGAAATAGACGGGCGCAAAAACAAGGGGGGGGAGGGCTGAAGTGCTATAGTCTGTGCAATAGACCACTGCCACGCGAAAAGTTCACTGAGGCCTTCACTGATTTTCTGTGAGCACACAAATCATGCCGCCTTTCAAGTACTGATTGTTCCGACAAAGGTCTGCCGTCTAGGCAAGCTAATGCAGCAGCTAGTTGCCGTCTTTGCACGCTGTAACGCGTCGACATTAATACATGTGTCATTGAAGATTGCAATGTTATGGCGCTAGCGGCCATGTTAAGCTTCAGTACGAACTCAAGGGTTCGCGGGATCTCAGTGAAGGATTCTAACATATATCTGGTACCTAGTCTTTCGGGTGTGGTTTGCGAAAGGCAGAAGTTGCACGTGCAATGAGTTGGTGAGAAAAAAAAAAGCTTGCGGCCATGTACATATATATATCCGGGACATAACTGCGAAGGCTACCGCAAAAAGTCTCTTGAGAGGGTCAGTCTTATTATTATCGCAATCATGTTGCAATGAAAGGTGCGAGCAGCGACACCACATTGCATTTCCGGCATCAAAACTCGTGGCTTCATACATTGTGATGACATCTACTTGTTCCCTCATAGTTAAATGAAACACGTCATTCTCTAAGAAGGCTATACGCTTAGCATACCAAGTATCAGAAATTTTCTTGGGCCCCACCGTGGTGGTCTAGTGGCTAGCGTACTCAAAGGCTGACCTGCAGGTCGCGTGATTTGATCCCGGCTGCGTCGGCTGCGTTTCCGATGGAGGCGGAATTGTTTTAGGCCCGTGTGCTCAGATTTGAGTGCACGGTAAAGCATGCCAGGTGGTCCAAATGTCCGGAGCCTTCCACTATGGCATCTCATAATCTTATGTTGGCTTTGGGACGTTAAACTCCACATATCAATCAATCAATCTAATAAATCAGAAATTTGCTTGCCCTAATGTCAACAAAATTCAAAAATATACTGTAAAATCCGTGACGTCACTCAATTGGCATCCACGTTGCCAATGAGACACAACGGGAAAGCAGCAAAAGAGTAAGCATTATTGACAGCGGGACGTGTGCTTTGATTAGCAGGCTGTGCATGCAGGAAAGCGCATACGTGCCGTTACAATGCATCTATAGCTTCTGAAGCTTGATCACTGTGTGCCTATTTATTCCTTAAGTTAACATCATATAGGAGCCGCTCGGCAGCCTTAACTGTCTTTGAGATCTCCCGAATTCTGGGGGTGACAGGTTTCTTCCCGTGGCTCCCTGTGTGGTAGTGGCCTCTGATGACATCAAGGAGGAAACTTTTTCATCGTCCAGCTCATCGTCAGTGTCACTAGGGGAGATATCTAGACTTGGGCTTAATTTAATTGCCACAAGTTGTCTTTTTTACAGCATTTTCATCCTGTTCTCATAAAAATTCCTCGAAAGGTTCAGCCTCCACATGCAGGCGTGTTCTGAATTTAGAC